>JAFIRS010002149.1:0-247792 GCA_018342105.1 Gonioctena quinquepunctata
ATTAATATTGAGAAAGATTAATTGTTGAAAAGAGAAACATTCTCAGATGATTCCACATCTGATTTTATGAACATCCTGTTCATATTTTCAACAAATCAATTAATTGTTATTTCGAAAGGTTATTAAATACAGGCCAAGAAATTGTTATTTTGGTAATTATTGAAATCTATTAACATGGATATTTGTATATTTAAAAAGATAATAATCCAATATGTTATACCTCCCATACTTCTTGTTATAATCGGAGTGATAATATTGTAGCTGCTTTCTAACTCGTTATTATAATTATAATATTTTGTTAATACTACATTCTCTTTCAAGGGCATCATTTCCAGTATGTTAAAATGCAATTAATTGATCAAAAATATGCGTTAGAAGTTACACTTAATTCAATTTTCAACATTCAACTTCCATTGTTCATATATTTATATATATATATATATATATATATCATATTTACTTTTTTGAATAATTTTTTTTTGGAATATATATATTAAACAAGAAAAACTTAGTCTCTTCACAAAATTCAATATAAATTGAAACAAGTGGTAGCCAGCAAACAATTTTGGTCGGCATTATTCTGGCCCATAATATGTTGGCCAGATCAGGCCAGAACGGTAAGATTCCTGTAGCCTAAAGCAGGCCAGTGAAAATAGGAGACACCGGCCATCATCAGGGCCATAATATGTGGCTAGAACGAGTCCTCTTTCAAATGATGGGCCTTTGAAGGCAAAACTGTGGCAATGGCCCAGTAGAAATACTGGATGTTACCTACTCAGAGGGTTGATACTAGTTCAGTGTGAATTATGTACAATATTTACTGACTGCCGATCTCTTTAAAATGTAATAGATGACAAAAAGTTTTCTAAAAAAAATCAATTTTCCTTTGAACAATCGAACCAAATGACTTTATGAGTTTCGCAAAACATATTTTGAGTTTATAGTAATATGATATTGCAAAAAACGTTATGAAGATAAGGCAAATCTAATAGTTTATACACACTTTAATGAAATACATAATACATAACATGAAATAAAATAAAACAACATAAAAACAATTCTTTGGTTTAAGAATATAAAAAATATTAAATAAAATGTTACTCGCAACAACGTAAAAATCAATTCTCTGGGGTAAAAAAAATTAAACAAGTAGCACATGAGTATCAAAGAGCAGGAGTACCATCCTCCCCTTCCTCTGCCGTTTTTGTCCTCCTTTTGTTCCTGCCCCCTTGTCGGTCAGGTGCGGTTCTCAGCCAGATTTTTACCACTCTGGCAACTTCTGCTTCTGTGGCATTTCTTGTGAGTGGATTTTTTTGAAGACAAACTGAAAAACAAATTAGTCAAGTGCGAGTGTAACTTTATTTTCTTGAAAACCACAAAACTTGAAATCATTATAGTCTTCTACTAAGATTCAAGTGAAGTTCTAATATTCCTATTTTTCATAATTTTAAAGAAAATATTTTTCTTTTTAATTATTGAGAAATAAGCACTGTGACAGATGGACAGACAGACAGAAGTGAGTAATTACATAAGGGTTTCCATTTCTGCATATCGAGATAACCATAGAACTACTCTGTGAAGAATACTAATGATTGCAACTCACCTAATATCATTTTTAGAACATTCTTTAGGCTCATGAATTCTTTTTTACCCCAATTTTCTATCGAATTCTTTCAATTCGCCCTCCTGATTTATTGGTAAAATAAAATTTTCAGGGGTCTCCACATGTTCACTGAAAGCATTTCGCTGAACTATTTGTAACAAAAATTCAACATCTTGAGCTAGGAAATCAATTTTTCTTATTGCAGAATCCAGCTTAGCTGCAAAAGAATAAAATATATGCTTCACATATCTAATCTCAAAAACTCAATATAAAAATGGGCTTGCTGAACATTACATTCTGTGTTCTTGCAGTTACAGCACGAATTCTGTAGAGGTGGAAGTTTTTGTCTATTATGCGATTCATTCATTTTGATGGTATTGTCCAATTCATCATCAGTTTCCTTATCAAACTGGATCACTCTGCTGTTGTTTTTTATCATGGGAGGAGAGAGAGTTGGGAGATCATCTTCTGATGAGGTACTATATTTTCTTGTCGATTTTGTTGATTGGGAATATTCCCGTGGTTTGGTCTGAAAATCTTTATATAATGAATTTGGCCTTGATTTTCTTTTTGACTTCATATCATCTTCGAATGACTCTCATACAGGTAAACGTATTAACCTCAAAAACTAATCAAGGTTTTTTTCATGTAACCGCGCTTAGAATTGATTATAGATATATATATTGAACTTACCTCATTTCATCGAGAATTGACATCCATCTTTCAATCATACACTTTCATTAATTATTAATAATATGCAAAACGCAAGGTCTGTGGCAGAAAACAAAATGCGGTAATTCGGTAATGTGTCAAATGTCAAAGTCAGTTCAAAGACGCCAGCGCCATTTGGTTTGATACCTCCCTTAGTCTCAGGTCACAAGGCCACATAATCATGAACGGTAGTGCATGATATATTGGGTTTAGGATTGGTCAATTTGATTATTGATGCTGAATTGAATAGTCTTTTTTTTTCAAGGCATCCTTACTCGAGGAAGCAACGAGTGACCGTTATGATCTTTTTACATGAAGGCTAATATATTCTTCTTGTGTGTTTGTTAAGAAAACACGAACAACACGTATTCTATGACATAATACCTAATACAATTTTAGTTTTATGCGACAAACATTACGCAGAATAATACTATTCTATTATTTTGGTCCAAAGTCAAAAATATATGTTTTCTCAACTGTACAATAACACTTGAAACAGGCCATCATTTGGATGATGTCGGTCAAAAGATACACTTTTGATAGTATTGGCCCATTGCTGGCTATATTAAAGGTATCCGATTACAATATTCCATACATTGGGCCGACATTTTGCCGATGCAACTTTGCCGTTGCCAGCATGTAGCCAACCGATCATGCATTGGGCCAGAGGACGGCCAGAGATTCATTGTTTGCTGGGAGACTACAATCAGAAAACAATAACTTTCCTGGCAAATACTATGCAGAATATTGAATGATATCTGCCTGTAAATCTATGCAAACTTCCATTATCAATGGAAATTGATTGCAAATGTTTCTTTCTGATAAATTTGATTATGTTTAAATTGTATCAGGTCTGCCTAACAATCCGTATACCGGTTTCATCAACAAGCCAATTTTTTTGAATAAGTTTTTACATTCACTTTCTTTCATTTGGTACCACAACTTGCCAGATACAAATTCATCGATTTTACTAGTTGTGTGGCACCCAAACAAATTTATAGTATTAAAATATTGGTATTCTATAAAATTAAACTGTTCTTGGAACCATAGTGTTCTCCGGTGAGAAGCTGCCATTCTCAGTGTTCTTTACTTTTTATGATTTTTATTCTATGGCTAGAGAACAAAAATAGAGGGTCAGACATTTTTCAGTCACTTCAGAAGTTTTCTTCAAAAGAACATCTATGGGTAACTTGAAATCTATAAAAGTTTCCTTTTTGTTTTATTTAAACATCGAGAATATCAAGAATTTTCTCATTGTTGTTGTCTATTTTCCATTCAAATTATGCTCTATCTAATTATGCTCCTTTGATGATCACATTGGCCAAATTACTCAAACGTCCTTCTGATATGTACTCAAACACTTCTCATTAAGTAAAAATGTATCTCACAGGTCTGTATCTGATTCTGTCCGCCTCTATTACAGTCAAATTTTAGGGTAATCTTAAATGACCTGATAATTTTTTTGACACATTTTTTAAAATGACGAGATCTAAGGTGTTTTGAATTACTAATTGCCAGCTTCACATTTAAACAGATTTCCCTAGAAGAATAATGACCATAGAAATGGAAGATTCAAAACAACTACTTTACATTCACTCTATTTGAAAAATTGCACAAGATTGTGAAAGTCTAAGATTCATGCTTTACAGACACCACTTTCAGAATAGTCTCAATACATGCATTGTTGTTTTTATCATATTTATCATTGGTCATAGTTTATCTCCGAGTTATTAAAACATGAACTGTGTGATTTAGTTAGAAGTCGCAACTGCCCAGATTCAGGACTATTTGCTTATCCTGAGAACATAACCTTCGAGTTTTGTGTTAGTTGCCTTGTTATCATGTCACGCTATCAATTCATAAGTCATAAAAACGAAAAAACAAGAATTTTTTTGAACCTGGTCAGTACTTTGGTTTGTTTGAAAATATGAACAGGATGTTCATAAGATCAGATGTAGAATCATCTGCAACTGAAAGATAAACTTTAGTCACTATCTTCCATTGTTCAAGGTAACCTCTTGCGGGTATTCATGTTGAAAAAGGAAACATTATCGATTGAATATTGAATAAAAATATTTTTCCGTGAATTGATAAAAATGAAGTTATTGTTTGTGAATATCTAACAACTACTTCCCCGGCTAAAGCCATGCTGGACATTGAACTAAATCAAACAATAACTTCATTTTAATCGTGGATTATTCAATTCACAGAAAAATATTTCAATTCAATATTTAATTGAGAATGTTTCAAGTCAGTAGTAGTAGTAGTAGCAAAGTTGATCATTTGAGATTTAGCAGTATTTAACAGTAGGCCATTTAGAGAACACCACTCAGAAATTTGATCTGTTACTTCCTGAGCTCTATGAATTGCTTTAGACATAGTACCAGCAGATACCAAGATATTAGTGACAACAGCAAAAATAACAGTAATGGAAGCTTTTGTACAAAATTTCGGCAGATCATTTATAAAAATTAGAAACAAAAGGGGTCCCAAAACAGAGCCAATTGATACACATTTTCTATCTGAACTTATTTCATTCACACTGACCAGCTGACTACGATCAGCCACGTAAGATCTAACCCAATTCAATGCAGAGCCACGCACACCATAAAACTGCAACTTGTGTAATAACATGTCATGGTCAACGAGGTCAAAAGCTTTGCTCATGTCAAAAAATAATCCTAAAGTATGCTGTTTATTTTCCAAGATTTCCAGCACATGTTTTAGGAGTTGATCAATTGCACTGCCAGTAGATTTATTTCTTCTATAAGCATTCTGACTAGAAGAAAATAATCCGAAAGATTCAAAGTAATTATATAATCTTTTATAAAAACAGTATTCAATAATCTTAGAAAACTGACTAAGTAGGGATATAGGTCTGTAAGATGAACAGTCGGAGCGAGAACCCTTGTTTTTGTATTTTGACATTTTCAAGATATCAGGAAAACTCCCTTCAATGAAAGTGGTGTTCACTATATCAGTCAAAGGCTAAGAAATCACATTAGCAACCTTTTCAATGACATGGCCAGGAATTTCATCAATTCCAGACGACTTTTTCTTGCAAACTTTTTTGATAACCTCTTCAATTTCTAATTTAGTTACCGGGTATAAATAAATACTCTGTAGAGCAGGTGAAATATAATTAATATTTTTAGTGTCAGGTTTGGATAAACTACTACTAACAGTTGAGAAGTGATGACTGAAGAGGTTGCAAATAGGGCGATCATCAAAAAAAATATCTGCATCATCAGCCCTTTGTAGAAATGGTATGGTATTGCCAGTATAACCATTCTGTGCCTCTTTGATAATTTTCCATGATTCTTTCACCTTATTATCAGCTGAAGAGATTCTATCATCATTGCAGGTTTTTTTAGCTAGTTTTAATTTAGCCTGATATAAAGTTTTGAGCTCATTATATTCCTTCAGATATAGACCATTTTCATATACTTTATTCAATTCAGATATCTCAGTTAACCTTTTGCTCAATTCCCGCAACTCAGTAGTGATCCCCTGAGAGTCCTCGAATTTTTTGTTCTTAATGAACCTTTTTTGGAAATGAAATGTTGAAATTATAAGAAATTGTGTTAAAAAAATGCTCAAACTTAGAATTTGCTCCAACTGAGTCATACACTGATGACCAATCAGTCTCTAACAGCAAGCTAGAAAAATTCTCAATATTATTATCACTGAAACATCTTGTTGTTTCTAGGTTTAGGTCGACTTGTTCAAAACAGAAAGTTGCCAGCTGGAAGGTGTGATCAGATATAAAGAAATGATTAATAGAATGTCTGATTGGAACTGCAGTAGACAATACAAGTTGCAGATTTACCACATATGCGAGTTGGTTCGCTAATAATAGCACTAATATTATGTTGCTGAAGTATATTAATGAAATCAGTTTTATTATCACTGTTCCTCAACATATCAATGTTAAAGTCACCACATACAATCAATTCAAAGTTCTTATGCCGTCTATATAATTCAAAATGGCCGAAAGTGATAGTTCACCTAAAGAGCTCTGTGTAGTAAATGAAGATAATTTCAACGAAAAACCATTTAAATGTTGTCAGACAAAAGGCAGCAAGTCTCTAGTGTGTGTGAAATGTGGAAATGTGTTCCATTTGTCTTGTGCAATGAGAAACAAACTTCTATGTGTCAAAATATGTGAAACCAGAATTATCTGTTCATTGTGCCACCTACAAAGCGAAAATATAAGCCAGCCGGAAGCTATCAAAAGTGAAATGTTGTCACTAGAAAACAGTATGCTGAAAAGAATCTTACATGAAATGGAAGATAAATACAAAATTTTATTAGACAATAATAAACTACTGCGACAAAATAACACCTTTCTGGAGGAAAAACTGAATGACCAAAAGAATGTGGAGATAAGGAATATATCTACAAAAAAATCGGAGAACAAAAAACATAATGAAGAGCTGGTAAACAATATCCAGCTGTCTCTCATGAAAACAAAGGCAAGCAAACAGTGTTGCCACATATCTCTGTAAATACTGAAAAAGAAGCTATTCCAGGAAAATCGCTAAACACAAATAATTTGATAGATGAACAAATAAAAACAATGATGAACTGATTCATATGCAAAACGATCTCAAAGAATCCGAGGACGATTTCAAAACAGTTACTTACAAAAAAAATCCAAACCAAGGCAGATAATGAAGAAAAATTATGGAGAAGACGTCACTGGAACGATTTTGGTGTGCAACGAAAAGTGTGGTTATACTTGTACCGGATTAAACGACATGTCACTTCTGAACAAATTAGTTCTTACATAAAGAAAAAACAACAATTCTGCAGTTCAGATATAATAATAAAGGAACTACTCACACAAGAATCACAAAACAAGTGCTTCATGTTCGGAATTGATTTTGACCACAAGGATGAAATATATAAGCCTTCGACTTGGCCAAAATCACTAGCTTACAGACGTTTCGACTTCAAAAAGTATAACCAGTATGACAAAAGAGGAGAGGATTTTTAAAGACCATCTCTATGAAACCTACTATCCGAAAGAGAAATGAAGCAGTCAATACACTTGGGATAGTACATCAAAACATGCAATCCATTGGAACTGGGATGGATAGCTTGGTTGCAGTGTTGGATAACATCAGTGAGTGCCAGGTCCTATGCCAACAAGAGGATGCCAGCTGGCGAATTGGATCCTCGGCCGACTATGTAACTCAAACTGATATAACAAAGGACAAGGGCAAAAGAACTATGAACAATACTCTTTTACATATAACATACAGTGTTTGAATAACAAATTGATTGATGTCGAAGTAATACTAGACCAATATAATGTGGACGTTTTCTGTATTTGTGAACACTGATTTATGAACAATGATTTGGAATATGTTACTATTCCTGGTTACAGGCTCATATCATATTTTTCTAGACCTGAACACATTCATGGTGGTACTGCTATTTTTTCTAAGGAAAATCACATGTGTAATGAGATTTCAGAGATAAAACACCTTTCCATTGAATGCCAATTTGAAATATGTGGGGTAAGTCATTTCTTTGGTAACCAGCAAGTTGCCATTCTGACAGTTTACAGACCCGGCACAGGTGACATCCGAATATTCGAAGAACGACTAACATTCGCCATTAATATTTTATACAAAAAATTCAAAATCATTGTTTTAACTGGTGATTTCAATATACATCAAGATAAACCCATTTCTAGCGAAACCAAAATTTTAACAGGTATTTTGCAATCATACCAACTTGAGATAACAACAAACCAGCCTACTCGCATTTTTACTGATGTCAATGGTGTTACATACACTAGCACCATTAACTATTTCTACTGTCTCATTTAAAAGTGATGTAGTAAATGCACACTTAGGCGATCATTTTGCACACCTTTTTCAATGCGAAGATTTATCTCCAATAGCAATTAATTCTGAGAACGTAAATGGGTATACCACACGGGATTTAAGATCTGATAATATAAGTCATCTACTGTATCTACTGAATAAAATTGAGTGGACTCACTTCTACAACATGTCAGACTTAAATGAGGCCTACATGGAATTTATTTCACATGTCAAATGGTGTTTTGATGCTAGTTGTCCAGTAATTAGAAAAATCAGGAAAACAACTCCAGCAATAAAAAAATGGTATTCATCCGACTTAGCAGAGTAGGGATATATTGAACACACTTCACTTCTACATGTCATTCACTAATTTGGACAATGCCGAAAACGTTTACAAAGAAAGACAGTACAGAGCTCAACTAAAAAATGCTAAGAATAATTACTATCAACAAAAAATAAAGCATTCACAAAATCAAATTAAAAAAACTTGGAAAATCATAAATGAAAACCTAGGTAGAAATAATAAATCGGCTAAAGCAATTTCTCTGCATGACAATGGCAGAATAATTTCTAACGCTAAGGAGTTGACAAACAGTTTTGCATCTTA
Organism: Gonioctena quinquepunctata; assembly: GCA_018342105.1. NCBI lineage: Eukaryota > Metazoa > Arthropoda > Insecta > Coleoptera > Chrysomelidae > Gonioctena > Gonioctena quinquepunctata. Next base: position 8,759 of record JAFIRS010002149.1, read on the forward strand.
TTTTACCTCGAATTGCCAACAAAAAATCACTGACTTTTTCGGTTCAAAGATAGCTAGTTCATGCACTGTCTCTGACAGAGTACTATCAAGCATTTGTGTTCCCTTCATTCATGAGCATGACATATTGAATATAATTAAAAATGTAAAAAATAAAAATTCTAAGGGAATTGATGACATTTCCCCAAAAATAATCAAAATTATTGCTGACGCCATTCTATCACCATTAACATGGCTCGTCAACCTATCGTTACAATCCGGAACATTTCCTGATTTGATGAAAGTCGCCCTTATTTTTTCTCTCTTCAAAAAAGGTGATGTGCACTCAGTAGATAACTACCACAAATATCACTCTTACAGCTATATCCAAAATCCTTGAACGAGCGGCATATGATATTATAAAGAATAACATTTTATCTGTATCACAGCACGGTTTCAGAAAATCTAAATCTGTAGAAACAGCAACAAACCACCTCTTGGACTACGTATATTACGAGTTAGATTGTGGGAAGTATTTTGCTTCATTGATGTTTGAGTTGTCCAAAGCATTTGACAGTATAAATTTGCAATTTATTCTCGAAAAATTACACTCTATCGGGATTAGAGGAGTCATGTTGGATTGGATACATCGCTATTTAACTAACAGAAAATTATTGGTGAAAATCGAAAATGAATTATCAGAAAGCCATGAAGTCCCCTGGTGTTCCCAAGGATCAGTTTTGGGACCACTTATTTTCTTAATTTTTGCTAATGATCTACCGAGAAATATCAGCATAGGACAAATTACCATGTTTGGATGATACAACCATAACTGTATCAGCAGTTACCCCAGAGGAGCTACAAAAACACATTAGAGTTATCTATAATGAGATGGCGGCTTGGTGTTCACGCAATAGACTAATATTGAATAAAGGTAAAACAGAATGTATCAATTTTTATCTGCGTCGTGAGATTCCCTCACTATTCCAATTACCTGAGGATCTGTCTTTTACTAAAGATGTAAAATTGTTAGGAACCTATCTTGACTCTCAGCTTTCTTTTAGTACTCAAGTGAATCATGTCTGTACGAAACTCAATAAAGCATATTACGCCATACTACAAATGAAACCATATTTGGATGAAAAAGGTTCAATGGGCTTATACTATGCTTTTGCATATAGCCATATATCATACAATATTATAGCATGGGGTTCATCAAGTAATTGGGAAAGAGTATTCATTGCTCAAAAGCGTCTAATCAGACTTATTTTTCAACTGAGTTATAGGGAAAGCTGCAGAAATACATTTAAAAAGAAACAAATTCTAACCTTTTCAAGAATATTTATTTTGAAATGCCTCACTTTTATTAAGAGCGATATTAATAATGTTTCCCAAAAACAGCATGAATATCAAACACGCCACATTAACTTGGACATACCTAGACATAAAACTGCAATGTACCAGAAATCGCCCCACTTCATTGCTATAAAAATATTTAACGCACTTTTCAGAGAACTGAAAAGCATTAATTCATACCAAAAATTCAAAAGACTATGCAAGGATTTTTTAGTATCTGAAACTTTCTACACAGTGAATGAGTTTTTGAGCAGGAATAGATCCTAATTAATTATTTTTTCTTTTTATTCTGATACTCAATGAGCTTTTAACTATATTAATATTTATTGTATTGTATTTTATCTATTTTTTATACATGCTTTTATTGTAAAATATCTTTTTATGATACTTTATAGTTGACTTGTCCAACACCATGTAATTATGGTATTTTATGGATTAATAAAGTTCTATTCTGTTCTATAGTGCCTCAATTGCTCGATCAAACGAATCAAAAAAAGTCTCAGTATTACCAAGTGGTGATCTATATACACACAAAATTATAATAGTTTTACCCTTAGAATTCAATGCCAATGCACATACCTCAATATCTTTCTCAATGCTAATTTCCATTGGAATTCTATTAACTTGTGAGTAATTTTTTTGCAAAAATGCATACCCCACCTCTGATGTGCTTTTCCCTACAAAATACAGAGATTAAGTTATAGCCAGTAAGTTGGAAACAAGAACACTCTTGTTGATTTAGCCAACTCTCACTCAAACATAAAATATCTGGAGAATGTTGATCAAGAATAATCTCCAAATCTAGTAATTTATTGAAACAACCCTGTACATTAAAGTGCATAACACACAATTCAGCACTGATTGATCCAAGTCTTACATCATCAGATAGATAACGATGATTACGTATAATATTAATGGACTTATGATCAACACCTATCTTATCTACTGTCTTACTGTGTCCGTTAGAGTTATCTGGATGATCTGGATGAACATCTTGCCTGGTCGACCTAGTGATGTTAGGTGTGTTCTCTGCCACTTGACGCTTCAATTGGCTATTTAAGTTGTTTAGATTTTTGTTATTGTTGGTGCTGATTGAGCGAATTCCTGTCAATATTTCATTTTTACGATGACTGGTGATGAAAGGGGCGAATGAATACTTTATTAGGCCAGTTATCTGGAACAATTCCTCCATGGTCAAATCTGTGCAGCCTATTTTGAAACATTTTTTCCTGAACCTAGATTTGAGATCAAAGCAGTACATATTTTTATCCCCGAATTTTTCTTTGTTGTAGTCATTCACATTATCCAGTGTTGTCGATTCGTTCAGACCTCCTATCCGAGCTTCTAAAGGATATTAAATGGGTTTTTTCTGTATTTATTTATTGACGGATTCACCTTTTACAAGTGATTATAAATATAACGAATAGTAACTATAAACTAATATTTTTTACATAATTTCTAATTAGGGCTTACATTTCTAATAGAACTTCTGAACCTACTTAAAGTGTTTACAAAGGGATCAATATTATATTTATTAAACCATCTCAAGCATCTGGAAACCTGTGAGTTATATCCATAATTTGTGGAATGACAACTTATTGAAAATAGTGAAAAGTTTCTGATGCTGTAAGGGACAATATTGAAATTTATTTGATTCAATAAATGAGGACAGTCAATTTCTCCTGATAAAGTTTTATAAAATAGCGTTAGATCTGAATGGAAGCGTCGTGTGGATATATCTAAAATGTTCAATGTATTCAAGATGCTTTGGTGATCAAAGTGTGCATATGTTCCCTTTTTGAAAGACATTTATTTCAAGAATCTGCTTTCCACATTTTTTATTTTATCAATGTCACATTTATACTAAGGCGACCATACCATAGAAGCATATTCCAAATGAGGTCTAACCAAAGAACAGTACAGTGTTTTTAGTGTATTACATGAAATGTATTTGCCATTTCGCATTACAAACCCCAGCATTTTACTACTTTTAGCAGAAACATTATTAATATGACTTTTGAATATGAGTTGTTGGTCAATGGTAACTCCTAGGTCTTTAATTTCATACACTCTATCAAGAGACATATCATTGATTGTATAGTTGTAGCTCTCGAACTGCATAGATCTATGGAATGTGATAACATGACATTTCTCAATATTAAGTTGTAAACCAAGCAAACACACTATCCAAGTCATTTTGGAGAATATGACAATCTAATATATCTTTCTCTGGAAAGAAAAGTTTAAGATCATCTGCGAACATTAGATATTAAGCCTGTAGAGGGAGATCACCTATGTCATTCACAAATAAGTTGAATAACAGTGGGCCACAATGTGAATCCTGTGGTACACCAGATGCAACAGGAATTTCATAGGAAATATAATTATTTATTCTAACACACTGATGTCGATTAGTTAGGAAACTTCTCAACCAGTTCAAAATATCAGTGCCAAAGCTTTGAGATTTTAATTTTTCTAATAGTATTAAATGGTTCACTCTATCAAATGCCTCACCAGTACGGAACGAGAGATTGATTAGTGACAACGTTAAGGGCATCTAATGGTATGTTTTGTATGATTTTATTGAAATTTCATTTCCCAGATATTTGTCCGCGGAATTTTATATGGGACATCAATCAATCAATTCTTTATTGGTGCTAATACACAAATGTTTACACAAGTCAAATATCTACATAAATACATATAAATAATACACATAGACTTACAAATTTAAGCACAAGGATAATTAAAATGATTAAATAACAGGTAGAGAAAGTTAGTTAGAATTTATACTAGGAAAGTCAAAAGTTAAAAATTCATTAAACGAGTACAATGCATGTTCGGTTAAAAACCTTTTGATAAAATTTCGGAAATGATTTTCTTCCAGTGCTCCGATCTCTGCAGGAAGTACGTTATAGAATAGAGGGGCATAGTAACTAGTGGAGTTACGGGTTCGTGACAGCCTCAGGTAGTTTGGCTGGAGATTTTGACTATTTCTCGTTGGGTAGTGGTGGATCTGAGAATGGCTTCTATATTTATGTTCATTTTCTTTGATATAAACGAGACACTGTAGAATGTATATACAAGGTAGTGTCATTATTTTTAGTTCTTTGAAGACGTTATTGCAGTCATCTCTATGTCGCAGGCCTGATATGTCCGAACAATGGGAGAAATGTCCCCATGTGAGAATCGCATATGAAATATTAGCATGTATGAGTCCATAATAGGCCGTAAGTAGTGTTTTATGACTAACTAACATTGTGGGATAGATTTCTAAGTAGGAATAAGAAGCTGCATAGGAGTTCGTTCGTTCGTGATGTTCCATAAAAGTTTTTCATCTAAATAAACTCCAAGAAATTTTGCGCAGGTAGTTGAGGTACGAGTTATGAGCTTTGTATTGTGAGGTCTGAGATAAAATATGATACTTTCTGTCTTGGATGCGTTTATTTTCAATTTATTCGCCAGAAACCACTGCTCTAGTTGTTTCTGCTGAATTTCGATCCTAAAAGCTAACGAGATCGCAACACTATTTGACTGAACTGTGGTGGTATATGGTGGCATTTAGTATGAGATCAGATTGGGGTGAAGCATTGGACAAGTCATTAATATAAAGAAGGAAAAGTATGGGTCCTAAAATAGATCCTTGGGGAACTCCACATTCTACTGTTCTCAGATCTGACTTTTTATTATTGAAAAGTACATACTGCATTCTATTAGATAAATTTGATCTTATCAGAGCAATACTGTCTACACTGAAGTTGAAAAATTTCAGTTTGTGCAGTAATATATTATGTGAGACACAATCAAATGCTTTTGTTGGGTCTAGAAACTCGACAGATGTGAACTCGTTATTCTCGAATCCTTCATTGATTATTTCAGTGAGTTTGTTGATTGCTAGAGTGGTGGAATGATTTGCCCTAAAACCAAATTGTGAATGTGTAAGAAGGTGGTTATTTTCTAAATATAATGTTGACTGAATTTTTAGTATTACTTCATATATTTTTCCTATAGTGGGAATGACAGAAATGGGTCTGAAATTGGATGGTTCATCTGCAGATCCTTTTTTATGAATGGGAACCACTTTAGAGATCTTCAGAATGGTCGGAAATATGTTATTAGCAAAACATCTGTTAATCAACATTGTAAGCCGATACAGTATTATGTATCTTAGGCCACTCCTGTATATATATATATATATATATATATATATATATATATAATACTGAAAAATATAAAATTATTAGGAAGGGTAAAGATACAATGGGCAAGAAGGAATATGTCTAAAAACTGTTTAGACCAATAATAACAAACCTATACGATTTTCATCGACCAAACTGGACAAAATGAGGTTGTAACAAGTTTGCTGCTTAGTTGTCATGGTTGACACTATTGATAAGTATTTCAATTATTTTAATTTACGCACCAATTTCCCTAGAATCTGGAAATGCAAATGGTTGATTGGTAATGGTGGTGAACAAAGTGTCGCTCATCAATCCCATGTAGTCTTCATCCACCATCATATTCAAGTTGTCCGAACTGCTTGAATCCCAAACAAGCAGATCCATTTCTTGTAACTGAAATAAGCTCACCATCAGCCTTGTAACTATCCAGTTAAAATTAAAGTTTCTTAATCATTTATTTTTTCTTGGGAAATGAGCATTTTGAGTAATCATTTTTTACTTACCACATCGGATGAATCTTTCACAGCTATATGCCCCATTTGGTTGTTCCTGTAAAACATACGCCATCTTTTGTATTCTGCGGTAACGGCGGCCAATTTTCTTTTCCAGTACTTTCCTTCAAGAACAACTGCCTGAAATGATTACAGCGGATGTCATTGTAATTCATCCTACATTATAGTTATTGGTTGGAATGCTTCCAGAAATACGATCTAAATCCAAGACCCTAGACGATTATGGCTTGCCTGGTTTTTGATTGACCAAATCGCTATAAAATTCGAATTTTATGATGATTCGGCCAATCAGAAACTAGGAAAGTCGTGATCAGGTAAATATCGTCTAGCCTCTGCCATGCTCAACACTTTCAATATTGAAATTAAAAAATATGACAAATATGACAAATATTTTGTGGCAAATGACATCAAAGACAATTTACGTAAAGTTGAAATATAGGGTTCATAATCATATCTGCCAAACCATACACAAAAAATGGCTAATTTACTGTATCCGGGTTCCACCTCCAATCTTAATAATTTTTGTGGTACTGGGGTCACTTTCTGAGTTACGATCCTTCAAAGGTCGATGATTATTATTAAAACAATTCTGATTACATTTTGTGATTATTTATGCCATTTTTACTTTCAAATCACCGAAAAAAACCGAATCCGTTTTTCAAATGAAAGAAGGGAAAATCATTAATAATATTAATACATTTGTTTCCAATTGAAAAGGGAAACATTCTCAATTGAATAGAAAGATCATAACATGATCAAATAAACTATCTATCTATCTACACGCAACAGGACACGAACAAAGGAAACCGATCATGACGATCGTGCACAATCGACTAACCACCATTACAAATTGAGGAGCACAACACGAAAACATCAGTTGAGTCGAAATAATCGAATGAATTAGACAACACAAGTTGCACATCGATGGCAAATTAAAATTCGAAGACCACATGATGTCATTGAGAAAAAACTGTCTTCTGGGTGCTATGCTGTGAAGCTTATTTCACATGAATTAAATTTCTCAACTGCAAAGATGGTTTATCATTCTCTCATTGAGTCACATCTGCGCTAATACATTGCATTTTGGGGAAGTTGCAACAACCGTTTATTGAACAGTATATTCATCCTCCAAAAGCGAGCCTTAAGATACATGTGCAAAGCCAAACCTCGAGATTCTTGCAAAGCGCTGTTCAAATACCATAAAATATTAACGGTAACTGCCCTGTATATCTTGGAAACAGCATCAATAATAAAAAACATAAAACTAAGTTTGGCTCGTACTTATCATATTACAATACTCGTCAAAACGGAGATATAAAACCTCCACTACCTACCCTCTAGTCTCATTAAAGACCCTTTTTTTTTGCGGGGTGTAGAAAATCCTTTATGGACAACACCTTACGGTAGTGTGAGAGTCGCACTATGAGTTTTCGGGTTCCTATGTCCCCTTCCTCTGGGTTACCCTCTAAAAAAACAACCCGGTAGGCTCGTCTGGTTAGAAACCTCCGACGACACTTGGGCATTCTGGCCCATTGTATCTAGTCTGTTGTTCCCTTCTACAACATCCATTCCAGTAATTTCGTGCCCTGCATAATTTTGTACATGTCCTTTACTGGATGTGTGCTGTACAGTCTCGGTTCACCAATTGGTTGCCCGAAAACTTACTGTCTTCTGCGGTCCAAAGCCCCGCAATTGCACAGTATGTGTGCTACTGTTTCTGGTACCTTGCCGCATAATCTGCATGCAAGGTGGCCATTAACCAGTCTCATTTTATTAAGGTGCTCCTTTACTGGCGCATGTCCAGTCATGAGCCCTGTAATAATTTTCAGTTGTTCCCTGTTTAAGGTTAACAGGTCTGCTGTTTTTTTTTTTCGACACGGGCCTTTGATGTATTCTTTCCCGTGTCTGTTTCCTGGAATGTCATTCCAGTATTGTTTTTCCTGGATCCAGTCTTCTACTGACGCTCCTGCCGTGCACTTCGGTACCCCCGAGGGTCTGCCTGGACCTGGTTCGTTTTCCGATCCTATTCTAGCGAGTTCGTCGGCTTTTTCATTCCCTGCAAATCCCTGATGTCCTGGCACCCAAATCGGCTTGACACGGTTTTGTTCTGCTAGAATTGTCAGTTCCTCTTTGCAGGTCCATAACAGTTGTTACGTCACTTCCTGGCTACTTAGAGCCTTCAGTGCCGCCTGACTGTCTGAGAGAATGTGGATCCGTTCCTCTACTATTGCTCTAATGTTTTCTCTCACACATTGAAGGATTGCGACCTTCGCTTGGAATACAGTGAGTAGCTAAACTCGGTCCTTGGGTTTCTGTAGTACACTCCTGCTCCCGCACCATTATCCATCTTTGATCCATCTGTGTACCAGATCTTGCCCTGCAGAGTGGTGTTGACCTCTGTGTTGTTCCATACAGTTCTGTCTGGTATTGCTACCCTGTATGACTTGAATCGTTTCGCAATGTGATCTGATCTCAGGTCCAGCACGTCCCTGTTTACAATGCTCACGATTCCCAACGTTTATGTTGTCCAGTGTGTTTTGCAGTCTGAAGGTACCTAGCCGCCTTACCTCTCCTTGTATCAGCAAGTAAAGACGAGGCAATATCAGCAGTGTCTCCATGGCTGCTGTGGGCGTTGATTTCATTGCCCCTGTATTGCCTACGCAGGCAAGTCTTTGCACCTTGCCTAGTTTGGTTTTAGCGCCCCTTGTGTCTTTGCCACCACACCAGGGGGGCGTACGTTATGGCCGGTATTACCACCATGTTGAATAACAAGTGTACCATGTGTGGTTTTAACCCCCATTTCTTCCCAAATGAGCGTCTCGCCACAATTAATGTGGTCTCCTCTTTTCTGATCACTTTCCCTTGCTCTGTAAGTTTCTCCTCGAATTTTTAGGGGTCGTAGTCCCTCCAGTTTTCGTCTTGGAGTAAATGTTACTATGGTTGCTTTTTGAAGGTTGATATTCAATCCCTCACAGTCTGTCCATTTGGTTACCAGATTTAGGGCCTCTTGCATGCGATACCTAAGCGTGGTGTTAAATTTCCCTAGGATGACTATGACGTCAGCTTACCCAAGGATTTTATGACCTTTTTCTTTCCGTTTATGACCAGATTCCACAGGACAGGAGAGATAACTCCCCCCAGTGGGCATCCTTTGGCCGCACGGGCCACTACAGTCTCCTCCATTAGTTGTGTGTATCATCCTGTTTCTTAGCATTGAGTCTATCCAGGCCCCACAGGGTTCCTCGACCCCTCTCCGCCTAAGAGACATGATGATTGAGTCTATAGAGGTGTTATTAAAAGCTCCTCCTATGTCTAGAAATGCCGCTATTAATTCCTCTTTGTTTTCCAGCGTGTTCTCCACTCTACTAATTTGTGGAGTGCTGTTTTTATTGAGCAGTCGGTCCTGTATGCATATTGTTCTCGATGAAATGGGCCAGTGCAGAGTCTGCAGTCCAAAGGACATGAGAAGATTAACCTAATTTTCCTCTATGACTTTGGTATGTATCCCAGGGCCAGGCTGCCTCTGAGTATTTCGCAGAGCCTGCTGTGCAATAGGTCCGTTCCCTTCTGCTGGGTGGATCCCGTCCGGTTCCGGTGATTTGAATGGTTCAAATTAGTTTATTCCCCATTGTACTTTGTCATAGGTCACCACTTCTTTCGTTAATGTCCAATTTCCCCTGGAGCCCCTTTTCAGAGCCTCCAGTCCGTCCTCATTAGCCTGTGTCTGTACTATTTGAGCCCTAGGAAAGTGAACTCTAAAGAGTTCCTTTACCGTTTCTTCTCCTGTAGTTGTGTACTCTCCTTGTTCATTTTTGAAGGAGTGTATTGCTTGATGTTTGTCCTTGGAGAGGACTCTTTGGAGTCTGGCACACTCTTGAGTACTTTCTATATCCTCAGTACCTCCTCCAGGAGCCTCTCTTTGCTTTGTTTAGTGTCTTTTTGTAGCTGGTCAAGATGTTCTTGTAGCCGACCCACCTTCCAGTTTTCTTGGCACTGTTGAATTTTTTCCTCGTTTGCCTCCTTAATTTTGCAAGTCCAGCATTCCACCAGGGCACGTTCCTGGTGGACATCCTTGTGATTATGGGACAATTGTTGTAGAACGCAGAAATGAATTGCTCCACTGCCAACTCTAGGTCCCTGTTTATACTTATCGATCTTTGTAATCCCAGAAGGTTGCGAGCTAGGTCTGCCTTATAGGCTTCCCAGTCTGTTTTCCTTGGATTCGATAAGTTACTGTAGTAACTTACACATGCCATTCCGTAATAAAGTTACTCACATAAGTGGAGTCTAATGTTACGTCCAGTACCGCCCCCTGTTTTTGGTAACGAGTTCAGTATATCAGTTCGTTTGCTATCACGAACTGTAGTAGCGACTCCCCCCTTTCGTTGGTGTCGCTACTGCACCAGTCGGTGTGGTGCGCGTTAGCATCGCAGCCGATTACTACCTTCAATCCTTTTTGCCTGCAGTGCCTTATCATCTCCTCCACAGCCTTCGTGGGTGGTAGTTCAGGATCATCCAAAGGAAAGTAGGCCGATGCAAGGATTACCTCTCTTCCTGTCTTCCCTGATCCTTAGCTTCACTGCAGTCAGACACCTAGAGCATAGGTAGTATGTTAATATTTTTGATAAATAAGTATACAGGTCCGGGGGGTCCGTGGATCTGCTATATACTAGCTCTCCGCTCACCCCTGGATAAGGGCCACTATGAAGCCCCTCTTAGCCCCTGCAAGTACTGCCGTGGAGCCTTACAGTGCTGGGGGTTTATCTGGATGACTCTTATCCCCCCATGTCTTTGTCCAGGGCCTTGAAGAGTACTTTTCCGAGCCCATAGTAGGCACGGAATTGTATCCTCTCCAACGTCCTGAACGAAACGTCGTCCACCAAGAAGGCCAGGAGTTGTCCTCCTTCCTTCTCGGTGTTTTGGCTCATCAGAGTCCATACCTGAGTCCTCAGATCGGGTTCTGGATCCGCCAGCCGGATTCCTCTGGCCCAGTTCCTCTGGCCCAGTCGGCACTTGCGTATTCCTGGTCCTTTTCAGCTTGGTGGATTGTGGAGGGGTCTGGGAGTCAGATCGGGGGCTTTTTTTCCCGTCTGAAGGTCCACCCGCCTCCTTGTTTTTTCCCTGCTGTGCAGGTTTTGCTGCCGTCCATGTCACGGCTGCCATTTTTCTCGCTTTCAGAAGTTTTCGCCTATGAGGCCGCGAGAGTTTTGCTTTTGCGAGATCTATGTCCTTCATTCTCTCGATGATTTTACCAGTCGCCTTGTTAGCTGCTTCTGGTTTTGGGATGTGGTCTGTGTTTTCCACATCCGTGGTTTTACCACTGGTGGTGGTCATTGCTTCCACCACTGTGAAGTCGGAACTCTTCTCAGGGCTTGTTTTGTTGTTTTTCGTTTGCGGTTCCATCTGTTCCCACGAGTCTGGGGGAAAGGGTTGGTCCGGCACTGTGGTGCCCCCTGCATAGATCTAAGGCTGTTTACTCCGAGATTTCGCCCTGTCGCAGTGCCCGAGCAAACAGAGTGACTCTGTACGTCCGCACACCCCGACCAGGCGCGCCACCGATCCGAGGGGCAGGCCGGGCGCGATCTCTGCCCCCCGGAACCGAATGGGCTCCTTCCTTTGTGACCCCTGGTGCCATTCATTCCTCGCCACGGCGCTCACAGCTTGGATTTGGGACTCATTCTATTTACAAAGGGTGAAAAATTCATAACCATGTTTTTTTAGGGAATAAATATGTATATGTGTATTTCAGTGTTTCTGTCCCTCTCTCCTTTCTCCCTTTTTCTCTTTCAGGTGGGGTTGAGTTCCCAATTGAAAAAATTAAATAAAGTTGAAAAAATAAAGTTGAGAAAAAAAGTTGAGAAAAAAAGTTGAAAATACTTGAGAAAAAAAATGAAAGTACTTGAGAAAAAAAATTGAAAAAAATATATGAGAAAAAAGTCTCTCTCTCTCTCTCTCTCTCTCTCTCTCTCTCTGATATAATACAGTCAATTGACCAAAACTTATTCATGAATAAAATGAATATTACTTCTTTTCTGCTAATCAAATGTCGAATTTATTATTATATGAAAAGGTGAAAACAAAAACCATTGCTCAATGAGAATTTTTTTTTTTTCAAAATTGTTTGTCCTACCACCTATCACTGTCACATAAGCTTTTATTTGAAACATCACTACTCCTAAAATAAACATTCAGTAAAGAAGTATAATAATTTTGTTAGGAATCGAATATTGTGATTATGTTCATTAAGTTGTCTAAAAACCCTGGTGCTTGAAATTATTCGATATTGTTTAGATTTTCGAGGGGTCACCACCTGTTACTTCAACAGAGCTTCTCTCTGTGGTAGAAGGCGCCGTCCAAAATTAAATAAAATAAGGGAAGAATTTCGAAATAGAATGTACAATGTTCCTTTATCCCCAATCGATAAGAATTATATTATGAATGATACTCTGGTCAGCTCCAAAGATTCAAATAGAAATGAGGTAATCATTAATAGAGTTTCATGTTGTTTTGCTTTCGGATTATATCAGCAATAACCTTTCCTGGGAAAATCACGTGAGGTCCATTGCCAAAAGTGCATCCCAAAAACTTGGTTTTCTGTTTCGTGCCAAGAGCTATTTCACCCCCAGTCAGCTGCTTATGATCTATAAGGCACAGATCCGACCTGTCCTGGAATACTGTTCCCATATTTGGAGTGCGGCACCTAAACATATCCTGAGGCTATTGGATTCTGTCCAAAAAAGGGCAATTCGTCTCGTCGGTGATGCCTCGCTTACAAACTCGCTCACTTGTCTGGAACACCGTAGAAAAGTTGGCGATTTGTCTCTATTTTATAGATATTTTCATGGGCGATGCTCTTCTGAAATATCAACAATCGTTCCTGCTTTGGCAGTCTCTTCGAGATTAACCCGTCAAGTTCAGTCATCACACCCCTTCGTGGTCACTTTGGAAACCTGCAGAACATCACTTTCCAAAGACTCGTTCATCCAACGAACAGCGAGGCTTTGGAACTCATTGCCTAGGGAGGTGTTCCCCGAGGCATACAACCTTCAGAAATTTAAGAAGAACACCAACTCCTACCTTCTTTCCCTAGGTTCCCACGATGTTCTCTGAACATTACAGGATATCCCTTTTCGTGGGAACCAGAACATAAAAAAAAAAATATTTGAGATAGTATAATCAGATCATCTTTGAGATAATATACTTAATAATTGTATTGATCTTAGTCATGATTTATTTATATATACAGCGTATTATTTCTCTAAGCATGATCAGTTTTTTCCCAAAATCTGTATTTATTGTCACGAATACACTACTATCACAGTTGATTTTCTGGGAAAATGCATAGATCAATTTTGATTAGCAAGGGATTTATTTTCCGAAGAGAAAAACGTGACTAACTCCCAATGCCATATCAAGTATACTTTGATTTTTTCGATTAGTAAGTAGTAACACAACAGGTAAGTGATGTGATAAGGAAAATTTGTGTTCTGGTTATCTACCTGAAAGAGCATAAAAAACAAATATTGACAAAATAAACGATTCAATAAAAAGTTCTCTGTAAATTTTATAATTGTTTCATTTTTTGTTTTGTTTTTTCAATATTTAGTAGTTTTTGAGTGGTAAAATTGAAATAATTCAAAGAACTCTGGAAATTTTATGATCTTCTGGGATCAGGGATGGTGTATACGTGTTGTATTTGACGTATTTTTGTTACTATAATGGAATACCATATTTCATTATATCATACATGACCGGTCCCCAGCAATTATTTTTTAAGTGAAGTTATAGAGAAATAGAAGTGAAGAAAGAACACCTCATGGGCTGATCATTTGATGACATCAGAACATACTTGATATAGGAAATAAAACAGAAAAAACATGGCAACAGCGCTGGACGTCGTATCGTGCTGAGTATAAAAGATACAATGCAAATTGGACGTAGGATCTTACTACATATGAGAACAAATTATTCACCGGATGCAATAATGATATGATGGTAAAATGATGCAATATTGTATAGTAATGCTTTTTTATTTTTGAAGTTACTGATGATCTGGAACCATCTATGAGCAGGATTTTTCGTGTAGAACCAGTATACTAAATCAGAATTGACCTAAATAGCGTATTTCTGGTGGACGCAGTAATGTACGCTTCATGAAAGGACGCAGTATTGTAGGCAGAATAGATAGATATATATATATATATGAATTAAAATTGCACCTGTGAAAACTATGAAAGAAGGAAAATTGTGGCATTTTAGTTTTTTTTTTCAATTATAGAAAAAAAAACATCTTCGAGCAGGATTCGATCCTGCGTCCTCTAGATCTCTAGTCATACGCTCTACCAACTGAGCTATCGAAGACACAAGGCTGCGATTTGAGATACCGCTTTTTTGTAAAATTTAATGTTAGTTGTTGGGAGTGCATTACGGCGGAGCCTTGTGCCTTCGATAGCTCAGTTGGTAGAGCGTATGACTAGAGATCTAGAGAACTCAGGTTCAAATGCTGCTCAAAGATGGTTTTTTCTATAATTAAAAAATTTATCTAAAATGCCACAACTTTCCTTTTTTCATATTTGTCACAGACCAACTTTTCATTCGTAATTATATGTTTGGCAAAAATCTTATTCAGTGGTCAGAGATCAGCACCTGACCCTTGACTGAAGCCGTCAATCCACGGCGACATTCCACCTTCGTAAGGCACCCCAACAACTAGCATTAAATTCTAGGAAAATGCGGTATCTCGAATCACAGATGGAGCCTTGTGTCTTCGATAGCTCAGTTGGAAGAGCGTATGACTAGAGGACGCAGGTTCGAATCCTGCTCGAAAATGTTTTTTTTTTATAATCAATTTTTTTGTCTGATATGCCGCAATTTTCCTTCTTTCTTTTATATATATATATATATATATATATATATATATATATATATATATACCCTAGTGGCCATAAGTGACTGACACGGACATTTAATAATTTTATGAAAAAAAATCTTACAACACTTTTGGAATACGAGTAAAATGTTAATGTAGTTTATAATTGAAAATGAAAGAATATAATATGACGTACCAAGAAGGGAAGAATAAATAAATCCGTAGGGGATAATGCTTTCATTTTTAAGAGAGCGTATTTTGATATACAACTCAAGGAAAGTACTTTAATTTTTAGGACCAAATTTGATTGTACGTCAATATCGCCAAAAAATAATCGAACCACTATATCACACATCACACACATCACACATATCACACATATATCACACATATATCACACATATCACACGTATATCACACATATATCACACATTCATATATCGATCAAATAAAGATTTTGGTCTTTTTCGGATTGATCAATTGACATTTCAATTACTATTATTGTAACGAACCTAGGCCGGACCTGTCGCCTCGCGTGTTGCCGTCGACAGCGATGAGATCATCCCCGGAGATGTTCGAGAACAGTCCAGTCGTTCTGCCGCGAAAAACAACGGTCAATATTGGAAGCAATTGGAACATGCGGGACGCCAACTGGAAGAATTCGAAACATCGAGAATGCTGTATCGGAGATAAATAGGTAGCCCTCAAGATGGCACGGACAGTCTGAACGAGCCCATACGATCGAGCTATACAGTGAAGTAGTAATATAAATTAAGTTGTAAATTAAGTGTGAAATAAATTAGTAGAACCAAGTTAAGTTTATTTACGTTACAATTGGTGTCGGAAGTGAGATTTTGAAAATAAACAAGTGATCGTGGAGTGGATAGTCAGAAAAATAAATTGATAGACCTTTTTGTACGCCCAAAATAGACAGTGGCCCGGTTTTCGCGAAGTGGACAATTGTGCGTGGGAATATAAACTGATACACTGTTCGTGTGAAACAGAAAATAGACAGTGGCCCGGTTTTCGAAGTGGACAATTGTGCTGGGAATATAAACTGATACACTCTTGCGTGAAACAGACAATAGACTGGTGGCCCGTGGAAAGAATTCGCGAGTGAATTTTAACAAACTGATAAACTTTTCGTGTAAAACAGACTGATACCTCGTCAAAGACAAAATGTGTTCAAGAAAAGTGCCCTTGCGATTTGAAGTACGGAATTGAAACAGGAATTGGAGGAAAGGGAACTGGAAACAACGGGTAAAAAGCAAGTACTCCAGGAAAGACTTGCAGAAGGACTTATACAAGAAGGTGAGGACCCGAAACATTTTTATTCGAAGTTCCGGAGGTGATTTGAGTCCGATAATAGAATCCTTGAAAGAAGAGCTGCAACAAAATTCGAGGACTTTGGAAGAAAATTCAAGAAGCTTGGAAGAAAATGTTAGAAATCTGGAAGAGAAGCTTGAAGAAAATTCTAGAAATCTGGAAGAGAAGCTTCAGGAAAATTCTATAAATCTGGAAGAGAAGCTTTCTAGAAATCTGGAAGAGAAGCTTCAAGAAAATTCAAGAAGCCTGGAAGAAAATTCTAGAAATCTGGAGAGAAGCTTCTAGAAAATTCAAGAAGCCTGGAAGAGAAGTTCCTGGAAACACAGAAGGCCTAAAAAAGAATTGTGTGGTGTGGCTAATTTCCTAGAAGAAAGAATGGGAACCGTTGAGACAGAGATAGATAAAATTAGGAGCAAATGAACACGGAGGTAGATAAAATCAAAGATGGGGTCGAGGCAGAGATGGACAAGATGAAGGAAATAATCAGCGATGGAATCAAAGACGGAATCGAGGCAGAAATGGACAAAATGAAGGAAACGATCAGTAAGCTGGAAAAACAAATTAATAGTGCGTCCTCCACAGAGATGGTTAACGAAAATGCAATGCTGGACTTGAGTTTGAACGTGGATAAAGTTCAAGAGGGTATAAATGATGTCAAGGTCATTTCAGAAATAGGAAGCTTTCCATGAAGCGCCTCAGTTCGACGGAAAACTCCATGGGCAAATTACCGCCGGCAGTTTGAAGCAGCGGCCAAAGCAAACGGATGGAATGCAGGGGAAAGAGCTGTAGCACTGACACTTGCATTACGTGGAGAAGCGACAAATATTCTACAAACTCTCAACGCCCAAGAACAGGAGGACTATGATCAGCTGATTAAACATCTAGAATTACGATATGGCCACGCCCATTTGGAACACGTATACCACTCCCAGCTGAAAAATCGCTGCCAAAAATCGGGCGAATCCTTACAAGAATTCGAAACTGACATTGCACGCTTAGTTGCTCGCATATCCAGCCACACCAGAAAATGTAATGGAGCGACTAGCGGTTCAAGCATTCCTGGATGGACTCGTGACCAAGAAACCAGACAAGCGTTGACACTAGCCGTCCAACACATCTCGTAGACGACTGGCAGCGCTTTGGAATTCGAGGCAGCGAAACAATCTTGCAAAAGCCAGAGTATAGTCCGAATGATTGAGGAAGACTCACAGGAGCCTGCTAATTTGGAAGCTGCCATAAGGAAAGTGATTAAGGAAGTGTTCCCTGAGAAAAGACAGATAAGATGCTGGAATTGGCAAAATTGGACATGTCGTAGCAAATGTCCAACATTCAAAACACGACTCGATGCAGGAAAACTAAAGAAGGTCGACGAGAAGGGGCAATCGTCGGCCTGTGTCCAGCAAGCCCTGGTTAACAACGCATATGTCGCTATCCTGCAACGACAGAACAGAGGTGTTTTCGTAGCGGTCTCATCAATAACGAGCCTTGCACCATGCTGCTAGATACAGGTGCGACTAGGACAATTCTCGGACCTTCCTTTGCCAGAACACCGGAACGAATTGAACCGACAACTTGGAAGCTACGCGACAGCAACAGGGAGCCAGCTACTGTATATGGCGAGCTACCGATTGAAATAATTTTGGGCAGCACTAAAGTGAAACATCAGGCACTTGTAGCGGACATCGAAGACGATGCAATCATCGGAATGGACATCATGAATTCCAGAGGGTTTGAATTGGATTTCAAAGACGGCGTCCCTACGTGTCAACGGAGAAGAGCTGGTACTTCATGGGAGAAGTGAAGAGTTGATCCGTGTGCTGTTGGCTGAAGATATAAGCGTACCTGAGAGGGCTGAAACCATCCTGGAGGCTCGCCTGGACGGGAGTGCGAGCAGTGGAGACGGATGATGTTCGAGCCCAAACTTCATGATGAGAAAATTGGACGAGGGATTGCCCTAGGGAAAACCCTGTTACGGCTGAAAAATTTGTACCGGTAAGGGTCATGAATGTCAATTACTTTCCAGTGACCTTAAAGAAAGGAACAATTTTAGGGCACTGCTCGTCAGTTTCATCTGTGATCCGGGCGACGAGGTACGATTAGCCAACCCAACAACTTGCCCACAGAACTAGAAAAATTAGTTGCCATCTCTTCCAAAGACATAAAACCAGCTCAACAGCCCAAACTAAGAGATTTAGTCAAAAGTACCAAGACATCTTCGATACCGGACAAGGAAAAGGGGTCGAACTAATGTGGTCCAGCACAAGATTGATACTGGGGTGCCCGACCGATCCGGCAATCAGCAAGAAGACTTCCTCTTGCCAAGAAGGAAGAGGCTGACAAAATAGTCAGCGATATGGGAAAAGAAGGAGTTATCGAACCATCTGACAGTCCCTGGTCCTCTCCAGTCGTACTGGTGAAGAAAAGGATGGATCGACACGCTTTGTGTAGACTATCGCCAACTTAATAATGTCACGAAGAAGGACAGTTACCCTCTCCCGAGAATAGATGACACCCTAGACACGTTGGCTGGTTCCACGATTTTCTCGACCCTTGATCTGAAGAGTGGATACTGGCAAGTAGAACTCGCTCAGGAAGATCGAGAAAAGACTGCTTTACCATCGCTCAGGATTGTGGCAGTTCACCGTTATGCCATTGGGCTCTGTAATGCTCCCGCCACATTCGAAAGATTGATGGAGACAGTGCTGAAAGGACTCTCATGGAACACGTGTCTAGTGTATCTCGACGACATAATTGTGGTCGGCAGATCGTTTGAGGACCACGTGAAAACTTGGAGGAAGTATTCCTGCGACTGAGGAACTCCGGATTGAAGCTGAGCCCTAAGAAATGCCATCTGTTCCAAAAGAAGTACGATACCTCGGCCACGTTGTCTCTGGAGAAGGAGTAGCAGTGGATGACCAGAAGATCAAAGCTGTTAAGGATTGGCCCATCCCAAAAGACATTCACCAACTTCGAAGTTTCCTTGGTTTATGCACATACTATCGCCGATATGTGCTGGATTCGCCAACATCGCTAAACCACTGACCAGGCTCACGGAAGGCCAAACAAAGTTCCAGTGGTCCGAAGAATGTCAAGATTCATTCAGGAAGCTGAAAGGAGCTTTGATCAACGCACCTATACTGAGCTATCCCTACCCAAAGGAAAATTCATTTTGGATACGGACGCCAGCAACGTGGGACTTGGAGCTGTCCTATCTCAGATCCAGGAGGGACAGGAGAAGGTCATTGGTTATTTCAGCAAGACGCTTAGCAAACCAGAGCGCAATTACTGTGTCACCAGGCGAGAGCTGTTAGCTGTTGTAAAGGGAGTGGAACACTTCTACAAGTACGTGTATGGAAGAAGATTCCTGTTGAGAACTGACCATGCAGCTCTCAAATGGCTCTTACAGTTCAAAAATCCTGAGGGTCAAGTAGCACGTTGGATCGAGAGACTCCAAGAATTCGATTTCGAGGTCGAACATCGAGCCGGAACTAGCCATAAGAATGCAGATGCCTTGTCGCGAAGACCATGTCCAGATGATTGCTCACATTGCCGACGAGCAGAAGAGAAGAAGCAACACTTTGTAGAACCGCGGCAATGGATGACAACTGGAATGACAGCAAGATCCAGAAAGACCAAGAGAGAGACCCCGACCTTGGCTTAGTCGTCAGCTGGAAGAAGGGCAATCGAAGACCATCATGGCAGGAAGTCGCAGGTTACTCGCCGGCTGTTAAGTCCTATTGGGCACAATGGAACTCTCTTATTCTGGACAATGGGATCCTGAAACGTGTGTTGGAGGCCGATATTGGTGGGGAAGACAGACGCCAAATAATTGTTCCCAGGAACAGAAGAGAGGAAGTGCTGCGGAAATCCATGATGGAGTCGCCGGAGGACATCTGGGAGTGACGAAGACCCTGCAGAAAGTGAGGCAACGGTTTTACTGGGCCAATTGTCAAGCTGACGTCCAGGACTGGTGCAGGAAGTGCGCTGTATGCGCTGCTAGCAATGGACCTCGAATACGACCCAAGGCCCCGATGCGTCAGTACAACGTAGGCAGCCCGTTCGAGAGAATCGCCATTGACATCGCCGGCCCGTTTCCCGTATCCGACCACGGGAATAAATACATCCTTGTGGCAATGGACTACTTCAGTAAGTGGGCGGAAGCCTATGCCCTGCCCAATCAGGAAGCCATCACCGTCGCCGACGTCTTGGTGAAAGAGTGGATATGTCGATTCGCTGAACAAGAAATATGTCTACTGCTGAACATCCGCAAGACAAGAACCACGGCCCTACATCCGCAGTCCGATGGAATGGTGGAACGGATGAACAGGACGATCAACCGCCACTTGTCCAAGGTTGTCTCTGACCATCAAAGAGACTGGGACCAGTATCTTCATTTGTTCCTGATGGCCTATCGATCCGCAGTACACGAGTCAACCGGTCAAACTCCTGCTAGTATTATAATGGGCCGAGAACTGCGACTGCCTTGTGACCTGAAGTTTGGGATACCGCCAGGACAAGACACTGCGGGAGAGGACTACGTCAGCAAACTTCGGCAGAGAATGGACGACATCCACGAACGAGTCCGGTTGAACATCCAGAGTGCCAGCGATAAAATGAAGAAGACCTATGACATCAAGGCCGACGCTGGAGGATTTAAGGTTGATGACCTGGTTTGGCTGTACAACCCCAAACGTCGTCGTGGACTATCACCAAAGTTGCGGAACTCGTGGGAAGGCCCGTATAAAATCGTGAAAAGGATAAACGACCTTGTGTACCGAATCCATAAGCCAACCCGAGGGAAACCAAGGGTCGTCCATTTCAACAGGCTGGGCGCTTACGCTGGAAACCATGACCAAGTTCGCACCCTCAAGCCACCGGAGGATGATATGACGTTCGAGAAGTTTATGTCCTTGTATTCAAACGGGCAGAAAGTTCTACATGGGGTTACTAGAGAGGAGTCACGAGACCTTTTCGAGGTGCCTGCTGACTACGCACTAGCGCACTGTGTGGCAGAAGATCTTCGAATGTCCAGGGGCATTGCCGTAGTGTTCTCAAGAAATTTGGTCAACTCCAAGCACTGCGGGAGCAGAATCCAGAAGTTGGTGGGGTGCTACAGTTGAAGAAAGGCCAGAGAAACATCTACTACCTAGTTACCAAGAGGCATTCCCAAGATAAACCGTCCTATGAAGATGTCTGGAAGAGTCTCACCAAACTAAGAGATACTATGGTGGACCAGAATCTGGCGGATCTAGCAATTCCAAAACTATCCTGTGGTATTGATGGGTTGGACTGGAGAGTCATAAGAAGTATGCTGGAGGCGATATTCAGATCCAGCGGCGTCAGGATTTTGGTTTGCTGTAACCCTCTTCCACGACCGATCATGAAGACCGTGGAGTGTTACTTCCATCGAACTTCACGGTGCAGATATGGGGAGTCATGCAGATATCGTCACACTCCAAGGATGAAATTTCGGGACGAAATGTCTTTAAGAAGGGGGCAATGTAACGAACCTAGGCCGGACCTGTCGCCTCGCGTGTTGCCGTCGACAGCGATGAGATCATCCCCGGAGATGTTCGAGAACAGTCCAGTCGTTCTGCCGCGAAAAACAACGGTCAATATTGGAAGCAATTGGAACATGCGGGACGCCAACTGGAAGAATTCGAAACATCGAGAATGCTGTATCGGAGATAAATAGGTAGCCCTCAAGATGGCACGGACAGTCTGAACGAGCCCATACGATCGAGCTATACAGTGAAGTAGTAATATAAATTAAGTTGTAAATTAAGTGTGAAATAAATTAGTAGAACCAAGTTAAGTTTATTTACGTTACATTATAAACAGTTATTTGCTCGCACCTTTACCATAACTTTAATGTTTCATATGTGTAACGATATATCTATTACATTTCTTATTGATATGCTCAGAGATACAAAATAATCAAGAGTAGCTGAAGTTATCTTATTAACTCCAATCTAAGAATCACTATTGCAAATCTTAGCGCCATCTAACGGCGAACAGTCATTAGGGTTGAGAAGATGAGCAAACGTGAAGCATTTGACAGGGCGATCTGGTATTAAAAGAATGCAACGTGCGATCCTCGTCCCTTAGAGATCTATCTTTGATCAAGAGATGGTGTGTTCTGAAGCTTGTCAGCCATTGCGTAAAGAAATAGAATTTTGTTCATGTTGAAATAACTAATGAATTAGAGCATCTTCCTTTCTTCTGCGAAAGTGATTTCAAAGCAGTGAGTTATAGTGTGATATCAAGGTATGTAGAAATATGTTTGCCCACATTTAATATATACCATGATGAAATATTTTCTAACGAGAACGTGGGATATTTCTTCATGAAGTCCCGTTATCTGGATTCATCAATATACGTTGCTCAGTAAACAGCGATTAGATTTATTTAGGTCAAGCAGATAATTGATTCCAGTGCAGTACCATATTTATTTTTCAAATGAGTTCAGGTGGAATTATAAATATCAAATGTAATATATCGAATTGAATCAAGATATCGGTGTTTGATTGCTTTCTCTGACAAGGGTTCATTGGGGTTTGAAGACCAGTGTGAAGATAGCAGCCACTTTTCAGCAGCCATTTTCTCCCCAGCAGCCAAACGACCAGTGGCGGCGGTTATAAATAAAATACATTGAATATAATATTGAACAATTGGAAATGAGTTTCTCATCGCTACCGCATGTGGTCTTATATGTGATGTTCATATACATTGCCTTAAAAGATATTTGAACCATTAATGAGTTATACTCTAAAATATTTAAAATTCAAAAAAAACTTTTTTCTGTGAAGAAAAAAAATAGCCGCGTTCATAATTTAAAGAGAGTGTTTTATATACCAGAAGAGTACACTGTATGAACGACTTCGATTTGGGAGGCGTCCAAGGGGTGGTTCCACCCTCATAAAATCATAAAAAATAGATTTTTCTGTGAAGGAAAAAAATTGCCGCGTTAATATTTCTTAGAGAGTGTTGTATATATCAGAAGAGTACACTGTATGAACGACTTCGATTTGGGAGGCGTCCATGAAATAAAAAAAATTGATTTTTCTGAAAAGGAAAAAAATTGCCGCGTTTATATTTTTTACAGAGTGTTTTATATATCAGAAGAGTACTCTGTATTAACCACTTTGATTTGGAAGGCGTCGAAGGGGTGGTTCCACCCTCGTGAAATCTTAAAAAATCGATTTTTCTGTGAAGAAAAAAAAATAGCCGCGTTTATATTTCTTAGAGAGTGTTTTGTATATCAGAAGAGTACACTGTATGAACGACTTCGATTTGGGAGGCGTCCAAGGGTTGGTTCCACCCTCTTGAAATCTTAAAAAATAGATTTTTCTGTGAAGGAAAGAATAGCGGCGCTTATATTTCTCAGAGAGGGTTTTATATACCAGAAGAGTACACTGTATGAACGAGATCGATTTGGGAGGCGTCCAAGGGGTGGTTTCACCCTCATAAAATCTTAAAAAATCGATTTTTCTGTGAAGGAAAAAAATAGCCGCGTTCATATTTCTTAGAGTGTTTTATATATCAGAAGAGTACACTTATGAACGACTTTGATTTGGGAAGCCCAACTTCATGAAATTTAAAAAATGATTTTCTATGAAGGAAAAAATAGCCGGTTTATATTTTTTACAGAGTGTTTTATATATCAGAAGAGTACACTATATGAACTTCGATTCGACTTCGATTTGGGAGGCACCCAACCTCATGAAATTTAAAAAAAATCGAATTTTCTGTGAAGGAAAAGAATAGCCGTGTTTATATTTTTTACAGAGTGTTTTATATTTCAGAAGAGTACTCTGTATGAACGACTTTGATTTGAGAAGCTTCCAAGGGGTGGTTCCAACCTCGTGAAATCTTAAAAAATAGATTTTTCTTGAAGGAAAAAAATATTAATTCAGAGTGTTTATATATCGGAAGAGTACACTGTATGAACGACTTCGATTTGGGAGGCGTCCAAGAGGTGGTTCCACCCTCATGAAATCTTAAAAAATCGATTTTTCTGTAATATATATCTTAGAGAGTGTTTTATATATCAGAAGAGTACACTGTATAGACGACTTCGATTTGGAAGGCGTCCAAGGGTTGGTTCCACCATCATGAAATCTTAAAAAATCGATTTTTCTGTGAAGGAAAAAAATAGCCGCGTTTATATTTCTCAGATAGTGTTTTATATATCAGAAGAGTTCACTGTATAAACGACTTCGATTTGGGAGGCGTCCAAGGGTTGGTTCCACCCTCTTGAATTCTTAAAAAATAGATTTTTCTGCAAAGGAAAAAAATAGCCGCGTTTATATTTCTCAAAGAGGGTTTTATATACCAGAAGAGTACACTTTATAACGAAGGCGACCAAGGGATGGTTCCACCCTCATGAAATCTTAAAAAATAGAACTTTCTGTGATGGAAAAAAATAGCCGCGTTTATATTTCTCAAAGAGGGTTTTATATACCAGAAGAGTACACTGTATGAACGACTTTGATTTGGGAGGCATCCTCATAAAATATAAAAAAATGGATTTTTCTGTGAAGGAAAAAAATAGCCGCGTTTATATTTCTTAGAGCTACAGTTTTTACTAGTATTTCCTTGTGTTGTATTGGCAAATAACTGTTTTTGTAACGAAAATATGCTTGATTTTTCAAATTCAAATTTCTTGAGTTGGTTCTTCCAAAATTATCTTTTCTCAATCCCCCAGCTCGTTGATTTTTTTTCCTTGATACCACACATCCTTTGTTTTCTTCTCGAATTTTTGATTTACACGCACTTTTCGTTGCACTTTTCATTATTTTCGTTTATCTGACAGTTTTTATTCACGAATCGTTTCTAAATACCTTACATACTATATACATGATATATAACAAATCATTTTTGACGTTTTCTGCCTATCATATTTTCAATATTCATAATATTGCATCAAGATCTTTCCTGGCATCTCATTGGCTATTGTGTTCAGATCTAATTTCATATACAGAATGTTCTAACTTTAACATTTTGTTGTCTGCTTGTGCTCAAAAATATATTAGTAAATTTTGATTCCTATAATTTTATAAATTATGCCAATTGCTTGTAATGTTGAAAACATGTTTATTTCAAACATAGGTATCGACTAATATTATATAAGGTTTCAGAAAAAACGGTAGAATCTTCAGAAAAACTGTAAAATAAGATAGCATAAATTACTGAATATGAACATTTTTTTATTTATGTGCTTTTTTAATTTTCATTTCAACTCTTTGAACATCTAACACGTACTTCTAAACATAACAAATTCCCTAAATTTATATTCAACATTTTAATACTAGTAAAATTTGAATATCAATTTAATTATTTACAAATTACTAATATAACTTTCTTTTTGTTTCAGAAACTACCTGACTTTGGAATTCTCTTCAATCCAAGAGAGAAACTTGTCAAAATAACATCATTCATGACACTTGATATATATTTATTTTTATTTTATATATTTTATACTGATATATACTTTCAATATTGATTAGATTTATATAATTATTGGTACGCCTTTCAATTATACTTTGTTTTATTTTCTATATTTTTATTTCTTTAATAATATTAATATTTTTTAATACTGAATTATTCATTATATTTATTATTATTTTGTGCATTTACTTTTTTTTTTAATTAATTTTTTTATTAATATACCTTTATTATCATCATCATTATATTTTTTATTATATACTTCATTATTATTATTATTATCATTTCCACTTACATTTCTCACATGCATTCTTTCTATACACAAAATATTTTACTCTTTGTTTCTTTTTCTTTAAAATTCATATTATTTTATCCATTTCTATATAATTCCCTTCAAAATCTATTTTGATTTTTACTTTTTCTAACTGATCTGCACCAATAATTGTATTATATTCTTGTTTTTTTTCGTTCTTCAAATTTCAATTCATGTGTTAATTTGCTTCCTCTAGTTTTTTCTCTCATTGATTATTTCCACTTTATTGTATCTTATTTTACTCAAATGTTTCTGAAACAGTATCTATTAAAAATATTTTTTTTGTATTTTAACATTTTGTTCTCTAACTTACCTGTTAAATTTGTTAAACCTTTAATTGATTATTCCCTAAAATTTTTTTTTTTTTTTGTTAGTGCAAGCATATATTTTATTTCAAAAATTTTCAATTGAAATTTTCTGTTAACATTTTCAACTATTTCTTTTTTCAAAACTTTAAATTATTCTTGTTCTTGATTGTCATTTTCATTGAAATTCTTTCTATTTTTATATTAGACATTTTAATATACAATATTATTATTTCTTTGTTTATATTGCTTTCTTTCATTTCAAAATTTTTATTAGCCATATTTATGTCATTGGTTTCCATTTTATTTTATCATTTATGTTCCCTTTTTGATTTCAAAATTCATTTTCGCCATGTTTTGTCATATATTTCCATTATTGTTATTTTTCATTTATTTTCCCTTTTTGCATTTCAAAATTCTTATTAGTCATGTTTATTTCATTCATAGCCATTTTTATTATTTTATCAGTTATGTTCCGTTTTTGCATTTCAAAATGTTCATTGGTCATGTTCATATTATCCATAAACTCATTATTTTTGTCATCAATATATTTTGCATTTATATATTTTGCATTTGTTTATCATCACTTGCTAATGAACTGTTACTAACATCTGTTTTTTGTGTAACTACCCCATGAACTTCCTTATTATTTTGCTCAATACTTGTTTCAAATGATTTACATATTCCTTCTGTAGTTTCTTTGAAACTTTCTTCCATTTTTACCTTACTTTCTCTAATTTCTTTGAAACTTTCTTTCATTTCATATTTCATTTCATTTTTCATTTCTTTCATACTTTCTATTTTTCTATTATTCATTCTTTCCATACTTTCTATCATTCCTTATTTCCGTTTCTACCATTAATCCCATTAATTTTTTAAACTGACTGTCTGTCAAATCCATTTTCTCCACACTTATACAAATATGTCAATGCAAGAATTCTAAAATGTCAACTTTATATTTTCCCTGTATAAATATTTTTTATTTCAAACGAATGTCTTTTTTTTCAATTTCTATAAAATTTACACTTGCTTCTAATTATTATTTTGGCAATTCTGCTCCGCGTTATTATTATCTCCCCTCGTTGCTGTTATAGCTGTTATTTCCCTTTTTTGCCCCCCGTTGCGGCGCCAATTGTTATGATGATGTGATTGAGGTTTGTTTTTATTAGTATTATATTTATGTATATATTTCCACAATCAGACATCATAACAAAAAATATTTTTTGTTTTACTAATTTTTATACTATTTTCAAAATCTTTTCAACTAGTTGCCCTTTGAATTTAATTTAATATGTTGATAAATAAATACCCATATAAATATTTCAAATGTCCGGCTATGTATTTACCTTTTTTCCCATTGATTCTTTTACCTTATTCTCTTTACCTCAGCTAACTCAATCGGTACGCCTTTGGAATCTCAGGAGTCAGTTCTACTGTGGAGCCCTCTGGTAGTTTTATGTCATTTAGAAAAGCAATTGTTATTGCTCAATCATTTGAAAATAATGCAGAAATTTCTCAAAATAATAATTTCCTTTATTCAGGAAGACCTATTCCTTTATTCAGGAAGACCTATTCCTTTATTCAGGAAGACCTATTCAGGAACCTATTCCTTTATTCAGGAAGACCTATTCAGGAAGACCTATTCTGCGATAATTAACTTAAATTAGTGCTTCATAGCAAAATATATATGAAAAGTGAAGTTATGTGATAATAAAAAGTGAAATGTAACCTATTTTTGTAGGTTATGTAGTCTATATACCAATTTATGAAAGTGTTCTATCGAAAGGGTTCTTTAAAAAGGTTTATTTTTGCAATGCACTGAGTTTAGTAACTTTTTATGGTTCAAAGTACCTGTGGCTTCTTGAAACGAAAATGTTCAGTGTCTCGGATCCCTCTCCCCTTCCTGGAAACTGCCGTTCCAGTCTGCAGCCCCCTTGTCGACTGTGAATTCGCCCTCGTACTGGAATATGTCTCAAATGAGAAGGTAAGATTCGTTCTGCATCTGGGTTTTTTATCAGCTACAGTTCTTTCTAGTATTTCCTTGTGTTGTATTGGCAAATAACTGTTTGATTTTTCAAATTCAAATTTCTTCCAAAATTATTTTTTCTCAATCCCCCAGCTTTTTGATTTTTTTCCCTTTATACCACACATCCTTTGTTTTCTTCTCGAATTTTCGATTTACACGCACTTTTCGTTGCACTTTTCATTATTTTCGTTTATCTGCCAGTTTTTATTCACGAATCGTTTCTAAATACCTTACATACTATATACATGATATACAAAAAATCTTTTTTGACGTTTTCTGCTTTTCATATTTTCAATATTCATAATTTTGCATCAAGATCTTTAGTTGGCATCTCATTGGCTATTGTGTTCAGATCTAATTTCATATACAGAATGTTCTAACTTTAACATTTTGTTGTCTGCTTGTGCTCAAAAATATATTAGTAAATTTTGATTCCTATAATTTTATAAATTATGCCAATTGCTTGTAATGTTGAAAACATGTTTATTTCAAACATAGGTATCGACTAATATTATATAAGGTTTCAGAAAAAACGGTGGAATCTTCAGAAAAACTGTAAAATAACATAGCATAAATTACTAAATATGAAATTTTTTTTATTTATGTACTTTTTCAATTTTTTATTTTCATTTTAACTCTTTGAACATCTAACACGTACTTCTGAACATAACAATATGCCTCCCAAATCGAAGTCGTTCATACAATGTGCTCTTCTGGCATATAAAACTCTCTCTAACAAATGTAAACGCGGAAATTTTTTTCCTTCACAGAAAAATCTTTTTTTAAGATTTTATGAGGTTAGAACCACCCCTTGGGCGCCTCCTAAATCGAAGTCGTACATACAGTGTACTCTTCTGGTATATAAAACCTTTTCTGAGAAATATAGACGCGGCTATTTTTTCCTTCATAGAAAAATCGATTTTTTAAGTTTTAAGTGGAACCACCCTTGGCGCTCCCAAATCGAAGTCGTTCATACAGTGTACTCTTCTGATATATAAAACACTCTCTAAGAAATATAAACGCGGCAATTTTTTTCCTTCATAGAAAAATCGATTTTTTTAAGTTTTCATGATAGTGGAACCACCCTTTCGACGCCTCCCAAATCGAAGTCGTTCATACAGTGTACTCTTCTGGTGTATAAAACACTCTCTTCCAATTATGAACGCGGCTATTTTTTTCCTTCACAGATTTTTTTTTTTTATTTTAAATATTTTAGAGTATAACTGGAAGCTCATTAATGGTTCAAATATCTTTTAAGGCAATGTATATGAACATCACATATAAGACGACATGCGGTAGCGATGAGAAACTCATTCCCAATTGTTCAATACTATATTCAATGTATTTTATTTATAACCGCCGCCACTGGTCGTTTGACTGCTGGGGAGAAAATGGCTGCTGAAAAGTGGCTGTTAACTTCACACTGGTGGTTTAAATAGGTTTCTCAAATATTATGGTATCACTTACACCGCATTTGGATATATTTTTGGTGTCAATCACAAGAAGTATGTGATATAGTTGAATACTATATATTTTTCATGGTCTTGGGGATGTATTTTGGTACGTTTCTAATTTGGTGATAATTATCACAGAGCTGTGATTTTTGCTTCTAACCTAGGTGAATCGATCATATATATATATATATATATATATATATATATATATATATATATATATATATATATATATATATATATATATATATATATATATATATATATATATATATATATATATATATATATATATATATATATATATATATACATATATATATATATATATATATATATATGTTTATATTTAATCCTTGGCGTTTGGAATATTTTATTGTGCTGAATTCTGATTTTTATTTTCTTTGTAACAGTCTTGGCCGATCAAGATCAGAACAACCTTCTTTTCTTTTTATAGAGCAAAGATCAATTTTTGTCTATGTCAAAATTTAATCTTGAATCTGCAATTTCAGCATTGAATATTAATGACAAATCTCAGCACATGCTGATCCGTATGTTCAAATAATTTTAAACAATAATCTCTTGATGAGATTACACTCATCTGTAACAACTGTGCGTTGAAGAGTGCATTGAGAAATTCCAAATTCCAAGAAGTTGAATGTTTTAGTAAAAACAAATTCTGACACAAACAATACTGTTTTTCATGTTGTATTGCCGAGAACAATCATTCCATGGACAAGAAGCTGATGCTTGTCTGTTCCACCTGATCGGTCGCCCAGCAGCCATTGGTACCCCCTGATTGCGAGCCACACGACTACGCTAAGTCTAGCTACGAGCTACACAACACTCAATCAGAGGTACATCGCCGTCGATAAAACCGACAGGTTCAGCAATACTCTTTGGAAACTCAAAATTGTACGTATTTGTTATACAGCAGAAACTCTTGTACATTTGTTAATAGACTAATATAAGTTTGGTATTTGATTTACTGTTGTAGTGATTTACAGAAGGAAACATTATTTGATTTGCAATTATTATCGGCTGGGAAGTTTGAATTTTTATCCTAATTAAACAAAAAATTCTGGCGCCCATTCAAATTTACAATTTCTTGAAACCTTTGCTTGAAACATAAATAAATTTGAAACTAGCAAGGCGGTCCAAAGGACTCCACACCGCTCTTCACTGAATAGCATGGGCATTCTATTACAATAATTAACTTTGAAAAGGGAAACATTCTCAATTGAATATTGATAGGAAGATTTTTCTGTGAATTGAAAAATCCACGATTAAAATGAAGTTATTTTTTGTGAATGTCTAACAGAAAACAACTACTTCCCCGGCTAAAGCCACGCTGGACATTGAACTACATCTTTAGCCGGGGAAGTAGTTGTTTTCTGTTAGACATTCACAAAAAATAACTTCATTTTAATCGTGGATTTTTCAATTCACAGAAAAATCTTTCTATCAATATTCAATTGAGAATGTTTCCCTTTTCAACATGAATACCCCACAAGAGGTTATCTTGACGATGGAAGATAGTGACTAAAGTTTATCTTTCAGTCGCAGATGATTCCACATCTGATTTTATGAACATCCTGTTTATATTTTCAACAAATCAATAATTAACTTGTTACATATCTCAGAATAATTTTCATTAAGTTTCTGTGTTACACCTAGCACTTGCCATATTTTTTGAAAATGATATTTTATTAACGAAAATGGTAAACAGATAATAATATACTCACCTCTGGTTTGTTATGGATGTCTACATCCAATGGTGAGGCGAACTGACAGACCAAGGTCTGCTCTTTTTTCTTGACTGAAAAAAGAAATCAAAAGTGAAGTTGATTTTGAAGGATATTTTTCAATTTAATTCCATTATTCAAATTCGGGTATATGCGTGGGGATGTAGAGAGTTAGTTTGAACACGGCCGTCGTATCTCAAGGTCCAATAATTAATCCTACATATTCGCAGTAGAAGCGAAAAAAGCTCAAATTTTGGATTTAAATGAAATGAAATGATGGCGAAACTGTTAATGATTAGGACTACAAACCTACCACACCCATTTCAAAACTCTATGCCATATTTCATATTCCTAGGATCACTGGACGTACTCCAGATTTATTATGAGTTAGTGGGTGACAATAGTTATATAAGTATCAAGGGCGATAACTGTGTTTTACCGGTTTAGGGCGAAATTTTCGACCTTGCCCGAAACCCTGTCAAAGTTAACGCCAGTATTGTAAAATAATTTAGATACATAAAAATGCAAAATGTCCACAAATTCGAGGATTGCTTCTGGCTAGTAGTTTCCCGTTAAAAACAGAATTATGTCAGTTTTGGTAATCTTGTATATCCAAAGTAACAAAGTTGTATTTCCTTATAAAATTCGTTAAATATCAAAGTAACATTTTTTTTTTCTACCCTAAGTTGCTGAACGCTCAACAAAATAATCGCCTGACAGCTGCGACTTCTATTGTTCAGTTTTTGTATTATTTCGTTTCTATTGTATTATTTCGTTTGTATTGTATTATTCCGTTTACTGTTTTATAATAAAAAATAGTCGTTTATGTAACAAGTACGCACAATGAGGCTTTCGCGGACGAATCGTAATGTTTACGGACGAGGGGCTAGCCGAGTCCGTAATATAAAGATGAGTCCGCGAAAGCCATTTGCGTACGTGTTGCATACAATATGATTTTATTTCTGCTATCAATACGCAAATATAATTGTAGGCAGCACCGGCAGAAGGCCGTGTGAAATATCGAATCGAATTATTTATTACCGACGTGTCAAATATGTCAACTAGTCAATAACATTTGCATTTGTTATGTTCTCTAATTGTGTTTCCAGTCATTTTTTCCAGGATCCAACTATACTAACGTATTATGGGGATCTAGATAATTGAATATAATAAACTTGTAAGTAAATATGACAACCATTCAGAAAGATACTCCAAATTTGAAAGAAAATTGTAAATGTATTCAGTATACAGCAAAATCCTGTTTTCCCCTAGTTTGACATTCGAATCGTGAATGCTAGATGTCGCTCACTTCGTGGTAATCCTGAATAGTAAGTGACATTTGGAATAAATAAAATATAAATTGTTACCATCCATTAAATGTATGTAGGTTTAGGTGTGAAAATAGAAACTTTGAACCCAAACTAAACCATTATTCGTATATTCTTGTAAGTGGATTATATCTTGTTTGAATTTACTATCATTTTGTTTGAGATTATACGAAGAAAGTGTAAAAGTCATCATGTTTGTGCCTACCGCAACAATAACCATTGACAATTTTATTCTGAAAAAGTCACAATTCTTAGCTTTTCTGCGCAAAATGTTATCGGTTCATAGTTTTTATAGTATTTATAAACACCCGTTAATGTTCAGTTATGTTTTATAAATGAATAAAATTCAGTTCGTAAAGTGTTGCCATGACGACACTTTACGGAATAGTAAATTATAGTATACAAATAATAATAGTTTTGACTTGTTACAACATATAAATAAATAGAAGAAAAAAACAGACATTAGTATATAGTAGAGTTTCACGTGGAAGAATGGCAAATATAGAATATTAACATATGGAAAATCATTAGTTAAAAACAAACTCCCAGTTCACTCATAACTAAGTTATTGGTGGTGGTGGTGGAGTAAAAACTATGCAATGCCAAGAATTCTATAACTTTCTTTTTGAATAGGCTGTACGATTGTATATCTTTCAGCTCGGATGGTAGATGATTGTATAATTTTGTTCCTACCAGCAAGGGAGCCTTTTCATATAAGCTAGTCGAAGTTTCTGGATCTTTATTTTTATTACCATGCCTTGTGGGGTAACGATGATCATCAACCTGGTTAAATAAAATTAATATTTCGTTTAATATAGCACACACAGCTATGAATATATATATATACATATATATATATATATATATATATATATATATATATATATATATTTGTATACGGTAGCTTGTGAAGCCCACCAAATGAACGGGTCGCTCTTGAACCCGCACTTTTCAGAATGGGCGAAGAGTATATTCCAGTGCAATGACATCATTCCATCATTTTTCGTCGAAGCACACTTAGAGGGGTAACAATTCTCAATATTTAAACATTTTTAAACTCCTTTGAAACGTTGTAGAGCCAATTATTCTTTCACTACGCTATGAATCCCAAACGTATATTGCCTATATTGAAACGGCCTCTGTGTGTCCCGGCGGCGTTGCCTCTACTGCCTCGCGCGTTTTTCAGTTCAAAATATTTATTAGGAATTTCTAAGCGGTGACTGCGGAAATGTCCAGCAGAGGAAAACAGATTGTGGCGATGACCCTTCAAAATTATAACTTGAGAAAAGGCAAAAAGGTGAGCACATAATTCATATTCAGTATAATGTTTATGTTTAATAATAAGCGACTCGCTTTGAAGTGGATGAATATATTTTTTTGTATTATCAGGTAGATTATCGTATGAGAAAACCTAATAGCTCCAAAAATGTGGATTTTTCGTCAGGTTCAGATATGTGAGCATTATGAAGTATTTCATATGAACCTCAGCTTCTTATTCCATCCTTAGAGGGGGGGGGGAAGGTGTTAAAGTTTGGAAGTAGGTGTCAAGGAAATTGGTATTTGGGCTTATCTTTTCAGATATAAATAACAAATTTCAGGATTTTTTAAAATTCAACACTAAAGGTTAAAGTGAGGTTGAAAGTTTGTATAGGAGTACCGTTAGTTTTCTGAAGTGGAGTTCATAAAAATTGGAATTATAGGTCTTTGTTACAAATACATAAAGGGGGTTGGAAATTTCTATGTGGGTTTGGTAACTTTTCAAATTAGGATCATGAAAATTGGGATTTGAGTATTCGTTACAAATGAAGACATACATATTCCAGTGTTCAGAGTATGGGTGGATAAACACTACCAAGTATGCAA
Organism: Gonioctena quinquepunctata; assembly: GCA_018342105.1. Classification (NCBI taxonomy): domain Eukaryota; kingdom Metazoa; phylum Arthropoda; class Insecta; order Coleoptera; family Chrysomelidae; genus Gonioctena; species Gonioctena quinquepunctata. Next base: position 43,460 of record JAFIRS010002149.1, read on the forward strand.
TAAGAATGAACGAATAGCACAGCAGTTCTTTGAGAAAATATATTTTCATTCACGAAACTAAAAATAGCTGAATGAATTTCGATATTCTCAAATTAATTGTTGGAAAGATAGATTGACCAAAGATAACTATGGAATGGCCACATTAGTCAAGGGTCAAGCATTTAGAAACGGACACACGATTTCTTCAATTTTCGGAACGAGAAGAATTGTTGTAATTTTCCCCGTTGAAAATTCAAATATAACATGAATTCTGATAATTTTATCCAGTTTCGAATGTTATTTGGGAAATATTCTCATCAAATATCATCGTGCTGGAGGATTTAATCGTGAACTTTGAAATTTTCCCTCAAGCATTTTGTCTTGTGCAATTTGCGGCCAGATAATAAGACCGCAAATCGCAGTCAGTAAAATTTCCAGGCAAAATGCTTTCTCGAAAATTTCAAAAAGAAATAGCGATAAAATCCCTAGCACATATGATATTAACGTCGATAAAACGTGAATTAATTGAATATTGATCAGACTAGGCAAACAGGGTATTTTTCAGGTAAATTTCAGGTTATTTCTTTTGAGAGTCTTTTCAGAATATCTATCTGATGTAGTTCAATGCCCAGCGTAGTTTCAGCCAGGGAAGTAGTTGTTTTCTGTTGGACATTCACAAAAAATAACTTAATTTTTATCGTGGATTTTTCTATTCACAGAAAAATTTGAGAGTGTTTCCCTTTTCAACATGAGTAAAAAATCAAATTTTAAATTTTAGATTTTTTCTTTTGAGAGTCTTTTCAGAATATCTATAAGATGTAGTTCAATGCCCAGCGTGGTTTCAGCCGGGAAAGTAGTTGTTTTCTGTTAAACATTCACAAAAAATAACTTAATTTTCATCGTGGATTTTTCTATTCACAGAAAAATATTTCCATTCAATATTCATTTGAGAGTGTTTCCCTTTTCAACATGAGTACCTCACAAGAGGTTATCTTGAACGATGGAAGATAGTGACTAAAGTTTATCTTTCAGTCGCAGATGATTCCACATCTAATTTTATGAACATCCTGTTAATATTTTCAAACAAATCAATCTATCATACCCCATAACAGGTTTCAATGTCAAAAAACAGTGATTTCAAAGTGTCTCTCCAAAAGAAATGTTCCTAACTTTTCATCTTTGCAAAGTGAGATTGCTTCCAAAAATGTGTTTCCCATTTCTTCCGGTCTTCTGATGATCGTGGAAGCGTGAAATAGATTTTCGTCGACAAAAATGTATTGAAGATCTAGTGAATGCGATGTCTTTCTTGCGTCAGTGTTACAAATGATTTCTGGTGAGTACCCTCTTTTGAGAATAAAAAAAAATCTGTACCTTTATCAGAAACTGGAATATTCAACTCCTTGTGTTTTTACACGCTTTATATTAGCTTCACTTGTATGTTTGTTTGTTTGTAACCGACTCCTTTGGGCGCGATTTCGACCCACTTCCAGACGTCCGTGATTTGAAATTTGGCAGGTGTACATAATTCCGGTGACAATGCATTAAAAAAAATTTGTGTGAAAAAAAAAACAAAATAGCGGCTCCAATATGGCGGACGAGTTTTGTGATTATGGTCCGATTCGCTTCAAAATTGGTATCTGAGGGTTTTCGTGGTCGGAGATTATGATTCTTTTGTCAAAATTGAAAAATTCAAGATGGCGGCTCCAAAATGGTGGACAAGTTTTGTGATTATGATCTGATTCTATTCAAAATTGGTATGTGGGAGTTTTTGGGGTCGAATAATATGATTTTTCCGTAAAAATTGAAAAATTTGAGATGGCGGCTTCAAAATGGCGGCCGAGTTTTGTGATTATGGTCCGATTCTATTCAAAATTGGTATGTGGGGGTTTTTAGAGTCGAATAATATGATTCTTTCGTGAAAATTGGAAAATTCAAGATGGCGGCTTCAAAATGGCGGCCGAGTTTTGTGATTATGGTGTGATTCTATTCAAAATTGGTATGTGGGGGTTTTTGGGGTCGGAGATTATGATTACCTAATTTGATAAGATTATTCCATTTTTTAATTTGCAAAAAAATAATAAAAGTAATAGTTTAAGAAAAACTAAAAGAACACGCTTTTATAAATAAACCACACTAAAAAGTAGGAAATAAATAATAGTTTGAAAAAACTAAAAACACGCTTTTATAGAAAACCAGACTAAAAACATAGAAAATGAGAAAAAAAATTATTTTATTTAAAAAAAAGCGTGGGGTGCATGGTATCAATAATTATATAGTACATTACACAACTAGGCCATGCACCCCACGCTTTTTTTTTAAATAAAATACTTTTTTTTTCTATTTTTTTAGTCTGGTTTTCTATAAAAGCGTGTTTTTCAGTTTTTTAAAACTATTATTTATTACACGCTTTATATTAGCTTCACTTGTATGTTTGTTTGTTTGTTCGTACCTGACTCCTTTGGGCGCTATTTTGACCCACTTCCAGACGTCCGAATGATTTGAAGTTTGGCAGGTGTACATAATTCCGGTAACAATGCATTAAGAAATTTTTGGGTGGACAAAAAAAACAAAATGGCGGCTCCAATATAGCGTTTCAGTTTTGTGATTATGGTCCGATTCGCTTCAAAATTGGTATCTGAAGGGTTTCGTGGTCGAAGATTATGATTCTTTTGCTAAAATTAAAAAATTCAAAATGACGGCTCCAAAATGGTGGACAAGTTTTGTGATTATGGTCTGATTCTATTCAAAATTGGTATGTGGGGCTTTTTGGGGTCGAATATTATGATTCTTTTGTGAAATTTCGAAAATTCAAGATGGCGGCCGAGTTTTGTGATTATGGTCTGATTCTATTCAAAAATGGTATGTTAAGGTTTTTGGGGTCGGAGATTAGGATTATTTTGTCAAAATTGAAGGATTCAAGATGGCGGCTCCAAAATAGCCGCGAGTTTTGTGATTATAGTCCGATTCTATTCAATATTGGAGAATAATAGTTGAAAAAAATGAATAATAATAATAATAGTTTGAAAAACTAAAAACAAGCGTTAATAGAAAACTAAACTGAAAAGTTGAAAATAAATAATAGTTTAAAAAAACTAAAAAACACGCTTTTATAGAAAACCAGACTAAAAAAATAGAAAATGAGAAAAAAAATTATTTTATTTAAAAAAAAGCGTGGGGTGCATGGTATCAATAATTATATAGTACATTACACACCTAGGGCAGTAAAGTAAGAAATGTCTCAGATCACAGGTAATTGTTGGCCAAGGCGATACCATGCACCCCACGCTTTTTTTTAAATAAAATAATGTATTTTCTTATTTTCAATTTTTTCAGTCTGGTTTTCTATAAAAGCGTGTGTTTTAGTTTTTTTAAACTATTATTCATTCTCCTCTACAAAGAAACATACCTATTACTGTTTCAGGTCCGAATTTTCGGGAAGTATTTCTGAATGATTGAGTCCTATTCGGCATAATATACATTATTTTTATGAATAATTCATGAAATAGCACCGATCAGAATTCATGAGAACATTAATGTTACTTCCATTCAGGGTCAAATATGGAGTAAAAATAAGATGACCAATCTCTCATCCAATTGTTAGTTCAGGCTTTTTGTATAGTCGATCGCTTCCTTAGCGGAAAGAGAAGGAACAGCAAATTCTATATCTCATATATTCATGAAATTGATATGTCATTCTGGAATTTCGAAGTTATAAATATTAATTTAGAAGTAAGATAGGAAAAAAAGTGGATAATAAATTTCTGTTCAATATTTCATTGATATCAATACTCAAATGATAATAAGAACTTTCCGATAGAAGAAAAAAATATCACTCTACGAACTGCTCATATAAAATTTGCCGTTGATTGTTCTAGACAGTTTTCCATGGAAATAATAATTGCGAAAATATAGATTTTTTTGTTTTTATGCCAAGTGAATGATGTGATGTGATGTGATGATGATGATGAATGATGTGATTGGAATACCCCAAAAAATATTAAGTACTCATCAGCAAATAGTTCAGTTTTTGTTTGGTTCTGATTTGTTTCCCATATCAAAAGATATCTATGGTCGAAAAACATGCACAAAAAAAAACAATTGCCTACTTTCCTGAGAAGCTCAATTTTGTTATCTCTAGTTGTTCCTGAAACTAGTTTTTCCGATATATTTTTTCCATCATATATTTCTGCATATTTTAATTCAATCGGACGAAATATATACTACTTGTATTTTAATTCTCTCATTTATTCACAATCGATCTCTAAGCACCCTCCCGATATTAATATTTTTCATTATACAAATAAAACTGGGGATAATCTTAATCAAGCATTACAAAATCAGATTTTGTAGAGAACAAATAATTCTTTCAATGGTACCCATATGGTACTACTGAACATTCAACCAGATCTTTGAATTACTAACAAAAAGATGCATATTGTCGAGTTATTACTTCAATATTGTCAATGTTGCTGCTTTCTAAGATTGAAAAATAAATAAATGAACCGGTACATTGACGAAAAGTTAAAGTTTGAGGACCATATAAAAAAGCTGGGCAAAAAAATAGCCTCTGGATGTTTTGTAGTGAAAACGACCTCGTGGGAACTTGGTAGGGATATGGCCAAAAAGGTATACCATGCGGTAATTGACTCTCATCTGAGATATGGAATCTGCTTTTGGGGGTCTTGTAGTGTTTGTAGTCTTTATTCGAATCTATTTTCGTATTGCAGAAAAGGGCAATTAGATACTTGTGCAGAGCTAAATTCAGGGATTCTTGTAAGTCCTTGTTCATAGAACAACGAATCTTGACCTTACCTTGTATCTATATATTAGAAACAATTTGCCTAATTCACAGTAAGTTTAGGGATCGAGTGAATGGCACCGCACAATATATCACAAGACAAACCCTAAATATAACCTTACCGATTCCAAGATCTGCACAAATAAAAAATTCTATTATATATAATGGCATAAAAATGTTCAATCATTTACCTAACGAAATTAAAACGATTATGGATAAAAAAAAATTCAAAAGTTCTGTGAGAAATGTTTTACTCGACAGAGCATTCTACTCGTTGGACGAGTTTTATTCTGTAAAATTTTAGATTTTTATTTTGGTTTCTTTTTGGTTGTTGTGCTTTTTAAATCGACTGATACGTATGGGTATTCACTTTGTATGTGCTATTCTGTTGATTTTAATTTATTCTATTTTATTCCATTTTATTTTTATCATAATTTAATTAATTGTAAAGATCAGAATTCTGATTTCTGTATATACCCTTCTTTTTTATGTATAACTTTATACTATAAATAACACCTCCAATTTTTAATAAATATAACAACATTAATATTGTTTGAAATTCATTTCATGCAATGTATGTTTTTGTATATATAGACTTCTACTTATATGAATAATTTGACGTGTAGTAACCTGCTCTACAAATTTTGTGTTATAATGACAAGGTAAATTCAATATATTTTTGAATATGTAACGAGGTATGTATAAAAAATAAGCATATATTCAATTGCTATTGATGTTCTCTTTTTTCTTTTTTACTGTCAATAGGAATTTCATTCTTCAGACAATAAAGTAATTTTGATTTGATTTGAACTTTATGTGTATATATTTTTCCGCAATTTAGAACTAATGAGAGTAATCCCTGTATACAATGCAAAATCTCTTTCCTCAACAGACTCATCTGGGCTTGAATTTAATGTGATGATTTCAGGTGGTTGAACCTATTTTGTATAGGTAAACTGTTCTTTTCCCCCTTTTTTATCAATTAATGTAATTAACAAAAAAAAAACATGAAAAGTTTTATAAATTTCACTTTCGAAAGACCGCAAAATTTCATTTCAAGAAAGTCAATAAAAAAGTTTCTTTGCCTTAAAAAATTGTCGAGAATTTCGATATCCAATCTTCACGATCGTTGAAATCATTATATCGCTCCTCAGTTGGAAATTATATTTGCCTAATATTCTTGGTAAACCGTCTCTCCTATATGGTCCACATCAGTGTAAATGTATTTTTATCGTTTGATGCACAAAAATTAAATCTACGATTAAAACTGAAGAATAAGGCTTTTAAGCCAATATTGGTTATTTTGTACCTTTTTCCAACCATCCTTTATGTAGATGGATTGATCGCACAAAATTCCCTTCAGAAAAAGAATTGGTAAATATATCTCCAAATATTGTAACTATTTCAAACTCAAATTCCTTAATCTGAAAAATAAACGATAAATATTTTTTATATTGAATTATGAACTAATCCTTGCGCTAGGACAGATCACGGATCCAGCAATTCATATAATTTACATTCATGAAGGCAGGGATTGCGATGTTGCCAAACTTAGGGCTACACAACGCTACAAAAGTTTGTGGGCTCTACAAAGAAGTATATAATTCTGCAGTGTATATCCCTATATACGGAAAGCGCCCCCTACAGTTCGAATCAAAGAACTATATCGCGTATGTTGGTTATGAAAATGGTATATTGTGTGTCCCGATCTAAAACGTGGGGAAATGACCTGCATTCAATTCTGATCACCTAGTGAAGAGATACAGGGTGATACTTTGTTGAGCCCGAAATCGGGACTAACAAGGTTACTCCGGGCTAAACTGCGTCTCGCTTCATATGCTTCACGGATTCACAATGACCGTGTACATCTCTATATATATATATATATATATATATATATATATATATATATATATATATATATATATATATATATATATATATATACGGGATCAGTTAATAATGAATATTGCTTGAAGTATGATTCACATGAGTCCGTTCTTTTCAAGTTGAAAAAAGCCTAATAACTCTTTTCTGGGATACGAATACTCTATTCATTTCAGTGGCTCCTCCCCATTAAACAATATTATGTGCTATGTGAATATATAACAGCATAATAAACATTGATCAAGGTTTTTTGGTGAAGATATTTTTTCAGTTGTAGCAGTGCGAAGTACCCACTTGATAATTTTCTGCACACATAATCAATATGATATTTCCAGCATAGTGCTTCATCCAGATGTGTACCCAAAAACTTGGTTTGTTCTGAAGGTAATATAGTGGTATCATTGACATTTACTTTTATAGAGATTGTATTGATATTTTTCCCGAAAAACTGCAACAGGAGTGTTTTCCCGGCATTCACTACCAGTTTGTTATGTTCACACCATGTAGTGAATACATGTTATACATCATTCAACCTAATCTAGAGTTCTGCAGAATATAAGTGTCATCAGCAAATCAAACTATGCATTTCGATTTGATATAGGATGGCATGTCGTTTACAAATACAAGAAAATCAAAGGTCTTACTACTGAGAAACTCCAACGTCAATCCCATAAATATCTGATTTAGCTTCTCCTAACTCTACCTTTGTCACATTGCCCACACTGCTTCGCACTCACCATCGGACATCATTTGTGCTGGGTAGAATGAGGCCTAAAAACTTCATCCGGTGGAGAGCCGCATCATTCACGAGGTGGCCCTGATTTCGACAGAACACGGTGGATCTAGACTGGGAAGTCGAAAAACATCCCCCCAAAGCCAAGGTTTGACCACGCCGAGGGCTGCATGGCACGTGAGGTAGTAAGTGCCATTAGGGCGTCATCTGGGACACCAGGCCGCCTCCCAGAATAAGTAGGCCTTCCCCCTGCAAGTGGCGACAACAAAGACCCCAATACTCGTGTGGGGACAAACATGAAAAACAAAAAAGAAACAAGGCGAACTGACTGAACACCCCAACCCGTAAGTGGGGAAACCATAAAGGGACCCTCAATCCTACCCGGGGGAACCCCTAGAGGACCCCTCTACCTCTCCTCAACTCCCTCTGGAACTGAACAGGAACCAAAGACAAAAAGAACCCTTTATCCAAAAGGGACAGACTCCAGAAACAACCCCAGTGGACTTCAGAAGGGAAGTCAAACTTCCAAGGACCGGCGACCCCGGTCAGTGAAGGGCTGATTACTCGCATATAGCCACTGGAGACAAATCCCTGCAGCTGGTTATCACTCGTGAAGACCAAGCGGGGAGGAATAGACTGGTGCCTCGGGGGAGGGAACCAGAGGAACTGAAGTAGGCACCCCAATTTCACAAAGCGGAGGAAGGGACCTCCGACGGAACAACCATCGAGAGAACACATCACCGATGAGCGAAGAGGGACTAGACACAGGAGACCTTGAAGGAATGATGAAGAAACCCGAAGGGGGACCTTAACACTTACAACACAGGAAAGCTCCCACTGACCTGCTATGCCGAAGCATTCTTGAGTGGAAACTGAACATCCTACTAATTCAGGAGCCTTGGAAATATCAGGGAATGGTCGGAGGAACAGCTCACTACTGTGCCTCGGCCGATTCCCCCCGCGCATGTATATACATATACTTTCCTGTCCCAGACCTGGTGGCAGTGAAAATACTCGTGCACACCAAAGACCTCGTTCGGGAACTAATAGTCTGCTTTGCATATTTTCCGTACGAAAAGGCAGCTCCTCCCGTAGAGGTCGAAAGGCTGGTGAGATACTGTGAAGAATCTGGGCTGGGCTTACTCATGGGATGTGACTCGAACGCCCACTACGTACTGTGGGGCAATGTGGACACTAATTCCAGGGGTAATACCTTGCTAGAATTTCTCAGCAACCTCGAAATAATAAACGAAGGCTCGGTACCCATGTACTTTACACCAAGGAGGAAATTAGTGATAGACCTCACCCGTGACTTATTGAATGAAGTCCAGTCATAGAAAATATCACAAGATGAATCCCTATCGGATCATCGACACATTCTGTACAGGATAGGTAACACAAACCTATCGGAAAAAAGGTATACAGGAATCCACGAGCCACCAAATGGGACCTCTTTTGAAAGGAACTAAAAGGTAGACTCGTAGGATTACCGTCCAGATACGGGAAAGGAGCCGAGATAGATACCGCAGTAAGGTACCTAAAAAGGCGATAATTTCCTCGTATGAAAAAAGCTGCCTCTTATAGAGAGGACAGTCAACGCCCTGGTGGAACTCGGAAATCGAGAACCACCGAAGGGTAACCAGAAAGCTTCTAAACAAAGCAAAAAGAACGCAAGAACCACTCCACTGTTTGCCCAGAGAGAGTACAAGAAAGCCATTCGGCATTCCCAAAGAGACAGTTGGCCTGCCTACTGCGAGAACATCAACACAATTTCGTCAGCAGTAAGGCTCTGCAAAGTTCTCTGAAAAGATACAGGGAAGGGAGTGGGTACACTGTCCTTACCTGATGGAAGGGAAACCACATCAGCGGAGGAGAATCTACAGCACCTGATCTCCATACATTTCCCAGAATCAGAACCAATTACTCAGCCACCCTTGAGGACGAGCCCTATGAGGAATACTCACATGAACTACGAAACAGCCTCAAAAGTGGTAACACACGAGAGGTGAGACGGGCCGTAAAGACCTTCTCACCATTCAAATCACGAGGGAAGGATGGTATATTTCCGGCTCTTCTCCAAGAGGGACTTGATAGTATCATCCTTCTGATCATGAGAATGCTTCGATCATGTCTGGCCCTGGGCTACATACCAGAGGCATGGAGGCCAGTAAGGATTGTCTTTATCAATCAATCAATCAAATATACTTTATTGTCGAAGATATAATCTTATTGACAAAGCGTGGCTATACTCTAATTTAGAAATACAAAAAAAGGTATTTATTTACAATGCTAAAAACATATTGAATTATTGTGGTGTGTTAAAAAAAATTATCATAAAATTTTTACAAGTATTAATCATAAAAAGTATACAAAAACACATTAACTCGCAAACAGTATTGAAATGTTCTGTCCAAGAATCAAAAATTATATACTGTATTGTCAAGGAAAAATAAGTCTTATCTACAAAGCGTACTTAAAACTAGAACTTGTATATATTATCACAGAATAGTACAGAAACAGATATATATATATATCTATAAAGAAATAAAAGTATGTATAGGTAGGTATATAGACGAAGACAGACATTGCGTCATTGAGAGAATTGACCATCATCATAGAACTCCTGTAGGCCATAGTATGCTTTGAGTAAAAGTATTTTTTTGACTTTCTTCCGAAACAGCTGGTGGATTTCTTTCAAAGTTGTAGGCAGTTTGTAAAAAAAATTACTTTCGTACATTATTGAATGTTTAGTCTGCTCTGATCGGGGAATGGGCAGTGTTATATTTTTTTTGCTACCTGACGTGTATTATTTATTTTTGCAGGATGTTCAGTATAAAATGTGTTCGCTCTATGTTTATGAACTAAACAGGTGGTCTCCAATATGAGGACAGAGATTAAAGTCAGAATCTTGTGTTTAATGAACAATGGTTACTAGTGGGCGGTGTATTCAGCTCATGACATAAATCTTATTGCTCGTTTTTTAAGAACAAAAATTGATACGAACATAGATTTAGTGCAGTAACCCCAGAAAGTTATAAATACCATATCTCAGGTGTGATTCAACCAAAGAAAAATATGTCACCCTACCCATTGACAAACCAAGTTCCTTGGATACCACTCTTACTGCATAGCATAGTTAAGACTAGTTTTTCAAAAAAATCTGTACCCCCTCTGACGGCCCGACAATGACTTTTGTGGGTGTGGAAATAAAGTTATTACGTATAAGATCATTTTGTGCCCATTCATTATGCGTGCCATCGCCTTATAAAGTTTCAGTGAATATCTGAATTTAAAAAAAAAATCTGTACCCCCTGACTGCCCGACAATAACTTTTGCGGGTGTGGAAATGAAGTTATTACGTATAAGATCATTTTGTACCCATTCATTATGCGTGCCATCGCCTTATAAAGTTTCAGTGAATATTTGAATTAAAAAAAAATCTGTACCCCCTCTGACAATGACTTTTGCGGGTGTGGAAATAAAGTTTTGAATACATTCTTGCATAATGTCCTTGCTTATAAGTTAGATATTTAATTTTTCTCATTCTGTACCTCCTCTGACCCGCCAATGACTTTTGCGGGTCACTTCCTAAATTTTCTTCTACAGCCCTCCCTTCGAACGATTTTAAGATAAAAACATCCACCCACCTACCCAAAATACGAATTATCGCTTAATTTGGAAACAGAATTTCTCACTTGATATATCACATATGATTACCATTTTCCTAATGCGCGATCATTTGTTTCCTCCGTTAATGATAATTCCTTTCCAGTTTGAGAATAAGATGCTGAAGAGATTAGCGAACTGATCGGGAACATAAAACGGTTCTTTCTAATTAAGGGCGTGAATACTAAAGGAAGTGTTGCCAGATCGAAAACCGTGGATGAGAAAACCGTGGATGAGAAAACCGTGGCTGTTTTCACACCCGTCATAGTTCTGCTTTATAATAATAATAATAAATATGCTTTATTATCATAAGACAGAATCTTGTTGACAAAGCTTGGTTAGTGAATACACATAGAGTAAAAAAAAATGCAATACAGACAAAAGATAATAAAAAGTAAAAATAATGTTAATATTGACGATATAAAAGTAAATAGAGTATAAAAATATATGTATATATAAAAGTGTATAATAGTCAAATTTAAAAAGTAAACGTAGAAGGTAATAATTTAAATGCACCTTGATTAATAAATATAAAAAATATGAGTGAGTCAGTTAAAAGTTTTCGTTAAAATATTCCTGCAAAGTATAAAAAGGTCTATCAGATAGAAATTGTTTGACTAACTTCCTGAATTGGTATATTTTTGGAGAAGGTAAATGATTGTACATTTTTCCACCATTGAAAAATATGGAGTCTCTGGTGAGGTTTTTAGTTGGCACTGTGAGTTTCAGAGTGTGTCTGCTGTTCCGGGTGTCATAGTGGGAAGAAGACGCAGTAAAGTTTAGTATATGTTTATTTATTAGACACACGGATTCCAGTATGAATAATGCAGTTACCGTTAGAATTTTATGGTTTTTGAAGAAGGTTCTACAGGAATCCCTCGGATTAAGGTTCCCTATATACCTTATTGCCCTTTTCTGTAAAATTAATAAACTTTTAAATAAGGTTGGGCTGCATGCTCCCCAAAACGGTATTCCGTAGCGTAAGTGAGAATCTATGAGTACATAGTAAGCCATTTTTGCAGTGTTGAACCCCAATTCTTTAAAAATCACCCTAACCGCAAAACAACCAGAAGAGATTTTGCCAGTGAGTTGCTTAACATGATCCTCAAATTTAAAATTCTGGTCAATGAACAATCCTAGAAATTTAGTGTTATTTTTTGTTTCCAATGATCTGTCTTCAAAGAAAAGTTCATTGAGTGAGCATCTAAATGTTATTACATTAGTTTTTGTTAAGTTAAAAGATAATATGTTTGCATCACACCAATCTTTAACTTTTCCCAAGTCGGCAGAGATTATGTTGTGCAACTCGCAAGTGTTTTTATTATTCCAAAGTATGGTGGTGTCATCTGCGAAGAGGTTGAACTTCCCAGAGATATTGAGCTTGGTGAGGTCATTCACATATAATAAAAAAAGGATGGGACCCAATACAGAACCTTGTGGAACTCCCGAATTAATTTCCCTTTTTTTTTATAGTTCTGCTGTTTTGACCAATTGTGTCCTTCCCTTTAGGTAGGATTTGAACTATTCAAAGGTTAATCCTCTGCATCCATATCGTTGTAGCTTTCTCAGCAGTATTTTGTGATCAACACAGTCAAATGCCTTTGACAGGTCACAAAACACTGCGGCAATCTTTTCACCGACATTTATTTCGGAATAGACTCTATTCAGAAATGAGAAAATAGCATCGTGCGTATTTTTATTATTCTGGAAGCCGAACTGGTTTTCACTGATAATATTATTCTTATTTATGAATTCAAGTAGTCGTTTTTTTACTTTGGGCTTGGTGTTACCTTGTATTATTACATTTTGATTTCCCAAGGAGTATCTGAGAACGGCCGAATTTTTTTTTGCATATTCGTCTCCTACAACTAGCATTTTATTGGGACGATATCCACTACGGCACTCGGTTGTAATATGGGCGGACTGTGGGGGATAACTACTTGCTTCAAGTCCTTTTCCTCTTCCTCCTAGTTCATTCTGAGTACTTGTTTCTCCAGCAGCCCCATCGATTTCTGGGTAACAGGTTTCATCTGGTTTGTTTGATGACTCATAACTCTTCAATAAATCTGATTTGACTAGTATTTGACCCGGGTTGAAATTGTTGGAGTGGTGAATTCACAGCAGTGACTGCGGAGTCATCAATAGTTTCATTCTCTAATATTTCAAAGTTCTCATGAAATCTGTGATTTGGCAACGTTGTGGAACCGAAGGGATCACCTGCTCACTTGCATGAGTCATTTCATTTATCTGTTGTCCTTTTTTACTCTATTTCTGAGTTAGAAACTCTATATCAGCAGGGACAGGGTTTGTTTTACGCCTATTTTTTTCATTACTGGCAGTAGATCGAAATTGGTGCTAATTGTTTGAGTACCGATAGTGGATGTATACTTCTTTCCTTCCTCATTTGTTTGTTCCCCAATTTTTTGTTGAAGACATTCAATCTCGCATTTCAAGTCCTCGATTGTTTTTTTATGTTGATCAATGAAATAGCTTGACTCTGCTTCAAGTTTCAATGCTTCATTCATGAACACTTCTTTGTCCTTTCGCAATTTTTTATGAAATTTCTTTATACGTCCATCTGTGGAGAGTTCATGGATATTTCTTCTAGTATGCTCACCTGGTCGTTAATACTAAGGTTTTTTTCACTTTCACAACATATTATCTTATTTCCTTCGATGTACTTGATTTTATTCATGTGTCTAGGTAGACAGCTTTTGTGGAGCACACTTACACAATTTATACACACATAGTGAATAAAAGGTTTGGTTTTACAGCATTTAAAAGTGATATTTTTGGAGCACATGACCACTGACTGAAGAGAAACCTGGGAAAACCGACTTCTCCAAGGCCAAGGTGTACCGGCCTATCAGCCTAATATCCTTTCTCATGAAAACGCTCGAAAAGCTAGTGGATCGGCACATCAGAGAACAATCGCTGCAGTGTAATACACTGCCTAAGGCACAATATGCCTACCAAGCAGGAAAGTCCACAGACACAGTTCTCCTCCACCGACATGTGGGCAGTCCACAATGGGGTTATTCATTGATATAGAAGGAACATTTGACAAAACGTCAATTGCTATCTGCCACGCACGGTATAGGATCGATCCCACCCTTATCAGGTGGATCAAGGCTATGCTATCACAACTAGTGGTAACAGCAGCACTAAACGGGAAAACCGAAGCTGCCAATGTGTCAAGGGGGTGTCCACAGGGAGGAGTTCTGTGGTAGTCAACGAGCTTCTCACGGAACTAACGGACTGTATACACAAGCGTATGTAGATGACTTTGTCATGCTGGCTCAAGACCAACCGGTTAACCTGCTAGGAGAAATCATTAAGAAAGCTCTTGGCAGAGTAGAACAGTGATGTTCAGCCAGTGGGCTAAGAGTCAATCCAGTAAAAGCGGACTTTGTACTTTTCACATAGAAACGCAAAATAGGAACTCTTCCAGAAATACTTATCTCAGGGAGACAGCTTCCATACAAAGGATAGACCAAACACTTTGGAGTCATCATAGACTCCAAGCTGTCAGGAACGAGCAGATTGAAAATTCAACCAAGAAGGCTATCTGCTCGTATTGGGCATGCAGAAGAGCCTTCGGCAATACGTGGGGCTTGACACCTGAAGTCCCACACTGGATATATCCGGCGATTATTCGCCCGACATGATTTTAGTCAATCAGAACTAACTCAATTAGCTGACACTATACAATATTTGTAAATTTGAGCATCTCATAGTTGAAAAATAATTTGAATTCTCGATAATCCATGACAGCAAAAATAATATTTATTTGATTTGCATTTACAGAACACCTATGTGTAACGTCAAAGCTTTTTTAAATAGATTAGAGATCTTTTTGTCGAGCTTCCCAGTCAATGATGATAAGACTTCTACTTCTACTCAGGCCCTCGACACCTTGTTTTTATCTTACAACTTGAAAATGTCACCTCGAGGACCAACACGATTTTCACAACACGAAAATAATACCCCACACTCACCAATAAACAAAGGAAATACTCTCAATGAAAACACGAACGCTATAGGAAATGACTCATCAGACGTATTTTAGCCAGCACAACATCAAAATAGCACAATGGAATATAAGAAGTGCATCATCAAATTACGACGAACTCAAAATAATAATAGATAAAGAAAGACCTGATATAACTATGCTTAATGAAACATTACCTACAGCCAAACAAAAAATTCAACATTAAGCACTACACAATAATAAGGGAGGACAGACATGATGGCTACGGAGGATTAGCCATAGCAATAAACATATCAGTACCATTCCAAAAAATTCAAATACAATTAAATATACCACGACGCTTTCAAATGCAAGGAATAAAAGTAGGAAACATGCAGGTGATCACAACATATTGTCCACCGGATTTCCACATGCCACTGAACAACTATGATATTTTTGAAAATCTACAGACACCATACATTATAATGAGCGACCTAAATGCATAACACGAAGCATGGGGATCCACCAACAATAATGTAAGGGGCAGAAACTTTATGTTATCATTAAACAAAAACAACGTAACTTTCCTAAACGATGGAAGACCAATAACACTACCTGGAAAAGGTAACAGCTGCCCGGACATCACAATCTGCTCACCAGATCTAGCCACCCTCTGTCATTGGAATGTACTAGAATCTCCAGGAATGAGTGACCACTTACCGACCACAACATCTATGAATAGAAATATAGACCACCAATACAAAAATAAACCCATATCTAGGTGGAACACCAAAAAAGCAGACTGGCAGCGGTACAATAAAGAACTAGTAGAAGTGCTTCAAGAAATGGACTATAAGGAATGGACGGACAAACTAACAAATTCGCTAATATAGCTATACCAATAACGAGCATGACAGTAGGAAAGAAGATGTTTGCGAAAAAACCATGCTGGTGGGACGAACAATGCAACGAGCAATGCAGACTACGAGGGGCTGCATTAAGGGAGTACAGAAATCAAGCAACAGATGAAAACTTCTATAACTACAAAAAAACGGCAGCCAAAATGAGGAAACTAACAAGAAGAAAAAGAAGACAAAGCTTCATTAATTTCACTGAAACACTGAATAGGGACACTCCTATTGGACACATATGGAACGTAGTACGGAAATTTGCAAGTTCAGCTGTGGAAGAAAACTGACACGCCACGGAAAAGGAAAATTGGATAGCAGACCTGTTGAACAGTCTCACCCCACTATATATACCAGAAAATAACAATAGAATTGTGGATACCAATCAAGAGCAGTCCCCATTATTCACCGTGGAAGAACTAATGGTGGAACTAGAGAAGAAAAAAGAAGCGGCACCAGGAACAGACCAAATAAGTTACTCCATGATCAAAAAACTTCCAGAAAAGATGATAATAAAACTAGTTCATTTTTACCATAGCATACTCCGAGGAACCATGAATGTACCACAAGAATGTAAAATTCAATCAGTCATACCAACCCTTAAGCGAGACGAAGACCCAAATAAATATGACAGCTACAGGCCTTTCGTCTTGGCACCTTGCGCCTGCAAATTGTTTGAGTCATCGCTAAATAATAGAATAGAACACAAATATATACTTCATTTACAAAAAACGAGAAAACACTATATCCCAAGGGTCACCTCTGAGCCCCCTACTATTCAATATATATATATATATATATATATATATATATATATATATATATATATATATATATATATATATATATATATATATATATAAATTTAGAAATAACGACTGAAAATTGGTATGAACAGTGGGGAATAATGGGGATCTTCAGTCAGCACAAGTGTTGAACTATGAAAAACTCTTTAATACGAAGGAGTAAAATAGAACACTGTAATATTTCACAAACAAAATTTTTAGAAATCATTCAATTCATATTCAAATCTAGTTTCTTTTCTTTCGAAGGAAATTGCTACAAACAAATTCTTGGAACACCTATGGGAGCTACCATCTCACCAATCATTGCTTCGTATGTAATGGATGACCTTTTCGAAGAAATATTACCACAATAAAAATTTACAATTCACAATTGAATTAGAAAAAAATAAAAGTATTCCATTTTTAGATACTAGAATAATTCGTAGAGAAAACAATTCACTAATCACAGATTGGTATATAAAACCAACAAACTCTGAAAGATACATAAACTATCATTCCTTCCACTCAAAAAGAATGAAAATAAATTTGATTCTTTGCATGAAAAAAAGAATCGAGATGTTGGTTCATCCTTCATTGAAAAACAAAAATTTTAAAATTCTCAGAAATATTTTACTAGATAATTCTTACCCCAAAAAACTTCTTAATAGAATTCTTTTCAATACCAACTCTGATAGACAAATTAATAATGATGACACAAATAAGAAAATTCAGAAAATAACAATGAAAGGATAATTTATTTTTCAATTCCTAATATAGGAATTCTATCATCAAATATAATTAAATTATTCAAGAATGAAAGTAACATAAAAATCTCACAAAAAAATATCAAGACTATTGGAAATTTAAATACGAGGTTAAAAGATCCCACACCAGATTTGAAGAAATCAAATGTTGTCTACAGCATACCATGTAACAACTGTGATTTGAACTATATTGGTACAAGTTCAAGAACTTTAAATAATCGTATTATCTCTCACAGAAGTGACTCAACAAGAAGTCATGTGCATTAGCTCAACATGCTATTGAAACAGGCCATAAAATATCATTCGAGGAAGCACAAGTTTTACATTCAGAAAAAAATTTCTCTAAAAGATTATTTCTTGAAATGATTGAAATTAATAAATCCAATCAAAATATGAACAAAAAAACAGATATCGAAAATCTTAGCAAAATCTACAGTTATCTTCTACAAATGGATTAAAACTGATGATTCTCAAAGAATATAATATAAACATTAACACACCCTCTACATATTTTATATTTTTCTGACGATTAATCATAGGTTGTCATTTCAAATCCTTCAATGTCACTCGAAGCTTCAAAGATATAACACCATTCCGACAAATTTTTACATATTCTACGTTTTTTTTTTAAGTTAATGTTCATTTATCATCTACTCAGATTACTGTAAGTACTTCCTTCATTTTAAGTATTTTTTTCACAATAATGTCATTTACATATTTTAGGACCCTGAAGAAGTTTCAAAATTGAAACAAAGCTCGGTCCATCGTATTAAAGAGTTTTTCATAGTTCAACACTTGTGCTGACTGAAGATCCCCGTTATTCCCCACTGTTTATATATATATATATATATATATATATATATATACATATATATATACAGCAAGCCTTGCAGAACAAGGAGCTCACAATACCAAAATTCAGAAGGAGGAGAGAGCCCATTAGGAGTACGGAGGACCTGGATATGCACGAAGTATGCCCTCAAGAGCGTAGCACATACAGGTAATAAAATCACAACTATGCTGATCAACCTCTACGAAAAATTCAATGAATACCCACCATATTGGAGAAATAAAGCACCACCAGACATGGTAGAGGGGTTCGACTTAGCTCTACAATACAAAAATCAGTTAGAAACAGAAAATGGGCTTCCATGATTCAGAGCAGACCTCGAAACACAGTTAACAAAACCACAATGGATAAATTCACATATCACCAAAGGAGGCATTGGCAGTGCGCTGGATTTTAAAGACCTAATAAGTAGATACCCCAAGCACGAAATAATCTACATGGACGCTTCGATAGATCACGAGACAGGACGGAGTGGAATAGGTACACAAGCCCAACAGCTAACTTGGACCTGGCAGAGAGGATACTAAATGGAACAACAGCATGCAAGTCTGAAATTTTGGCAATAGACAGAGCAATCACGGAAAGAACTAACAACACTGATAAATTTATTTATTTTATTTATTTATTTATTTTAACGGATAACTCCAATTGTATACAATACTTTTTATAATACATATACAGTGCGCGTCAAAATTATGGAACAAATTCGATATTTCGCAAACCATGTACTTTTGACAAAAATCCTAAAATAGGTCGATTTTTATTTTAAAATGCCGATTTTTTTATGTATAATCTAAAGAGGTTATGTCACTGGTTTTGACATGGTGACGTAATCGGTAATTTTTTTAAATTGGAATAGATGTCTTGTGATACCTCATCTGAAAGGCCTTACAATACTGCATTCAATGATAATCATTAATAAGATTTTTTTTTGTACAGGGTGAACAAAAATTAATATTTTATTTCAATAAGAGAATAACTTTAAATCCAACAAAATAGAACAGTTAAATAAGATGTTCGAAATGCCATCCACCAGTCTCTTGACAATAAGCAAATCTACGGACACATTCCTCTTGCACATTGCAAATAACTTCCGGAGTAATTCTGTAAATTTCGATCCTAATTCGATTTTTCAACTCTTGTAGATTTTGTGGCCTATCTACATAGAACTTCGATTTCAAATAACCCCACAAGAAAAAATCCAGCGGCGTAAGATCTGGAGATCTTAGGAGCCACTCTATCGGTCCGCGTCTACCAATCCACCTCCTAGGAAAACAGTTATTCAAAAACTCGCGAACATCACGTGCATAGTGCGGGGGTGCACCATCTTGTTGCAACCAATTACTTTCATTTGGTGAGTTAGGATTGTTGGCGTTTGGAAAAATATATTTTTATTATTATTACATTATGATTATGAAATTCTTGTATTGTCATCGGTCCTTGATATGTGTGACAAATTTCAGATTATTCGGAAGATTGGAAGTGGTTGAATATTTACTTCCAAGATTTTATTACATTGTGAGTTATTTAGTTACAAGTAAAGATAATAAAAGCGTGTTAAAAAATGCAAAATTTTACTTTTTTGAGCCAAGGCTCTAATCCCTTAGACTGCCCTGGCAGACTAGTGAGTCAGTGCTGTACTACACCAATGGATCCTTTCCAAATATTAATAGTTAGCTATTTCCTAGTCTAAAATGGAAACAAAAGACAATCACAAATTAATGCCATAATAGGCAAGTTAGTGTCAAATAAATGTCAGTTGAAATATCAACAAATATTCTTCACAAATTCTAAGTGAAAAGGTTCTAAAAGTAAACTATGGCTACTTTAAGTGCAACCCAACGCATAGAAATTTTAATTTTTATTGGATGCGGAGATAGAACCAGAACTCAGCAAGAGGTATGCGACTTGTTCAATGCGAAGTATCCAAATAGACATATCAGTCGTCCAACAGTGTAAGATTGAGAAAAAATTTAGAGAAACTGGTCATGTCAAACATATTCCGAATGCTGGACGTCCTAAAATAGAAGAAAACGTGAAACTTGATGTTATATTGGGTGTAGAGAATAATCCTCACAATACTTCACGACAAATTGCAGCAGACCTTGACATATCCCAAAGTTCTGTATACGTATTCTAAAAGCAGAAAAGTACCATCCATACAAAGTACAGCTACATCAACAACTCAATGATGATGATCCCGATCGCCGTGAGGAGTTCTGTGGAATAATGCAGGATTTCTGTAACCGCAATCCACGTTTTATAAAACAAATTATGTTTTCCGATGAGGCTACGTTTTGCCTAAATGGTTCAGTAAATCGTCAGAATTGCAGATATTGGAGTAGGGATAATCCTCACTGGATGATGGACGGGCATACTCAATACCCTCAGAAAGTCAATGTTTGGGCAGGGATAATAAACAACAGGATTATTGGCCCGTATTTTTTCGAAGGAAATCCCACAAGGGAGCGTGTCTTGGAATTTTTAAGAAATGAACTCATACCTAACCTTGCCGATATTTTTCCAAAGCCAACAATCCTAACTCACCAAATGAAAGTATTTGGTTGCAACAAGATGGTGCACCCCCGCACTATGCACGTGATGTTCGCGAGTTTTTGAATAACTGTTTTCCTAGGAAATGGATTGGTAGACGCGAACCGATAGAGTGCCCCCAAGATCTCCAGATCTTACGCCCCTGGATTTTTTCTTGTGGGGTTATTTGAAATCGAAGGTCTATGTAGATAGGCCGCAAAATCTACAAGAGTTGAAAAATCGAATTTAACAGAATTACTCCGGAAGTTATTCGCAATGTGCAAGGGAATGTGTCCGTAGATTTCTTATTGTCAAGAGACTGTGGATGGCATTTCGAACATCTTATTTAACTGTTCTATTTTGTTGGATATAAAGTTATTCTCTTATTGAAATAAAATATTAATTTTTGTTCATCCTGTACAAAAAAAAATCTAATTAATTATTATCATTGAATGCAGTATTGAAAGGCCTTTCAGATGAGGTATCACAAGACATCTATTCCAATTTAAAAAAATTACCGATTACGTCACCATGACAAAACCAGTGACATAACCTCTTTAGAATATACATTAAAAAAATCGGCATTTTAAAATAAAAATCGACCTATTTCAGGATTTTTGTCAAAAGTACATGGCTTGCGAAATATCGAATTTGTTCCATAATTTTGACGCGCACTGTATATTAAAAATGGTAATATTAAAAATAAAAACATTGCAAAGTTAATATTAAAAATTAAGAATAAAACATCGCAAAGTTATGTGACAGGACAAAAATAATAAAATGAGACCAAAATATATAGTAGATTACAAAATACAATGAAGTGTCTTCTTGAAGTTTGCATGTGTTTGTGAAAATAGATCAACCATATCTTGTATATCATTGTAGTCTCTTTGCAATCTGGTCAAAGGACTGTTCATTCCATAGTTAGTTGTATGGAATGGAATTCTGAACAAAGGAGGATTACGTGTTCTTGATACAGCATTCAGATTTAACTGGCTCAGTAATTGTGGACAATCAATACTTCCATTGACTAGTTTAAAGAGAAACATCTGATCCAAAATTCTTCTGCGGTTACTAAGACTACATAAATGGAGATCTGAGGGCAAGTCTGCCTTAGTATTGTGCTCTGTATATTGATTTTTACGATATGAATAAATTCTCAAAAATTTATTTTGAACCCTTTCTATTGAATTGCTATGAACGGTATAACTTGGTGACCAAACAATAGATCCATATTCCAGAACTGGTCGAACTCATGTGCAATAAAGTTTCGTAAAAGTTCCAGGAGAAAAGTTGTAACTATTTCGAGTAATAAAGCCGAAAGTTTTGAGAGCTGTATTCACCATATTATTAATGTGTGATCTAAAATTTAAGGATGAGTCAACTAATATGACCAGGTCTTTGGCATTCTCTTTCTTTATTAAATTGGTCTCATCAATTGAATATTCACTGTTCACTTGAAAATTTCGTCGGGAAAAAGTAATATAGAAACACTTTTCAATGTTGACATACAACATGTTCAGAGATGTCCAATGAATGAAATTATCTAAATCAGAGTGTCTGTTGAGTTATTGATTTCACAGAAGATTTTTAGGTCATCGGCATAAAGAAGGAAATGAGAATGAACAATATAATTATTTAGGTCATTAACAAAGATGTTAAAGAGTAGAGGCCCGCAGTGGGATCCTTGGGGAACTCCAGAAAGTACAGGAAATGCAGATGAGAGATTATCATTGATGCGTACACATTCAAGGGTATCAGTAGACATTCCTAAGGAAAATCGCTTGAAATGGGACCCAAAAAATAAAATAGGTGTTTTTGTTGGATACAGCGATGAAGTGAAAGGATACAGAGTCTATTTTCCACAGAAAAATAAGTTGGAATTTCATAGAGATATAATATTTTTACCAGACAAGAAAAATGAACAAGATCTTGTTCCTGAAGAAGAAGCAGAGGTTATCGTTCAACTGGAAAATTTCGAAAAACATGAAGCTGAGGAGACAGAAAATATGAATCGTGAAAATGAAATCATTATAGAAGAAACTATTGAGGACATTGATCATGATCAAGACCTTGATGATGAAGTGTTGGATGAAACTAGACTGCAGAGATATAACTTCAGACAAAATAGGAGACAACCAAGGAGGTTCGATGATTATGAACTTGGTGCCGATGAAAGTTTATTGACATATATGTGTGAAACAGGTGAACCAACAACCTATGAAGAGGCTATGTCAAGTGAACATCGTACGAAGTGGAGAGAAGCAATAAAAAATGAGATAGGTGCTCTGAAAGAAAATGAAACATGGATTGTGTAAGAAAATCCCAAAGGTGTTGGAGTGATTGACTGTAAATGGGTTTTCAAAGAAAAAAAGTACGAAGTAGGCAATATTGTAAAATATAAGGCTAGGCTTGTGGCCAGAGGTTTTCAACAAACAAGTGAGTGTATTTTGGATATATATACACCTGTAGCAAAATTACCTTCCGTAAGATTTTTCTTAACCATTTGTAACTTTTTGAAAATACCTATCTACCAACTGGACGTTTGCAGTGCATTTCTCAATGGAGATATTAAGGGGTTGGTTTATATTTCTTTACCAAAGGGTTTTGAACAAGAAGAAGGAACTGTTTGCAAATTAATAAAATCTCTGTATGGTTTGAAAACATCACCAAAGAGCTGGAATGAAAAATTTCATGATGTTATGACTTCTTTATCTTTTGTAAGATCTGAAAATGAATATTGTTTATTATGTCAAAGTGACAGACTTGAATAAAAATTTTATTTTACTCTATGTTGACGATGTTCTGATAGCTGGAACAAAAGAAGCTGAAGTCAATAATATAAAAGAAATATTAGGTCAAAATTTCAAGATGAATGATATGGGTGTTATCAATCATTTTTTAGGTATGGTTATTAACCAAAATATTTCAAAGGGGGAAATATCAATAAATCAAACACAATATCTGAAATCATTATTGAATAAGTTTAATACGCTAAATTGCAATCCCTCCAAAACACCTATGGATTCAAATTTTAATCATGAAACACTGAAAAGGGATAAATCTGAAAGTCCAGAATTGGAGCATAAATGTAGAGCAGTTATAGGTTCTATAATATATTCTATGTTATGTACTAGACCTGATTTATGTATATCAATCAGTATTTTGAGTAGGTATCAAACTTGTGCCAGCCCAGAACTATGGCAAGCCCTTAAAAGAGTGTTGAGGTATATTAAAGGAACTCTTGATTCAATGCTTATTTTCAGCAGTACAAAGTTAGATAATATTATTGAGGGATATGCTGATGCAGACTGGGCTGGTGACAGGACTGACCGCCAGTCAACTACTGGTTATATTTTTAAAGTATTTGGAAATTCTATAGAGATCACAAAAGCAATCAACGGTTGCCCTGTCATCAACCGAGGCTGAGTATGTAGCCTTAAGTAATGCAGTAAGTGAAGCATGTTGGCTTCGTTATTTGTTACATGATTTTAAAATGTATAGTGATTATGTTTGTGTTATGATTTTCGAAGACAATCAATCAGCGATAAAAGTTAGTAAAAACCCTGAATATCATAAACGTTTAAAACATGTTGATATTGAAATACATTTTGTTCGTGACAAAATTAAAGAGGGTATTGTAGATGTAAAATATGTGAACATAAGTGAACAACTTGCAGATATGTTCACCAAGCCTTTAGGTTTGGTTACTTTAAATAAATTTTGTTCAAATTTAGGTTTAAAGTAACGATTTACCATTGAGGGGGTGTGTAAGAAAGCAATGGTAAATCTGGCAACTATGTTAGTTAGTTTCAGGGAAATTCAAGTTTTTTGTTTGCTGTATGGTGGTAGTACTGTTAGCGTTAGTAGTAAAAAAAAACATAATGGCCGACAAATGTGTATTGTGAATGTTATTTGAAGTTAAAATAAAATAATTCAACTGAAGAAGATTTGTCCATTTCTTTATGCTGCCCCTGCAAATTCATCATTATTGTATTATTTTTTTGCTGCTGTCGGTATTGCTTAATTCCGAGACTACTTTAAACAGTTTTCTGATATCATTTTTATTTTCGTTGACTGATTGTTTGTAATAGTTATTTTTTGCTGCGTGAATTATTTTGTTGAGTTGATTTCGGTAAGATTTATATTCATTCAATAGTAATTCATTTTTACTCTTGATCGCTTTAAACTTCATTTTGTCCCTGTGTTTTATAGAATTGATAATGGCCTGTGATATCCAAGGTTTTATTTTTTTAGAGCTTTTGATAGGTATTTGGGTTATTATATTCATGTATTATACTCGTCTTGCAGTTTTATTAGATTTAAAAATTTATTAGCATCCAGAATCTCAATAACATTAGTTTTTTTATGTTTGGAGCAGATAAACAGTCATAGTGCAATCCTAGAAATACAGGATAGTGATCCGCAACATCTGCATTGATGGCGAATGACTTATATTTTAGATTGACAAATTTTAGATTTTCTTTCATAAAGATATGGTCAATACAAGTTGCTGTTGCTGTTGTCGGTGTTACCCTCGTATAAGTGTTAATATATGATTTGAAGCCAAAAATGGCATCAGAGCAAAGTAATTATTCGAAACAAGGTCTTTTTATCCAGTATATCAATATTAATGTCTCCAACAAATATATCTATTTGGCTTTGTGGAATGTTTTGCAAATAATTTTCAAGTTCATTTACAAAAAGATCTGCATTAGTAGATGGTGCTCTGTAGCAGGCATGGATGGATATTTTGATATTATTTATTGTACAACAAATTTGACTAATGGAGATTTTACAATGATGAAAAATTTTGTTATCAAAAGAGAAATTGTTGGATTTTACATAAATTATGATTCCATAATTCTGGTTATTTTTGCTATTATTGTATAGTGTGGTGAAGCCTATCATATTGAAATTGTCGACTGATTCAATATTCCAACATTCACTCAGTACGATTATGTCAATATGTTTCAAGTGATGTTTCTAAAAATAATTGCATCTCCTCAAGATTTTTCCTAATGCTCCTAATATTAATATGTAGGATGTTAATTAAACTTTGTTTGTTTTTTGTGTCTTTTATTGTTTCAATTCGACATTTTTAATGTCCCATGGATCACCATCTTCACTTTCCAAACTGTCAAGGATGTTAACAATAGGATCATTCGTCATTTTGATGATTTGTTTTACTTTTTAATATCTCTATAAAATATTTTAATGATGGACAGTTCGAATCGTTTGATGAGTTTTCCGTGTTGTAATTTTTTTTATATTTATCATTAGCATTTTTACAATTTTGGCAGTATTTTTGCTGATTGTTACAATTATTTTGGGTGTGATTTTCACTACAGTTGGGACTTCATTCCGGCACTCTTGTTGTCTGTGATGAAATGCTTGGCATTTATAGCAATGAAGTAATAATAATACTTTATTTGCCACTGCGGTACAATATGTACATATGCTATGTCAATAATTAGCTATAAATATAGAATATAATAACAGGATAAAAACGAATAAAATAGGTAGAGGAAGGTCGTACTTAGCAATATAAGTGTATACATATATATATATATATATATATATATATATATATATATATATAAATATATATATATATATATAAAAGTCGTGCATATTAACTACAAATTAAAAACATATGGAAAAAGCGTCATAGATAAGTATAAATACACTTTGAATAATAGAAAAACATTGACAAAAATAAAAAAATACGTGCTTATCGGAAATCATCATCCAGGAATTCATCACAACTATAGTGGCATTTCTGCAGAAGCAGCTGCTTCACTCTGCCATGAAACACTTTATCAGAGGTAATTTGCTTGATCTCTTCAGGTAATTTGTTATATAGAATTATTGCATTATATAAAGGGAATTTTTTATATTTTGTTGTTTTGTGATTTGGAATACGCAAAAGATCACCATGACGGGTATTGTAACTGTGCGCCGTTGCATTTGTTTCTATTTCTTGGATGTTTGATCTAGCAAAACCTATACTTTTAAGAATATATATGGAGGGAGTAGAAAGTAATTTTTCCCTAATAAAAACTGGTTTACAGCCGTCTCTGTGTTCCATGCTGAATATTAATCTAACAATGCGCTTTTGTGCTACGAATACTCTGTTTATTTCACTACTGCAACCCCATGCTATGATATTGAGCGACATATGTGAATATGCCATTGCAAAGTAGATTTCAAGTAGACCTGCTGTGTTCATGCATGATTTCATATGCCTTAAAGCAAAAAAAGCCTTGTTTAGTTTGTTGCAGACATCATTTATTTGCAGATACCATGATAGGCTTTCATCCAAATAAGTTCCTAACAATTTTACCTCACTGCTACTCCTGATTTCGTCAATAACCTGTAGGTCATCTGGAACATTTTTTTTCTATTATAGAAATTCACAGTTACTGTTTTAGTGGAGTTTAGAATTAGTCTGTTTCGCTGACACCAGGAGCTAAAACCGTCGATTATGCATTTTACCTTACTAAGCAGTACATCAATATTCCCCCCTGTAACTGTGATAGTTGTATCATCTGCAAACATAGTAAGGTGGCAATCTTCCAGATAATCTGGCAAGTCATTAACATACAGCAGAAAGAGCAGAGGTCCAAGTACTGATCCCTGGGGCACTCCAATTTTAACGTCATTGTAACTTGATCTGGAATTTTCACATTTTACTGTCATGGTGCGTCCTTCGAGGTAGGATTTAATCCATTTCAACACGTTATTGGAAAAACTAAGTTGGGATAGTTTAGCAATTAAAAATTCAGGAGACACAGTGTCAAACGCTTTCGTTAAATCAAAACATAAAGATAATACAATATTACTCGAATCTAGCTCTTTATAGATAAAATTCAGTAAGTGATATGTTGCAGTTTCTATTGATTTACTCTTTCTGAATCCATGTTGTTCTTTGCACAGTATATTATTTACCTCCAAATAGTTAGTAATCCTGTTTGATACTATCTTTTCAAAAAATTTTGCCAGTGAACAGAGCAAAGAGATTTGCCTATAATTATTGACATCAGAATGATCTCCTTTTTTGAAAAAAGGTATTACTAATGCATTTTTGAATTCTTGGTAAAAGTATCCTTGCAGAAAAGCCTGATTAAATAGGTAAGTCAGCGGGGTAATCATTACATCAATTACTTTTTTTATTGTTATTATTGACAACTCATCCAATCCGGTAGACTTTTTATTTTTTAATATTTTTAGTGTGTTTAGCAACTCCGATTCAGTAATAGGATCATTTTGGAAGGGATGAATTATATTATGATTCCTTGATAATGTACAAGGCAGTGAGATGTTTTGCCCAAAATTATTTTCAATTGCGAGTTTGGCAGCATTTGAGAAATTGTAAGCAAACAATTCTGCTATTTCATTCAAGTCTGTAATTTCTTGATCATTTTTTAATATGCTGATAGTTTTGTCAGATGATCTACTTTTCCTTCCTAATTCATTATTGATAATATTCCACGTTGCTTTGGTCTTATTGTCTGCATTTAAGATTTTGTTGTTGAAACAATTGATTTTAGCCTCTTTAATGTTTTTTTTATGTTCTTTCAAACTGTTTTGATATATAGTTATCTTTCCGTCATTTTCATCATCAATAGCTTTGATACTTCTAAACATTTCTCTCAACTTTTTACCTTTCTGGATAATATCGTTTGTAACCCAGGATTTAGAATGATTTTTAATAGTGGTAAATTTTTCTGGGCATGAGACATTAAAGCACCAGCATACAGACTCCAAGAAATATGAAAAGCTGTCATCAATCCTCATATTATACAACTTTGGAAACCAGTTTATAGTATTTAGTCTTGTTCTAAATTCATTTATATTTTCAGGCTTTAACTGACGCTTTGATATAATTTGTTTTTTATTTTCTTCCTTAAGGTGATTATTACTTGTCTGATACATCAGAATATGCGACAGATGGTCTGCTATGTTTGGTTGTACTAACTTGCATTCATAGTAATGATCTGAGTAGGTAGATGTCATGTAGTCAATGCACGTTCGGCTTGTGTCCATTTACATTTGTAAAAATCCTAGTGGGGCCTAAACAGTTTTCATTAAGTTGGAAAGACTTGAAAAAGTCACTGAGTAGTTCCTTTGGTGCTAGATAATTTATATTGAAATCTCCACACAGGATAGTCAAATTTGATCTATTTTCCGCAATTACTAATGCCTGCGACAGGCAATTTAAGAAAACTTGAGGGTCTCCTCCTGGTGGTCTGTATGCAGTTATGATAGTGACTTTAGTGGCATTTGTACGATAGAAAATTGCACAGATCTCTACATGACATTCGACAGATAGCTTTTTTATAGACTCTAGTTCATTACATTTAGTTTTATCTTTTGCTAAAATAAGTACACCCCCACGATTTTGATTTTCCCGACAATAGATTGCTGCTAATTTATAGCCTCTTAAGTGGACTACCCCATAATTATTATTTTCTGTTATCCAATGTTCCGAAAAACAAAAAATCCAATTTATTTTCATCAGCAAAAACCTCGATAGCGCTATAGTTGTTTGAAAATCCCTGGACATTTACACTATTTATGGGACCTATACTAAAGTTTATATTGTTTTGTAGGACTTCCGAATCCTCGAAGACAGGGTAACGCTCCCATCCAATGTATACTTTTCCTCTCCCTATTAGGTTCTTGAATGATGCTGAGGAGCGTTCACAGTAAATTGTTTTGTCTCATTTTTTGTTTTCTTTTATATAATTGATCTTAATGTCTCCATTGATGTTGATCGTGCAGAGCTTTGTCGATTTCTTCCATTGTCATGTCTTTATTGAAATTTGTAATCTTTATTCTTGGTTTTCTCATTTTCGATATGGATATATTATACTTATTTTGTAATTTTTCTTGTGCTGATTTCATCAACAGATCTACTTGTTGTCATGATTGACATTTAATGAACAATCCATCATTATTTGTTGTTTTTATATTTTCGATGCTTATTTTCAGTTCCGCAGGATTAATAGATTTATCAATATCTATTTTTGTATCTACGGATGTTTGTACATTTTTGGGTCGAATAATAACTTTTGGGATATTATTTTGTATCGTATTCATTTTCTCTGGGGTATTCTTCTTCGTTATTTCTGAATACGAAGCATTATTCGAATAATTATTTTTGGGGTATTATTTTGTATCGTATTTATTTTCTCTGGGGTATTCTTCTTCGTTATTTCTGAGTACGAAGCATTATTCTGAGTCCAGCTTGTTTCTGCCATTTGGGATTGTTTTTGTTTATCTTCCATCTCTTTTATTTGTCCCTGTAGTATTTGAATAGTTGTATTTTTATTTTATTTTATATATTTTCTTTATCCTTTATTGTGTTTTCAAAGAGATCATTGATATTCCATTTTCTGCAGTGTTCACAGTGGTATTTTAGTATGCGTCTCTGTAGAACTATACATTTTATTTCTGAGGCTGATAAATCTGAGCACTCACCACATATATAAGTTCTGCATAAGTCCCATGGAAAGATAGGGTTCTTTGGGTCCTTCGTTGTATGCTTTATTTTACATCTTGCACATTCCAGTTTCTCCATTTTCAATGCCTGTTATCATTTTTAGGTAGTACGCCACTGGTAGGGTTCTTTATATTGGGATTGTTCAAAGGTGTTTATGTGTTTTTTTTCCTTATTTGATTGCTTTTTTGCTGTGCTACTATGATTGTTGGGATTGTATGTTCTTATTTTTGTAATTATTTGTGTAATTTACTGTTTTTTTTTTGTGAAACTTCACTTCTACTTATAGCTTATAACTTTGTCAGCATTTCAATACCAATCTTAAATATTATTGAGCTTTGTAAACTAACAATTTTGCAACAAAACACGGCACCAAAAACTCATCAACTTATCAGAGCAATTCACACAATTGTATGTCGATAGTATTCAGTAAGGAATTTAAGCATTTTCCTTTCATTATAATAATTGTACCATCAAATGTGTTTAGAACATTGGAAGTAGCTTGCGGTAGGTCATTAATAAAATTAATGAAGAGCAGGGGGCCTAGGATGCTTCCTTGGGGAACGCCTATCTCTGGTTTGGAGGTATATGTTATGGTTTCTTTTGCGATTTTTACTCTTTGGGTCCGATTTGTCAAATATGTCTTGATCCAAGATAAAATGTTTCTGCTAATTCCATAATTGTACAGTTTACTAATAAGATGCTCATGGTTATTTGAGTCAAATGCTTTTAAATCTAAGAAGAGTTCACAATCTAATTCCTTGTCGTCAAATGCTTTTATAATTGATTCGGTGAATTCAAATACTGAAGTTTCAAATGATCTGTTTTTAAGAAATCCATGTTGAAGCGAGTCGAAAATATTATTTGATATAAACAAGTTGATAGTATGCCAGTTCAAAAAGTTTATTAAATGTCACCTTTTTTATAAATAGAAATTACTACAGAACTTTTTAGTTGGGAGATATGTCTTTATTATTTTCAAAAATATGTATAAGGAGTTATATAAAAAAAATACTAATAATTATGAAAATGATGGGCGAAATTCCATTCAGTCAGAGAATACTTCACGAATGAATTGGTCTTCCACTTACGACTTGGCTTTTGTGGTCTGATACATGGTATAATAATAATAATAAGCTGTATGGGGTCGGCTTTAGAATAGCCCCATGGTAAATCCTACCTGTCGTAAGAGGCGACTAAAAGGATAACCGTAGGTGGAAGATGGTCTCATCGCCCGGTGAAATACCACCATATCGACTTTGTGTGCTGTGAAATGGATCATTCCATGTTTCAGTGTTCGGTCGATACTTTCCGGTCTCCCTCTTTCCTTTTCCCCAATTCCTCCTTTATTTTCAGGTGCATCTTAATGGTAATAATGATGAAGTCTCCTAGAGTAAAACACTCCGGAAGCAAAATACCTCTCCATTCGGATTTCCGGGCGAGAGGTACTCGAGGGGACTCAACATTAAAGATTAATTTTTGCAACATCCGCGGACTCAACAAGAACATCAATGACGTCCACCATCACCTACAGACGAAAAAACCGGATATTCTGGCTCTAACAGAAACACAAGTAAACTCGTCCAACAACAAGGTCCATATGCTTTGTCCTGGTTACGAACTCCATTCTCGATTCAGGTTCAAAGGTGGAGTCTGCCTTTACGCTAAGGCTAACCTTTCATGCCAGCGTGAAGAGAGTTTGGAACCGAAAGACTTTGATGTGATGTGGTTCAAGCTATCTGATACCAAACTGACTAAGTTCCTCTGCTGCCTTTACCTATCACCTAATGAACCTTCATATAACGACATCTTTGAGTGTTTATCACTCAAAATGGACTACATTCAGGAGAACCATCCAACAGCTGAAACCATAATCATGAGAAAATTTAATGTACATAACGCTGCCTGGCTCAAATTCTCTAACAAAACAGATGATGCGGTCGTCAAGCCGAGGCCTTCGCCATCACTCATGGTCTAGAACAACTGGTCGAGCTACCAACCCGCATCCCTGATGTCAACAACCAGTCTGCCAATACACTAGATCTTTTCCTCACCACCAATCCTGACCCGTATAGAATAGAAGTTTGTGCCCCACTTGGAAACTCTGATCACACCCTCATCTCCACAACATGCTCTTTCCATTTACCATCGAAGCTACAACACCACCCGTCTCATGTGGCATTACAATTCGGCCGACTGGGAAGGTCTTCGTATGTTTTTCTCAGCGTTTCCATGGAAGAGAGTTTGTTTCTTTCAGTAGATCCAACACGATGTGCTGAGACAATTTCTGAAATCATCATGTTGGGGATGCAAACTTACATACCGAATACCGAAAGAAGAACATCATCCGATAAGACCTGGTTTAACAGAAACTGCTCTAGAGCTGTGGCTTCCAAACAGGCAGCATACCATCGATGGCTAAAAAATCCGGGCCCTGAGACCAGAGCAGCATATGTCGAGGCTAGAGGCATATGCAAAGAGACAATAGAATGCTCAAAAGATGCCCACAATGCCAAAATAGGATCAAAACTTGCTGAATGTCCTAACGGATCCCGTTCATTTTGGTCTTTCGCCAAAGCTGTGGGAAGAAACTTCACTTCCAGCTCATTTCCTCCTCTAACCAAAGAAGATGGAACACTAGCAACGACTGCCCAGGAAAAAGCCAATATCTTTGCGCACCTATTTGCTGGAAATTCCACTCTAGATTCATCGGGAAAACAACCCCCGAACATTACACCTATTGACAGTCACATGCCCGAGATCACCTTTCGCCAACGTACTATCAGAAATATTTTGCTGGGTCTCAACACCAACAAAGCCTGTGGATCCGACGGAATCCCGCCGATTGTTCTCAAGAAATGTGCCCCCGAACTAACACCTGTTCTTTGCAAGTTGTTCAACCACTCTTACAATTTGGGGGTATTTCCGTCCAATTGGAAAATTGCAAGAGTACAGCCAGTCCCCAAAAAAGGCAAAAAGGCCCTACCTAGCAACTACAGACCTATCGCACTGCTATCTATTATTTCAAAGGTCATGGAAAAGCCATCAACATCGAGCTCATGAAATATCTGGAAGACTCAGGAATTGTCAACGATAGGCAATATGGCTTCCGCCATCAGAGATCAACTGGTGACCTGCTTGCTACGCTCACATATATGGCAGCTATCTATTGAAAAGTATGGAGAAACTTTAGCTGTGGCATTAGATATCTCCAAGCGTCGATCGAGTTTGGCACCAGGGACTCCTCAAGCTTCCGCCTTATGGCTTGCCCCTCAGCTGTGTTCTCTGCTTGCTAGTTTTCTCTCAAACAGGTCTCTCCATGTAGTGGTCAATGGAGTTTCATCCGACACTCTACTCATAAATGCTGGTGTTCGCAGGATCTATTCTCGCACCAACACTATTTCTACTTCACATCAACGACCTGTTGGAAGCAACTTCATGTCCAGTACACAGCTTTGCCGATGATAGTACCCTCCATACCGCTTTCTCCAGGGCCCCTATATCAGCCCGTGAAACCAGAAATGAACGAGGAAGAAATGTTAATAATATAAATATGGACTTAGCAACAATTCTCGAGTGGGGATCTAATAACTTGGTAGAATTCAATGCAAACAAAACACAAGCATGTCTTTTCTCTAGAAAAGCCGATCTCACTGTGCCTAACATAACTTTGTCAGGAGTAACCATACCACTGAAGTCATCCATATCGATGCTTGGTATTACTATCAGCAATAACCTTCCTGGGAAAATCACGTGAGGTCCATTGCCAAAAGTGCATCCCAAAACTTGGTTTTTGTTTCGTGCCAAGAGCTATTTCACCCCCACTCAGCTGCTTATGATCTATAAGGCACAGATCCGACCTGTCCTGGAATACTGTTCCCATATTTGGAGCGCACCTAAACATATCCTGAGGCTATTGGATTCTGTCCAAAAGGGCAATTCGTCCGCGGTGATGCCTCGCTTACAAACTCGCTCACTTGTCTGGAACACCGTAGAAAAGTTGGCGATTTGTCTCTATTTTATAGATATTTTCATGGGCGATGCTCTTCTGAAATATCAACAATCGTTCCTGCTTTGGCAGTCTCTTCGAGATTAACCCGTCAAGTTCAGTCATCACACCCCTTCGTGGTCACTTTGGAGACCTGCAGAACATCACTTTCCAAAGACTCGTTCATCCACAACAGCAGGCTTTGGAACTCATTCCTAGGGAGGTGTTCCCCGAGGCATACAACCTTCAGAAATTTAAGAAGAACACCAACTCCTACCTTCTTTCCCTAGGTTCCCACGATGTTCTCTGAACATTACAGGATATCCCTTTTCGTGGGAACCAGAACATAAAAAAAAAAAAAAAATTGATAAAATATGGGTCATCTTACTATATATTAGCGATTCTGAATTTTGCACCTAGACTATAGGTCTGTATGTGCAGTGGTTAAACATTTTAGAATCTTATCTTATCATTTATATTCTAAGTTTAGTTGATGTACATTTGAATTAGCATGAGGACTATAAAGATTACTTTGACAGTAATTTCACATATGTGGAGTAGTTATCGAAAATATGACACATAGACCGTTTCGAGAATAGTTTATACTGTCTTCTGAGCCTGGTTTCTAGAGGTAATCTGTTGTAAAGTTTTGGAGCCAAACAGCTAACAGATCGTTGGTTGCATCTTTATGGTAGAAAGGTACTGATACATTTTCATTACTAACTTGTCTTGTTCCATAGTTGTGGGATATGACACTTCTTATGTTATGATTCATATATATGAAGAGACATATACTATGGAAGTATATCATTCTGACATTGAGTATGTCAGAGGTATATAAATTATTGGTAGGATATAACCTATCATTATGGAATATAATCCTTAGTATGTAGTTTTGTATTACGTTCAAGTTTTTTAATTGATTATCATACATACCACCCCAGACCATAACAACATACTTCAAGATATATTCAGCAAGAAATTAATAAATTTTCGTATTTGGTAGAATTTTGGGATTAGTCTCCGGAATTTTTTACATAGATTCGTTACGTGATTGTACCTTTTAAGATTTTTATCCATTGTGATGCCTAGGTACTTTGCACTTGTTCTTTCATGGATAATTAGGTTGGGAGTGTATTAAAGGTTGGTCTGTTGACATTTGTTGAAGAGAAGGCTACATATTTGTTTTTTTAATGTTTAGAGACAACTGATGATAATCAAACCATTTTTTACCTCATAAATACCTAGCTCGTCCTGTTCTTTAAAATTTTTCATGGTATGGCACCAGAGCCCCTAGCTTTTTATCTATCAGCCCTGGTAGGGTCGGACGCTACTCCGACAAAAAACCCCCATGCCCTTTCCTATACCTGGGACTGTCCGGTGGAGTTAACGTCAGGCATAGGCGGCATCGCAATTACTCATTCGCTAGGAGTCTTTCTCTACGTTGATGTTATCTCTCTTTGATTTCTTTCCTTTCCATTATACTCAGTATAAAGGCTATGACCTTTTCTCAGTCATTCTTTGATCGGAACATATGGGACATTATGTTTTACGGGGTTGCAACGAATCCTGCTTCAGTTTCGAAGTCGTTTCTCTCACTGTGCCATCTATCCCAGGAGCTCAGTGGGGAACTCACTTAAAACCTAACCTACATACAGCTGATACTTCACTCTAATTTCGACCAGCACGAATCATCTCAACAACCTGATTTCCATATCTGTTTATTTTCTTCTGAACTTTATTATGCACAATAAATTAATACAATGAAACAATTCTTGATATGCAAAAATCAGCAAAACGATCGGCTAATAAT
Organism: Gonioctena quinquepunctata; assembly: GCA_018342105.1. NCBI lineage: Eukaryota > Metazoa > Arthropoda > Insecta > Coleoptera > Chrysomelidae > Gonioctena > Gonioctena quinquepunctata. Next base: position 79,638 of record JAFIRS010002149.1, read on the forward strand.
TAACAACGAATGCAGATCATCGGTGAAACTGTTAAAAACTTTTTTTTTGCTCAATATCACTGAATTATCTGTAAAAAGATTGGTATCATTTTTGTAACAAAAAAACTCTTTTATATCCCCACCTTCCTTGGAGCAGTTTATTTGAAATGATGGCAACTCCAATATTCTTAATTAGGTGAATATTGAAGAAACACGGTTTACATTCGGTAATATTTGGAAAGTCTGTATGGTATTATGATATATGCTTGGGTCCATTTACTGTTGTCAATGATAAATTGTGAAATTTCCCTTTCCAACTTGCCGCGCCATATCAGCTTTTTATCGTTGCTTGGGATGATTTAGGGCATTTAAGGTACACTAATATCATAATCATTTTTGAGAAAAAAAAAACATTTCGAGTAGAAATTTTATTACCGGAATTTTCTGAAGATACTAAAACGTAAAAATATATAGAAATTAGAGATGATGTCGAATTGTGCTTCTTATGCTTCATATCAATACCAAAATGGCAAATAAGAGGCTATTAGTAAATTTGTTGACATATACTCACATTGAAGATGCCAGCACCTCCATATGACGTTGTTCAATCGAATCTTGTCCTTCCATCTCAACCTAATTCCTCGAAATCTGTTCCACTTTGGCGATGTCAGTTTTTGTCTGCGACAAAAAGGGTCATTAAAAAAAATGTCTTCTGGCCACAACAGATAATAATTAAAGGGGTCCCTCATTTGAGTAAATAATAAGAGAGAGTATTATTTTTTAGAAAGTGTGAAATGAAACAACTACCAGTTAATTTTTCAAGAGAATCGAATGAATAGACCAAATGTATTCAATAATAATATGATTCATATTCCAAATGAACCTTCAATCGACGAATCGATTTTCGTTTAAGAGCAATATTCGTGTATTTCTCTAAACTGGCCAATGTACCATGACTGAATGAAAGTAGATTACAAAGTGGGCTGTTGCGATATGATTAAAATACGTCAGAAGTAGAAAAAAACAGAAAAATTCTAGGAACAATGCCATTGAAAATTGTATTTACATTAAAACTATATATTCAAGCGTAGAATTGTGCTAACTCAGCCAATTTATCCAATCATTGCAATTGTAATTTTCAAAATGCCAAATTGGCTTTATTGAAAATTTCATTGAGATAGCGCAATAATTTAGCCTATATCAGATGGTTTGGTGAAAACATAATGATTAAATATTCATTATTAAGTTCCCGGATTTAATGCAATTTTTTTACTCTTAAGGGTCTAGATAACGAAATTTCTAGACATGAAAATAGGCTCAAAAATACTTTCCATCAATATTTTGATCAAGGTCAAAGATGAGAAAATCGGTTGAATAGTTTCAAAATGGTGGATTTTGAAAGATTGAAAAAAATTCCCACTCTCATTTTTATAGCCATATTGATAGAGATTCATGGGCTGCACAACTTTCATTCAAAAGGTTTTTCTCTAAGATGTACACACAAACAGAAAATCGTATCGTTAAAATCGTTGGGGTCAACTAGGAGTTTTTTTCGCGTTCAAACCCTCAAATGGTCCCCCGTCCTTCTTTAAAAAGTCCCCTGGCATTTCTCTACGACCCCCCCCCTTTAGGCTGTGCGCTTCCCCGTGGACTATTTTGAATAACGAGAGTAGTTTTGATTATATCTGTCAAACTAGATGGTCAATCACTTGTTTTTTTTCACAATATCTGTGATATCCTGCTCTAGCTCCTCCTCGTTTTTTATAAACTTCTTAATTTTAGTACTAACGGTAGAATTAATAATGTGCGCTTCCCCGTGGACTATTTTGAATAACGAGAGTAGTTTTGATTATATCTGTCAAACTAGATGGTCAATCACTTAGATTTTATTTCACAATATCTGTGATATCCTGCTCTAGCTCCTCCTCGTTTTTATAAACTTCTTAATTTTAGTACTAACGGTAGAATTAATAATGTGCTGTTTGCCTATGCATGGTCCTTATGTTACGTGTTAATTGAGTCAACTTCAATTATATATATCTCGGGTTCGGGATGGTGAAACTTGTTAAAATTTTATAGAGGTGTTGTTCACATGTTAAACAATACGTATGCCAAATTTTAATAATTTCCTAATTCAACTGTCTCGTGGCGGTACTACCTTAATGAGATGACAATTTCAGAATAAATAAATACATTTTGAAATCTACCTTTCCGACTCACCGCAACTGTTTTTTTTTATTTCTTCTGATTTTCGAAAAATCTACATTTAATGTGAATCATCTTTTTTTCGTACTCACCAAAATAGATGCATGTTAACGTGTGTGGACTATAGGATCACGAGTTATAGGACAATAGGATCATACTTTTTCAATGGAATCTTGAATGCAAAATGTTAAAATTTATTTTGCAATCTACTGTTTTCAAATTTAGTGTTAGGTAGTATTTGAAAGAGTGCTTTCTGAATGAATGGATTGGGAGGGAGGCAAACAAAATTGGACAGCAAGTTCTCTGGATTTGATGGGCCTCGATTTCTTCTCATAGAGATACTTAAAGAAAAAGGTTTAAGATACTATGCCAAGCACACTCGATGATGAAAGAGATAATTAAGACTGCCATGTATGGAACAGGATGGTCGACATTTTGAGTATTTACTTTGAATCCACTTACCGCATTTTTTGTGTTTTATATTCTGTTGTTAAATTAAAATAAAGATATATTTTCCGTGTTATGATTGGTCGAGATAATCCTAATTTTCAATAATTTTCTGGTAAACCCCAATACAATGTGAAATTCCATATGAAGTTATAAAGAGTTAGAAATGTAACTATTGAAAAATATAAACTAAAACTAAAAACTTAATAGGTTCTTAGAAATAACTGCAGATACAATCAGAGATGATGGGGCTTGACGGTCACAGATGCCTAATTTTATTTTAAAAAGCATTAACGGAGCTACTAAACAAATCTAGTTCAAAGTTATTAATCAATCTAAAGGTTCTGCCAAAAGGAGAGTGAAAACCATAGTTGAGTGGTATCCTATGGAAAATTCTTGATTGGAACGAAGCGAGCGATTTGGAACATAGAAATTGATAAGTGCTTAATAACTCTGGACTTGATATTAGACATATTAACAAGCTTGAACATAAAGCAGAAGGAGCTGTGCTGCCGACGACTTTCAAGCGTAGGTATATTAAGAGCTGATCTTATTGTGCAATAATCATGGTTTGTTATTGGCATGTTTAATTTGAAGGCACAAAATCTTTTACCGTTGAGACATTTCTTAGATCAGTGCCGTGTAATCTCTAAGAAGAGTCAAATTTTCTGAACCCCCTGAAAAAGCTAATATGGTAGCATTTTTCCATGTTCAAAGGTAAGCAATTTTTGTTGCACCAGCTTGTTAAAGTGTTCAGGTCCTTCTGAACTTGGACCACATCTAGATCGGACAGAATCACTGTAAACAACTTCAGATCATCAGCAAATAATAAACATTCACATTTTTCGAAGATGTTACTAATGTCGTTTATGAACAAATTGAAAAGTAATGGTGCACAGTGTTAACCCTGGGGGACACCTAATAGTACTTTGATTTCTTTCGAGCAAAAGTTACCTAATTTGACTGTTTTTTATCAACCAGAAAGCTCCCTAACCAGTTTAATAATTTATCATTGAAACCTATATTGGAAAACTTGGACAGCAAAATTTTGTGACATACTTTGTCAAATGCCTTAGAGAAGTCTGTATAAATGGCATCGATCTGTAACTTTTTCTCTAATACAGCTAGGATATACGCCTGATAGTTAAGTAGGTTTGTTAAAGTGGATTTCTCTTGGGAGACGCCATGTTGTCTCTACGGTTAAAAGCCCTTTGCATGCCCATTTCAACTCATCATATACTAGACTGTCGAACAATTTTGGAATTGATGACTGAATACAAACACTCCGGTAATTCATAACATTGGCTTCATCACCAGCATTGTCAATAGGCATTATCTAGCTCTTTTTCCAGTTATTGGGGAGAATTACTAAATTAAGAGACATGTTGAATAGTTTTAGCAGTGGTGAAGCAAGTGTACAGACACATCTGGTTAGACCAATATTTGGTATTACATCTGGACCAACTGTTAGCTTCCATCTGGACCAACTGTTATTCTCAACAATGTATAACACAACAACTGTTGATAACAATTCCATCAACAATGTTTAGCCAAGGATATCTTGTTGCAATTAAAAATGAAATCTATTATTCGAAAAACTATTGATTAGTTATAGGAAAATAAAAATATCTAAAATGAAAGACAATTAAATTTGCCATTTCTTCTGAAAAAAAAACACATTGATTTTTCAACATACTGAGACCGGTAGTATTATCAATATCCGAAAGCTTATTCGAATCATGGCTTAATCAAATGTTGAGAGAATCATTTTCATAATTGATTTCTTTGAAAATATTATAAAATTAACTGCGACTGATAGATAATTATCTTTCATCATTCAAGATAACCTCTTGGGAGGTATTCATGTTAAAAATATTTTTTCAAAAATCAATTGAGAGTGTTTCCCTTTTCCACATTTTCATAAATTTCGATAATATATTGTTACTAACTAAACCCATTTCAAAACAAATATTAAATCTAGTTGGGTAAATGGTACCCTTTATGGCATTGAATAATATTTGCACAACCTTTTCAAAAATGTAATCATGTATCATTATAAAAAATATAACTTTGATATGACTTCAAAATCATTTCAACTTTCACCTCAGAGGTCACACATATACAGGGTGTAAACTAACTTATTGCACTACTGCTAACAGTTAATAGTCTATAAAAAAATTAAAAGATTTGTCTATTTAAATATTTACGAGTAGTCCTTAACCTTTTCACTGCGGGAGACATAAGATCCCGCAAAGTATTTATGATCTTTTGGCGCAGGAGACGTATTTTTTCTGCGGCTTATTTCAGGTACCGGACTGGGGCAAGCGAACGATTAAGCTATTGAATATGCTTGGTATATGCGTTAACTTTCGTGTAAGCACCTGCAGTCCCCACTCTTTTGCATTTTGTCTCCTACAAACATGTGGGAATGTATGAACATTTTATGCAGTTGTTTATGTTTATTTACACGTTGTTGTGTTATTTTGTTTTGACGATTTATCAGGTGACTTTGCATTACAAATATGCCTTATAAACCAGAAAAGTTTTATACTGAACAAGAATTATATAACATTCTAATAAATAGCGACGATAGTGACTTTGAAGGTGACCTTGAAGGTATAGAATCAGAACATTGCATTTCAAATCATTCAAATAACAACAGTGGATCTGAACTTTCCGACTTGGATAAAAATGAAAATAATGACGAAAATTATGAAGATATTGCTTCTGAAAAAGATGAGGAAGAATCTGTTCCACCACCACCTAAACGGGCAAGAAAGAAAGTGCGGGAACCGGACGAACGCCCACAGTGCCTTCCCAATCGCACACGAGTATGGAATGCATATCCACATCCAGCAGTGAAAAGGTTAATAAGCCAGAAAATGTATTACCTACCAAAACTTCGCTGTTTGTTTGTCAATGATTGAATTGCTTGGTTTTATTGTTTATTTCTCAATCCATATGAACGAGTTCGATTTTGGATAAATTGAGAATATGCCGTTTGTATTCAGGTATTTCCTACCGAACACGAATCGGAAGTCAAAACACGGCCCTCTCAGATACTTGCGAACGAATATCATTTTTCAATGCTATCTTCGGATATTGAAAACACTCACACATTTCTGCAAATAGAACACTACACACACACAAACAACAAAGGTTATAAATAATTGTCGCAGTAGTTCGCGAATTGAGATGGGAGTATTGAATCAAAATCGGAGCTTTTAGTTTTTAATTACATAAGTCTTTGTCCACAAGAACTTCACATGTTCTTCATGACAATAAAGTATTGATTGATTGTTTGATTGAATCATGCTCTGAAATTGTCATGAAAAACAGCTCAGGATTGTTATTTACGTCCTGTGTCAGAATGCTGAAGTTTAGAATGCCACCAGATTGCACACTGCCGAATACGCAGACAACCTGGCCCTGGTCGTGAAAGCGGGGAATAAGGAAATCCAGATGATCAACGGAATCAGTGCTTGAGAGATAAATGCTTGGATGGTAGAGAGCGGCCTGAAAGTTACCCAGGAAAAAACGGAGGCCATCATCGTAAAGGGCCCAAGGAAAAGGGAGGGCAGAAACTTTACAATGGGAAGCGTGGAAATTACAGCACAGAAATGTTTCAAGAAGTATGGCTGAATAACAGACTAATGTTCAATGAACATGTGAGGAAAACCATAGAGAAAGCTGCTAAGCAGTACGGTGCTAAACAAAATACTGCCTAACATAAGGGGTCCAGGCACGCAAAAACACAGGGTAATATATGGGTCAACACAATCAACTATATTATATGCTGCCCTGGAGACACTAGGATGGCAAAGTATCTCTATGGAACATACAGTATGACGGAGTCCTGCGGCTGGATCTTCCCGAGGGAGCTACAACCATCGGCTTTGCTGATGACCTGGCCCTTAAAGTGAAGGCATCAAAAGATACGGAACTAATCAGGAAAACCAACGACAGCATAAGACAAATAGATACATGGATTAAAAATAACCATCTAGCATTGGCATCCCAAAAAACTGAAGCAGTGATCCTGAACTGGAAAAGGAAAAGAGATCACATAAACATAAAATTTACAATAGATGGCCTGGACATAAGCCCCAAAAAAACTAGGAAAATATTTGGGAATCCAACAATATAATGCAAAGCTGGAACTCATCTTCAAACCAATCAATAAATAACACATCTAAAGACAGACCTATACAAATGATAGCTCTTTTTTAGGCAAATGAGTTGCTCCAGAAGTGTACCTAGTAACTCTACCTCTGGCTTGTTAAAATATACCCAAAACTTAACAATCTTGAGTAAAAATGTGCTTGAGCAATAAATTGGAAGAGGCAGAGGTACTGTTACATGAGTACGATATAGATTCTGATTCTGTTTATTGTGTTACTACATTATACAATGTTTTCACTCGTCAAAAGGTAAAATTAAAGGAAAAGATAAAAGTATGTAAATAACTATGACATAAAATATAAACTATGGACATAAGATGTGTACACTTAAAAATACATACATATAAATAAATAAAACCTATTTCACAAGATATATTCTGTGCTACAAAACATTGGTATCTGGATGACGATGTGCGATGTATTACTATTCCCAGTTATAACTTGACATCCCATTTCTCCAGAAATAGAAGGCAATCTCAACATTGTGGTTCAGCAATATTTATTAAAGGTGGCATAATTGCGAGGAAAATCCTTGAAATCAACAATTTATCCATAGCAGATCATATTGAAATGTGTGGACTATACTACCACTGTCGCAATATGGATATACTAAATTTATACAGGTCAGGAACTGGGGACATACGAATATTGAATATTTTAACAGACAGACCTAAAGAACTAAGCAAATAAAAAGTCCAAGTGATATTCACAGGAGAGTTCGACCTTCTCCTGGCAGTGACTACTTTACCGTCAGGTGAGAGTGACTATCCAATCTACCGTTGAACTTTCTCAACCTTTGGTAACTGATAATTCCACAATGCAGATGTGTTTAATGTGCAATGTGTCAATATCCGAACACAAGGACTCAACGTGTTGTGATGGTTGCCTCAGAACCCTTCATAAAAGCTGCTCTGACCTCAGTGCCTCCGAGATCAAAGTGATCGACCACAAAGGCAAAGGTCTCCTAAAATTCTACTGTGACAGCTGCCAGTCAGGTCTCCTTCAAATTCCGTCCCTACTAAAAGATGTTGAAGATTTAACATCCCAGCTGGGTTCATTAAAAACAAAAGTAAAAAACGAACATCGCCCAACTGACATGAATAAACCAGACTGAAGAAATATACACTGAATTATGCGAACGTGAGAAACGCTCACACAACATCACGGTTTTTAATCTAGCTGAAAATGGCAACGATATATATATAGGTAAAAAATTTGCTTCAAAACGCATCAATTGGCCCATTATCTGCTAAGCATGTTACACATTTTGGAAAAGCAAACAAAAATAGTTACCGATCCCTCAGGGCTGAATTAGCTAGCAGAGATGAAGTCTTCCAAGTACTGAAGGGAAAATCCAAATTGAAAGGTAGTAATGTAGTCATTAACCCCGAATACACAAAAAAAAAGCAAGAACTGAATAAATCTGCTCAACAGCAGCTAACACAGAGACGTACCAATGGTGAAGCCGTTCACATAAAATATATATTGTTGAGGGTTATGTCGGACCGAGAGCATGTGGATACGTTTATATTGTAAAAAAGTGCAAACATTGCAAGAGAAAAGTTGTTGAAACGATAAATTGTGAAAAATGCAGTGCTAGTTCCCATTCAAGTTGTGGTCATCAGGCAAAAGTAAACTCCAATTGAAAAGTACTTTGTTGCAAAACACGATGAGAAAGTGAGGTTAGGTCAACAAAAACAAAACATTTGGAACATATTTTGGATAATATGAATGAAGAACAATTAAGAAACATTATACCTTCATGTCGCTAAAAAATGAGTGTACCTCTACTAAAACTGTTCCTTTAAAAAAACATAAGAAACTGAAACCTTGGATTACACAGGGGATAATAGAATCTATCATACATAGAGACAGACTGAAAAGACGGGTCATAAAAAATAAAAATGATTTAAATTTACTCCAAGAATATAAAACGTACAGGAATCATCTCAACAGAATTATATTGAATGCCAAAAACAACTACTACATAAATCAGGTTAATAAGAACATTACCAACATAAGAAAAATGTATGAAATAATCTCAGATGCAGCAAATGAGAATAAAAACAAAACGAATAAATACTTACTAATTACAGATGAAAACAATGAACAATTCCATAATGATTATGACATGGCAAACTTTTGCAACAATTACTATGTGAATGCTGGATTGAACATGGCAACAAAAATAAATGAACCCACTTCCGACATTACAATCAAATACCCTTCTTTAATAAATTCTATGGCATTAAAACCCGTTTCCAAGGAAAAAGTAATTATGCATATCAATACCCTGAAAAATAATAGTGCACCAGGCAAAGATGGCATCTCATCTAAATTGATAAAAAAAATCCACTTACTCATTCTAGATCCTTTAGTTCACATCATGAATCAAATTTTCCTAACAGGCAAGGTACCATCCCAATTCAAAACTTCTATCATTACACCCATCTATAAAAAGGGCTGTAAAACTAATATAAGCAACTATCGACCCATTAGTGTAATTAGTACCCTCTCAAAAATATTTGAAAAATGTCTCAAAAGTAGGTTATTAGATTATCTAACTTCAGTGAATGTACTAAACAACAACCAATTTGGATTTATGAAAGGTATAAGCACAAATGATGCCATGTTTGAACTCGTGAACAATATTAAAAAAAGTCTTGACAATAATAAAAAATCAATTGCCGTTTTCCTAGATCTTGCGAAGGCTTTCGATACTGTACCTCATAAACAACTTACTGACACACTTGAGCAGTATGGTGTCAGAGGTGTGGTATTGGAAATCTTCAAAAATTATTTGAGTAACAGAAAACAAATAACTAAAATTAGAAATGTAAATATTGACCCCCTTGAAACTAAGATAGGTATCCCGCAGGGAACAGTGCTTGGTCCACTTCTTTTTATTACTTATATCAACTCACTACTAAACCTAAACATAAATGGCATCTCTATCTCCTATGCAGATGACACAGTTCTACTTTTTAAAGGTACAAACTGGGAAAATGTTAAAAGTACAGCAACTCACGGAGTGCGCCTTGTAAAATGTTGGCTCGACAAAAATAAATTAACTTTAAACTCTGATAAAACTTTCTATATTGCGTTCTCACTGAATGATTCAAAGAGACCAATATAAAATTAAAAATAAAATTTGAGATAACTCTTACCAAAAAAATTACTTTTGCAAATCTACAAGTCCTTAGTAGAATCACTTCTAAACTATGGTATCATAGTGTGGGGGGGCTCTATGACGATGTATTAACTCAACTAAATGTAGTACAAAACTACATTCTACGAATAATATTATTCAAAAATAGACGTTATTCTACAAATTCTATATATTTTATATATATCTATAATGTATCAATTTTGAATGCCCGAAGCCTATACTACCTTAGTAACTGTATCTTCTGCTTTAAATCTAAGAAAAAACATTTTGTGAACCATTGCTACCAAACTAGGCAGCACACAAACAAACATATGGCTGTACCATTTAGAAGATATGATGGGAACCAAAGGTTTGTTACAACCCTAGCACCAAAGATTTATAACATCCTACCTAATGAAATTAAAGAGATAACCAAATATAAACACTTTGTTAACAAATGCAAATACTTTTTTTATCTAAAAAGGGATAACATACATAAGATGTTGTGAAAAAAATATATTATTAATTAATTTAACATAATTTAAATATACTACATATTTTCTGTCATGATTACCATGTATATCCTTAGTATTATTACCATATTATTATTACTATTTTCTGTTATGATTACTATTTATATTTTATTACCATTTTCTGTTATAACTATAATTACTATTTATATTATATTATTACCATTTTCTTTTTTAACTCCTAAGTTTTCTTCATTACGTGTCAATATTAACTTTTAAATGTCTACTTTCTACAATTTATAAAAGACTTGGTATTATTGCACAAACAGGTGTTAACTCACCTAGGTGCATTACTTGTAAAAATTGTACTTTGAACATATTATGACCACCTATAAATGTATAACATAAAAAAAAATAAAAAATCATCCAAAGTACCTTTTCCGAGTCCTTGGAGCCTTTCAAGCAAAAAATCGAAAAGCAATTCGAAAATCTGGAAAGATCTGTCTAGTTTATGTTGGAGACTTGACTTTTGAAGAGCAAAAACAAATGTTAAGTAGTGTTTTGGAGGATCTTACAGAAGTAAATAAGAAAAATGGATTGCTGAAGCAGAAAATTCAACTTTTTGATGCTAAAATTGATGATGTTGAGGTTAAGGAAAAGGCAAACAACATCGTCATTGTCGGAGTACCACCACAAAATAATGCAGATACAAAAGACATAGTATGGCAGATTTTTGCAAGCATGGACGTGCCATGTGATGATAGTGATATCAATGAGACTTACAGACTAAAAAAAGAAGATGGACCAATTTTAGTAAAGTGTACCAGTTACAATAAAAAAAGAACTACCCTACAAAAAGTCAAGCAATTAAAAGGAATAACAGTCAGAAAATTTAGGTTTCAGGGTAGAGATCAAAAAATATTTTTAAATAAAGATCTACCAATCAACAAAAGATTACTCTTCAAAAACGCCAGGGAAATAAAAAGACTATAAAGGTGTTTATTACTTGGATGGCAAGATATTCATCAGAAAGAATGAACAAGACTCTGCTATAAAAATTAGAACCGAAAGTGGTCTACTAGGAATGTGATCACATGTACCTATAGTATAAAGTAAGTTGTTAACAACCAAAATTAATAAAATTCACTGATCCAAATGATATACTTGATAACTACAAGGACTGTTAACTCATGAATGTGATAACCTGTCTCAAGTTACCTTCTTTGATGACAGTTTTAGTGATATTAATAAAATAAATGTAAACATTTGAAGTGTAGTGCCCTACAAATATACGTTTTTAGTTTCCTCCTGTATGGAACAGGTTTCCAAGGGGATGATAGTTTTTTTATTAATAAAAATTACTTCAATCAAATCTGAATTTTTGGTAGTTTGAATAAACTACAAATTGGTGACCCCTGAAGTGAATATTTGTTTCACGTTTAGAAAACATGGTAAAGTTACTGCAGAGCCTTGCACGGGATCAAATGGTAAAACTTCTCCAACACTTTGATATCAATCCAAGTGGAACTGTAGCCGATATGAAGATAATTCTGGAAGCTGAAATCCTCAAGAGATTCCCAAATATATCAAATCCTCAAGATTTCGATCTTACAGAACTGCTTCATGACATTGGTAACCATCAAGAAGGAACCATTGAAACAGAAACTCGTCAAAATCTCACAAAAACAGTAAACAAGTTGGAAATTTTCTGCATTAAATTGATGGAGAATCTTGAGATAAATAACAAAAAAATGGAATATCTTGAAAGTCTAATTAGTAAACAAGACCATTCAAATATGCAAGATAACTTCAACCGAAATAATGAACAGAGCAATTCTGCTGAAAACTTTGATCTGCGATTCAGGCAAAATCTGTAGTACTACCATCCTTTTGGAAAAATGAACCCGAGTTGTGGTTCAATGCCGTCGGTACGATTTTTGATCTGAATGGCATACATTCAGATAAAATCAAATGCGGAAAGGTATTAGCAATGTTAGACCTTAGTATTGCCAAAGAAAATTCGAACCTATTCAGAATTCAACAAGGAAATTATCCATATTCATATGAACAGTTGAAAAACCAACTCATCAAAATGTACCAGATATCAGACGAAGAAAAAATGACGAAATTATTCAGGGAATGTCAACTTGGAGATAGAAAACCTAGCCAACTATACCGAGAGATGAAAGATCTTGCTTCTGGACAAATGACAACCAATTTCGTTTTGTTGGCTTGGCTGAAGAAACTACCTAGTACAACAGAACAACTCATTCGTGCTTTTCTTGAGAAACTGCCAGAAGAAGAACTGGTCAATATGGCCGATGGAATGAAGAAAGGAACAAGTTCAGAGGTTTGTGCTGTTCAATCTAGCAGAGAAAAAAGTAACCTGGAAACAAAAATTGAACAACTGATCCAAAAACTAGACGAAACCATTTCAAGAAGGGAAAGCAGGTCTTCTGAACGGAACTGGAATCGGTCGAGATCTAGATTCAGATCGAAATCAAGAGTTCGAGAATCAAACCCAAGTGAAAAATATTGTTATTATCACAGGTGTTTCGGTAGTTCGGCTATAAAATGCATCAAACCTTGCACCTTCGATGAAAAATCTTCGGAAAACTCGCAGGCCAATCGTTATTGACGACGTACGAGGATGGCCCCAAAGAAAGTCGTCTGATAATTTTCGATCCCAAATCAAAGATTGAATTTTTAATTGACACAGGTGCAGACGTATCAGTTATACCAAAGTTGGATCAGCGTTCACCAATATTTGGAAAAACCCTATATGCCGCCAATGGTTCGAAAATAGCAACATTTGGAGAGAAAGTTTTAACTGTGACATTAGGTTTGAGGAGACGATTCGACTGGACATTCATTGTAGCAGACGTAGACAGAGCAATTATTGAAGCTGATTTTTTAGAAAAATTTGGTTTATTAGTGGATTTATTCAATGGAAGGCTGGTTGATACCAACACAAATTTAGTGAAAAATTGTGTACTTTTACTAGTGGAAAATTGTAGTATCAAAACAATAAATATTAGTTGTCCATATCATCGACTTTTAAACATATTTCCCAATTTGATAAAAAAGTCCTTCAATAGGCCAATAAAACAGACAAATGTGGTGCATCAAATTATAACTAGAGAACAACCAACTAATTGTCGAGTTCGTAGACTCAACCCCGAAAAACTGTATGCTGCAAAGGAGGAATTCAAATATCTAATGGAACAAGCATTATTAGACCATCTAAAAGTCCCTGGGCTAGTCCTTTGCACATGGTCCGCAAATCAAATGGCGAATGGAGACCATGTGGGGATTATAGATCATTAAACTCAAAAACAATCCCAGACAGGTATCCCTTACCAAACATTAAAGACTTCACCTTTCATTTGGAGGGTAAAGAAATATTCTCAAAAATCGACTTGGTTAAAGTGTACCACCAGATTCCGATGGCACCAGAGGATATTGAAAATACCGCAATCATTACACCTTTTGGATTGTTTGAATACCTTTCTATACCTTTTGGTCTCAAAAATGCAGCCCAGACATGCCAAAGATACGTACGTTCACCAAATCACAAAAGGTCTTGATTTCTGTTTTCCGTATTTGGATGATTTCCTAATCGCCTCAGAAAATGAAGAAAAGCACAAAGAACATCTGAAATTATTGTTTGAAAGACTGGAAAATCACAGACTTGTAATCAATACAGAAAAAAGTGAATTTGGTAAAAAAAGTATAGAATTTTTAGGATACTTAGTTACAAGAGATGGCATCAGACCAACTGAAAGAAAGACTCAAGGGATTCTGGATTATACAAAACCGGAAGATTTAAATGGTTTGAGTCGATTCCTTGGTATGGTGAATTTTTACAGAACATCAATTCCTAATTGTGCTGAAATTCAAGCCCCACTAAATGATTTTCTGAAAGGAACTACCAAGAAAAATGAAAAACTCAATTGGACTTCACTACAAGAAGAAGCGTTTTCTAGAATGAAAGAGGCAATATCTAATATAACTGTATTGACTCATCCGTCAACATCAAGTCCCTTAGCCTTAATGGTTGACGCATCGAATGAATCTATTGGCGCAGCAATAAATCAGTTGGAAGAAGATTCTTGGAAACCTCTTGGATTCTTTTCTAAAAAACTAAGAAATTCTCAGAAGAAATACAGCACTTACGACTGGGAATTACTAGCTATTTAGGAAGCAATCAAATATTTTCGATATATGTTAGAAGGACAAGAGTTTATCATTTATACCGATCACAAACCAATCACATTCGCTTTTGAAAAGAATTCTGAAACATCTTCACCAAGACAAACTCGATACCTGGACTATATAAGTCAGTTTTCCACAGATATACGCCATATTTCTGGAAACAAAAACGTGGTAGCTGACGCCCTATCTAGGATTTCCACTATAAATTTGGAAATTACAACAGACTTTACAACCTGGGAGAAAGAACAATGATACCCAATTACAAAAATTACTACACGGAAACACTTCACTTGTGTTGAAGAAAATGAACATTCCCGATACCAATTTTAACATCACCTGCGATATTTCAACAAATAATATTAGACCATATGTTCCCGAATCTTTCAGAAAAGAAATATTCAATAAAATTCACAGTATGTCACATCCAGGCGTGAAGGCAACGTTAAAAATGATTAAGGATAAATTTGTTTGGACGAATTCATATTCGTTGTTGTTCATACAAACATATTGAGAAATGGGTTCAATGTTGTATTCCATGCCAGAGATCGAAGATAACCAGGCATAATATGAGTCCGACAGGATATTTTAGGATACCAGATACAAGATTTGAACATGTCAATATCGATTTAATTGGTCCACTTCCCACCTCAAATGGATATTCTTACTGTCTCACCTGCATTGACAGATACTCGAGATGGGTTGAAGCTCTACCAATCCAAGACATAACAGCGGAAACAGTTGCTAAAGAATTCTACCGAGGGTGGATTAGTCGATTTGGGATACCATCCAAGGTGACAACTGATCAAGGAAGACAGTTTGAAAGTGCACTTTTCAAAGAATTTCCAAAAATCATGGGCTTTCAACACATACGAACTACACCTTACCACCCGAGCTCTAATGGAATGATCGAGAGATTTCATAGGACAATGAAAGCAGCACTGAAAAGTTATCCACCCGAAAAGTGGTCAGAACATATATCAACTGTTTTATATGGTCTTAGAGTGACTCCCAAGGAAGACTTGGATGGTTTGAGTAGTGCTGAAATACTTTATGGATCTACTCTACATGTACCAGGAGATATTGCCATTACAAATTCGAATGAAGAGTTGTCTCATCAGGATTTTTTGAAAACATTACAAGAGTCCATGAGAAATATGAAGAGTAGAGATCAAGCCACCCATCATGGAGAGAAGAAGATTTTTATACATAAAGATATGAGGAGTACTTCCCATGTATTTATGAGAACAGATAGCATTAAAAAACCACTACAAACTCCATACTCTGGACCCTATAAAGCTCTGGAAGGAACTGAAAAATACTTCGGAATTCTAGTGAATGGGAAAAAGAAAAACATATCAATTGACAGACATTCTTAGAATTTTCTGAAGAATATTCATCCGCAACACCCAATATTTCTAACAAACAGATGGGAATTCTAAAAAAAGACAAAATGAAGAAATCGCTAGAAAGCTAACCCAGAAATTCAGAGTCAACGTTTTATACCACCCGTTATGGAAGAAAAGTTCATTTTCGTATATAATTTTTCTCATGAAGGGGGGGTATAATGTAGTGCCCTACAAATAAACGTTTTAAGTTTCATCCTGTATGGAACAGGTTTCCAAGGGGATGATAGTTTTTTTATTAATGAAAATTACTTCAATCAAATCTGAATTTTTGGTAGTTTGAATAAACTACAAGAAGTATTTATAAAAACTTTTCTTGTCTTCTTGGAATCAACAGAAAAAAGTTTTGATGTTATAGTAATGTGCGAAACACATATCGTACACAACATAAATGATTTCAATATACCTGGGTTTAGATATTCTGGAACAATAGCATGCTAAATAAATTTGATGGATGCGTTGTATACATAAGGGAATCATATTTCCAAAATCAAATCCTTATAGAAGAAGGAATACTAAAATTATCAAATCTACACCCATCAAAAAAAATATGCTACATATAGAACTCATGCTATTAACAAAAATCTGAAGAAGATCATTGCAAGATCAAAACCATATACATATTCTCACTGGAGGTATTAACATTGACCCATTATCTGCTAAGCATGACCTCCTAGATCAAAGCTCAGAATCAACAAACGAGTACTTGAATAGAAAAATCGAATTTAAACGGTTTTCTTCACATAAAGGATTCAATATAAAATTGAACCAGAGAAAGGTAGATCTCAGGTGAAAAACAACTACTTTCCTGGCAAATACCACGCAGAACGTTGAATGATATTCACCTGAAAATCCATGCATACTTCCATATAATATCAATGGACATTGAATGCAAATGTTTCTTTCTGATAAGCTCGATTATGTTTAATTTATGTCGTGTTCACCTAACAATCCGCATACCGGTTTCAGGCTTCTTGGCCCTCATCAGTACGGAGTAGTCAACCAGCCAAAGGTGCAAAGAACTCTGGCTGAAGTGAGACACAACGTAAACAAACCATCATCGATCTTGTAACACCTATAGGTACGCCGGAAAAGATAAACTTTAACTGGCGGTACCTAGTGACAGAAAGAAACACTCCGAAAATCTCCCACCTCGATAGGTTTCTAAATAAAAGATTCCCTCTCAGTAGGAGTGGCAAGCCCGTCTAGCATATAGTGAGAGATAAGTGCCATGTGAAGTGGAATGAATAGAAAAATCGAATTTAAACGGTTTTCTTCACATAAGTAGAGTACTTGAATGTTGTTCAAAGTTATGGATTTGTAAGCTGTACCAATAAAGTTACTACAAGATCAAAAGAAACAGCAACATGTATCGATAATTTTTTTGTGAAATGTAAACACGAAAAAATTAATGATGTTAATCCTCTTATTTTAATAAGGGACATCAACGACCACTATCCCATTATGCTCAACATAAAGGGTAATGCAAATATAGAAGCAGAAAAAAATTAAACTTTTCAAGTAGTTAATTACAATAAACTCACAAACCTAATTTCGCAAGCAGAATGGGATGATGTTCTGGGAAGTGTCAATGTTAACATATGCACATATATTTTCATAACAAAACTACAGAACTTTATAAGTCAATCCACAATCACTAAAACAATAACTAACAGAAAAAATGATGGCCTCCTGGTATCAATTCGTAAAAGGGATAGGTTAAAAAGATAATGTGCTTTGAACAGAAATTGTAAGGATACTGAAAACAGATATAAAACCTTTAGCAATATGCTCTCGAGACTAATAAAAAGATCCAAATATACCTATTACAAATCCGTTGCTGAAAAAAGTTTAAATGCTTAACAAGATGTATATGTCACTCGATTTTGTCGGTCAAAAATTAACCCTCTACTACCCCTATCACGAATTTCTTTGAAATAATTCTATTTCCATAAAAAAATGCGTGGATCGGGATTTTTTTTCATAAATATATGCTACTGAGAATGCTTAACAAGATGTATATGTCACTCGATTTTGTCGGGCAAAAATTAACCCTCCACTACCCCTATCATGAATTTCTTTGGAATAATTCAATTTCCATAAAAAAACGCGTGGATCGGGATTTTTTTTCATAAATATATCTACCAAGAACTTAACAAATTTTTTAAAAAAACGTGATTTTTTTTCATAAACATATGCTACCAAGAATGCTTAACAAGATGTAATTGCTATTACAACATGGAATTTTTTTTTTTTTATTGAGCATATACGCATCAGCCAATAGGCTATTAGCGGCAAAATATTTACAGTCATTACAATTTGTTATATTTTGAACAGGATGTTTGATTCTCGGAGGAATGTAATAATATTGTCTGTTGTGCATTCGTTGAAGATTTTGCGAAAATCACTGGGAAATCCGTTATTCAGTCTTTGAACTGCGAAACAAGGACTCTCCACTAAGATGTGCTTTATTGTTAGTGGCACTTCACATAAAAAACATTCAGGTTGAGGTTCCTTTGTAAGTAGGTGTTCATGTGTAAGGCGTGTGTGACCTAGGCGAAGTCGAGTGATGACTACTTCATGGAAGCGGTTGGATGACGTGTCGGACCATGGTTGAAAAGCTGGTTTGATCTCCTTTAGTTTTGAGACTTTTGTTTGCCAATAGTGGTTCCATGTGTCAGCTATTCTAATGAAAGTAGGGTTTCAAGTCTGCTTCTAGTGTTCTCGTGTGGGGCATGAGTGCTGAATTCTCTAAGGCATCCTTCGCGTGTTTGTCAACTAGGTCATTTACTCTTATGCCAGTATGAGAGGGGAACCCATAGAAAAGTTACTGATTGATTGGAGCTAAGTAGTTTCAATTCTTCTTTGATCAGTTTTCCTAGGGGATGAAGGGAATATGTTTTTGATATCAAGTGTAGAGAGTTCAGAGAGTCAGTTATGATCAGAAAGTTACTTCCAGATGCTGTTTTTATGAAACGGAGAGCTTTGTAGATTGCATGAAGTTCTCCGTTGAGGATGGTAGCGGTTTCGGGTAGTCTGCATTCTTTAGTGACTTCATCTGTTACGAACTGTTTGTCTTGGATGCGTCGGTGAAGATTTGTATATGTGAAGGATATTGGGATATTATGGCTTGATATGTTGCATGGATCAATTGCATATTTGTTTCTTTTTTGTTCAGAGGGAGTAATTGGGTATTTAAGGATGGTGGGGTAATGAGCCATGGTGGAGTTGTGTGAGTACTGGAAGCTTGGATTGGGGGAATTTCCTGTAGTTGGATGAGAGCGAGAGAACGTTTGATCCTTTTGTAGAAAGGAAGATGTGTTTTTGCGTGTTGACTGATTGGAAAGTATCTGATTTGGTGAATGTTCTGGTCTTGACGTTTTGCTGCATAGGCTAGACTCAGCTCTTGCCTTCTCAGGTGCAAAGGTAGCACACGATTGACTTTTGTATAATGTAAGTAACGTCTTTCCATCTGTGCCCCATTGTTTGGTGCATTGTTATGAATTGTGTCCAAGACTTTGAGAGTAGTAGTGGAAGCTGATGAATAGGATATGCAGCCGTAATCTAACTTCGAGCGGATCAATGTTTTGTATAATGTAAGTAACGTCTTTCCATCTGTGCCCCATTGTTTGTTTGCAAGACATCTAAGGAGGTTCAATCTCTTTTGGCATGTTACAGATAAGTATTGAATATGGGGTTTCCAGGTGAGGGCTTGGTCGAATATTAGACCTAAGTATTTTATTTCAGTAATATAGGACAATATTCGGTCGTTGAGTTTCAAAATTGGTAAGTCCTGGAGTTGCATTGATCGTTTAGTGAAAACAATACATTTAGTTTTTTCTGGGGAGAATTTGAGTCCGCTTCTTGAGGACCAGGAATCCAGATTATTCAGTTCATGTTGTAGCAGGCAGGCCATGCTTTGGATACTTTTGCCTTTTGTGAAAATAATGAGGTCATCAGCGAACAGTCTTGCTTGAACTGGTTTTTGAAGAGTTTTGAGTATGTCATTGATTCCTATGAGGAATAAAGTAGACTTATCACAGAACCTTGTGGAGTGCCGTTTTGTGGATGTTGAACGGTTGATAAAGTGCCATTTGTTTTTACTTGATAGTGTCTATTTGAAAGGAAATTTTGGATGAAGGCTAAGATGTTGCCTTGATATCCCCAGGTATCCAGGGTTTTAAGTATTTTGTGGTGCCATGCCATGTCAAATGCCTTATATAAGTCGAAGTAGATTGCCATACATTTCTGGTTGTTTGAAAAGGCTTCATTGATGTTGGTTTCAAGGTCTACGAGATTGTCTGTTGTGGATTTTAAGGGGCGAAAGCCCGCTTGTTCTGTGATCAATTGGTTATTCTCCTCTAAGTTCCACATGAGACGTTTGTTAATGATTTTCTCGAGCAGTTTGCATAAACCACATGTGAGAGCTATCGGTCGGTAAGAATCAGCTTCGTTGGGGGGTTTGTTTGATTTCAATATTGGAATTATGTTGGCTGATATCCATAATTCTGGAAATGTATGTTGTGTCCAAATTATGTTGAAAAATTCAGGTAAAAAGTCGAGGGATTCTTCAGGTAGGTGCTTCAGAAAGGAAGCAGGTATGTCATCGGGTCCAGCAGATGAATCTTTCAACGTGGCTATTGCTTCGAGTAATTCGGCTTTAGAGATTAGTGTGTTGATGGGATCAGTATTTGTAACTATTTGTATCCAATTGATCACTTTCACTCCACATTAGTGGACATTTTTAATAAAGCCTTTCCCATCGTTCAGGTGAAAAATAAATCTAAAAAGCATTGGATCACCAAGGCTTTAAGCACATCATCAAGGAACATGCGCTCATTACACTACCTTAGAAAGTTTTGTATGGATAACAAGTTTTTTATTGGGTACTTTAATCGTTACAGGGTAATTTACAGAAAGACAGTGAAGTCTGCAAAAAAGCTATACTATAGTGAGAAATTAAATAACTCAAATAATAAGTCTAGGGAAACATGGTCAATAATTAATGATCTTCGGCAGACTAACACCAAAGATTATAACAACCTCCAGTTGTCTCCCAATGACCTTAAAGAGTATAACTGTTCGATTAGGAGGCCAAAACAAAAACTAATGGAAGTTATTCAAATAATTTACATGAAATATTAGTACCAGAAACAGTCTTTTTCTGTCCTACTAATTTGCTCGAACTAAAAGAGACAATTTTGGATATAAAAAATGAAAAAAAAATCCTCAGGCTATAATAACTTATCAGCTAAAATTTTCTTAGAACTCAATGATACAGCTTTAAATTCCCTAGTTGATGCTATAAATGCATCATTTTCAGATGGAGTATTTCCAGATTTTTCAAAGCAAGGTATTATCATACCTATTTACAACGGAGGAGAAATTGACAATCCTTCCAATTTCAGGCCACTATCACTTCTACCAAGGCTGTCAAAAATAATCGAAAAGCTACTCAAGAGCAGAATGATGTCATTCATACAAAAGCATAAAATATTAGTTCCAAACCAGTTTGGATTTAGTAATGATGTAGGCACCAGCGATGCTCTTTTTGTGACTTAACTAAAGCATTCGACTGCGTGAGTCATGAAATATTGCTACAGAAGCTCCAAATTTACGGCTTTCGTGGCACTTCACTAAATTGGTTTAGATCTTATCTCAGTGGCAGAACGCAGAGAGTCTCACTGGGGGCGAAATTTCTAGGTTCAGTGCTTGGTCCAATTCTGTTCTTATTATTTATTAACGATCTGGCACATGTTGAGATAGATAGAAAGATACCCTTGTTCCCAGATGATACCACCATTCTTTGGCACAACTCCGAGGTATCAAACTTGAACCCCACCATAAATATGGACTTGGAAAAAATTAAAATGTGGTGTGATAGTAATTTGCTGACTTTCAATGTGACTAAAACTAATATCTTGACTTTTAAGTGTAATGTAAATAATGTATATCTTGACACTGTGGAAATCAATAATGTGGGTGTGAGTACATTTTTAGGAATACACATAGATAATAAGCTTATTTTCAGTGGTTACATTGAAAAACTTGCCAAAAAAATATCATGGGGCTGCTTTGCGTTGAGAACAATTTCCAGGGAATTAGAATCCGGTGAGGTTAGAATGGCATATTTCGCACTAATTGAAAGTCACTTGAGATATGGCATTCCATTCTGGGGCGGTTGTAACCTATATTTGTTTTCTACCATATTTTTACTACAAAAAAGGGCAATCCGGTTTATGTATGGTAAAAAGAGAAGAGATTCTTGCCGGCCGATATTTCTGAATCAAAATATATTAATCCTTCCTTCTATATATATGTTTGAAAGTATTGTGTTCAAAAAGTATAGAAATGCAAATAATATTATTCATGACACTGGGCAGGGTCATAACATTCCACTACCAATTCCATCTACAAGTCAAATAAAAAAATAATTTATTTATAATGAGAAAAAAAATGTTTAACCACCTACCAAGTACAATTAAAAACACTAATAATTTTAAGACTTTTAAAAGAGAAGCCAAAAATGTTTTTTTATCTAAAGCTTATTACTCTGTAGAATAATTCTTTGAAGACAGATTTTAATTTGTTTCTGTTTATCTGTGCATTTTCCATTGTTTTTTTTTTTTGTTATAATTATTGTTTAAGGTTGAGTTTTAGGTTTAATTGATTGCTGAGACTTTGTTTATGAGATCTTTATCTTTAACAATAAAGCATGTTTTGAATTGAGAGGCAGTTGGGGGACCAGCATATATCCATCGATTCAGCTGAGGAACTTGATACAGCCTCCAAGCTGCTTCAAAATGCTATAATAAAAGCATAGGAAATCAGCTGCCCAGAAAAACAAAAGTCAGTCAACAGAAACGTTGGAATAAAGAGTTAGCCAAACCTAGGAAAAAAGTTAGGAAACTCTTTAACAGAGCTAAAAGTCTGAGACACTGGGAAGACTACAAAGCAGCTCTTTCTGAGTACAACAAAGAACTCAGAAAATCCAAAAGAAGAACATGGAGGCAAATGTGCGAGGGGATAACGGAATTAGCCCCAGCCCAACGCCTTCAGAAAGTTCTATCTAAAGAACATACCAACGGTATCGGTCTGATTAAAAAGCCAAACGGTGGATATGCCGAAAACCAGAACGAAAGCATAAGTGTTCTCATCCAGACACACTTTCCTGGGTCCACGGTTGTTGAAGACGAACTCCAAAGTGCTCAGCTGGGAGGGGTTGTCACAAACCCCAATAGATCCAGCAGGAGCCTAGCGGGGAAAATCTTCACCAACCAGAAGATCAAATGGGCCGTTAAGCTTCAAACCTTTTAAATCGGCCGGAAAAGACGGAATATTCCCCGCCTTGAGATAATAGAGCCCTTCTTGAAAAGGCTGTTCAAGGCCAGTTTAATTTTCGGTCATATACCGAAAGCCTGGAGAGAGGCTGCAGTGGTGTTCATACCAAAGACTGGGAGACGAACCAAAGTCTTATCGCCCCATCAGTCTCACCTCTTTTCTCCTGAAGACAATGGAGAAAATTATAGACTGTTATATAAGAAGTAAACAGTTCGCCTATCAAGCAGGCAAATCAACAATTAATGCTCTACAATACTTAGTTGAAAGCATTGAAAAAACATACCTGGCCAAACAAATGGCTTTATGTGCTTTCATAGTAGAGTAGAGTAATTTATTTGACCATTATACACCAAAATACATTTATGGCAAGTCATATATACTATAGGTACTATGTCAAACAGATATAGAGGGTGCCTTCGATAACACCTCACATGACTCATCATTAGATCACTAGAGGAAAGGAATATAAACACCTCACTGATCAGATGGATACATGCAATGCTGAAAAACAGAATCATTGTGGCTTCACCTGGGGAGGAAACGGTCAGAATGACTGCGGAAAAAGGTTAACCCCAAGGTGGGGTCCAATTGACTTTGCTGTGGTCACTGACTGTGGATAATCTGATAGTGGAGCTACATGACTCTGGAATCAGGACTCGAGTTTACGCTGATGACCTGGGCAAACATGACGGGATAATATCCAATCACATAGACATCACTAAATATAATCAGAAGCTGGTGCGTAAAGGAGGGACTTAATGTAAATTCTAGCAAAACAGTGCTGGTTTCATTCACAAAGAGGCGACAGTACGAACTGAAAACACCAACCCTGAATGGAACTCAGCTTTATCCAAGGAAGTCAAATACCTGGGCGTTATAACCGACCAAAAACTAACATGGAACAGTCACATCAATCTCATTCTTTCCAAGGCTACAGCGGCAACCTGGACATGCCGCATAGTATTTGGTAAGACATGGGGTTTGAAGCCAAAAATGATATATTGGTCATACCAAACAATCACCTATGCAGAAAGTGCAGCAGTTAGCCTGTCTGGGAATCACAGGGGCATTATTCACGTGCCCCACTGCAGCACTAGAGGTAATGCTGAACCTTCCGCCGCTGCACCTGTGTGTAATGAACGAAGCGGCAGTGAGTGCCTTGAGACTGCACCAGGCATCAAACTTGAAGGCTAGAAATCTGATTATACATCTGAAGATTCTGGAAAATATTCCCCTAGAATCCAGGTACAAGCCATCAAATATCATGCCAGCTAGGCACGACTTTGAAGTGAACTATGAAGTGGTTATAAACAACCACCATATATTCACAACGAACGGGCCTCCACTAGAAAGGAATGCATCAGTATGATACACTGATGGTTCCAAGATGGACGAAAGGGCTGGAGTGAGAGTAACGGGTCCTACTTTTAGGCTCTCAAAATCCCTAGGCAGAGCCCCAACAATTTTTCAAGCAGAAATCCATGCTATAGAAATTTGCGCCCAAGAATACCTTGCGAGAGGCTCCAGGGGGGCAAAGATCTATATTCTATCAGATAACCAAGCAGCATTAAAAGCTCTAAAGTCACATATTTGTGAGTCTAGACTGACTTGGGACTGCAAACTCTCCCTAAGACAACTGGCTACGAACAATCAGGTTACCCTGGGGATCAAGGCAATGAAGAAGCAGACAGCCTTGTCAAGGAAGGGGCAAGCACTCAATTTTCTGGGCCAGAACCCTGACCAAATTAAAAACCACTGGAATGAGATTCCAGGACAAAAACAAGTGAAAAGGCTTCTGATCCCATCGCCAAGGAAAGCTAAACAGCTTCTCGAGTTGGACAAGAAAGACTTGAAACTGGTAACGGGACTGCTCACTGGACATTGTCCTCTGAGGTATCACCTCAAAAGAATGGGCAGATCAGACAGTGAACTGTGCCGATACTGTGAGAACTTAGCTGAAACTGCAGAACACCTGCTTTGCGACTGCCAAGCATTGTTCTGCAAAAGGCTTAAGTTCCTCAAAGGAGTTTCGATAACGCCCTCAGACATCAGGAACTTAGCTCCTAGGAAACTGATAAACTTCGCAAGGAGTCTCGGAATCCTTGGCTACGAAGTGATGAAGGGTGATTTTGAAATCAGGGTTGTTTCAGAAATTTGTTAATGTGCCTGATGAGTGTGTTGAGCATATAATAATAATAATAATAATAATAATATCTTTATTGTCATAAAATCATCAAGGACATGGACAACGTCAAAAAAAGAATAAAGTACACTGATCACATAACATAATGAGTAAAACATTACAAAAATACGCACCTCACGAACTCAACAAGTAAATATAAAAACTTTTCCCAATAGACAGGAAACGGTAATAATCATTCACAAAAATCAAACTTATAGAATACTTTTTCCTTCAAGTAATCAATGACTGAACTTCTGAATTTCTGAATATTGCTGATATCTTTCAACTGAGTTGGCAGCCTGTTATAAGCCTTCCTTGCTCTGTATTCAGTACTCCGTTTAAAAAAGGCAGTTTTGTAATCCTGAGGTCAGCCCGATTACGAGTTAACATATTCATTTCAGTTGAATATTCATCTGCATTTGTAGAGAACAAGTATTGGTGTTTCTTTACGAAAATAACCAGAGATAAAAAGTACAAAGAAGGTACTGTCAATAACCCATGTTTTGAAAAATATGACCTGCAGGAGGTATTATACTCAAGACCCAGAATACATCTCAATATTCGTTTTTGCAATATGAATATTTTATTTGAGTTTGAACTGGAACCCCAAAAAAGCATTCCATATGCGATGATTGACTGAACATGTCCATAATAATACAATTTCATTCCATATTCTGACACCTGTTCTCTCAGATATCTAATTACACCAAAGACCGAAGCCAGTCTGTTTGCCAAGGTGTCCACATGTAGTTCCCAGCTCATATTAGAGTCAATAAACACCCCCAAGAATTTTATTGATGGCGGCACCGGCACTGATTTTTCATTCAATCTAACATACGGTGATTCAAATATATTTTTGGTCAGGTTGAACATTATAAGTCTAGTTTTATCAGAATTTAATTTCAGGGAGTTCTCTGTACACCACTCGTCCATTTTCTTTGCCACATTTGATGCCGAATCAGCAAGTTCCTTAATATTGGTGCTGTTTATAATAACGGATGTATCATCAGCAAATTGAAAAGTTTGGCAGTTTGAACTGGAGAGGACAGATGGTAGAGAGTTAATGTACAAGAGAAAAAGAAGGGGGCCAAGGATTGATCCCTGTGGTACGCCTCGCTTAATTAATGTTTTTTCTGATGTGAATAACCTACCCTCTTGCATAATCGCAACTGCTTGAAACCTGTTTTCAAGGTAGGACCTCAATAAATTTAATGGGGTACCTCTAATTCCAAAGTTATCCAGTTTCTCCAACAGAAGGAAATGATCAACCATGTCAAAGGCTTTTGACA
The DNA here is from genome assembly GCA_018342105.1 of Gonioctena quinquepunctata. Taxonomy (NCBI): domain Eukaryota; kingdom Metazoa; phylum Arthropoda; class Insecta; order Coleoptera; family Chrysomelidae; genus Gonioctena; species Gonioctena quinquepunctata. The sequence goes on from JAFIRS010002149.1 coordinate 106,498, forward strand.
GATCAAAGTATATTCCCGCAGACAGGCTTTTGTTATCGAGATGAGTTGCTATGTTTGTCACTGCATTGTAAATAGCCAATTCAGTAGACATTCCTTTACGGAAGCCGAATTGTTCACTGACAAGAATATTGTGTTTTTGACAGAAAGCAATAAGTCTTGTGTAAATTATTTTTTCAACTATTTTGGATGGTGCAGGTAATATTGACACAGGCCTGTAGTTTTTCACATCAGTTTTTGAACCCTTTTTGTAGATTGGGACAACTTTAGCAATCTTCAAGTCATCTGGGAAAGTACCAGTCAAGAAACATTCATTAATAATAAGTTCCAAAACAGTACCAATAAAATCTGGGACTTTTTTCAAAATTACTGACGGAATTTGATCAAAACCACATGAGTATTTAGGATGTAGTGCATGTAAAACTTATATTATCTCCTTGGCTGAGGTAGGTGCCCAAAAAAGAGAGTCCTTAATTAGTTCACGTTTATGATACTCTTGGGAGGTGTTGCTGATCAAATCATAATACGATTTGAAGATGTCAGCAATTTCTGAAGGGTTCTCTACAGTAGACCCGCCACTGGTCAAAGTTATATCTCCATTTTTATTGCGTCTATTTGTTATGCGATTGAAGATATTCCACATTGTTTTAGATTTATTTCTTGAATTAGCTATGTTATTGTCATTCAACGATTTTTTAAAGTGAGATAACCATCGCTTATAGGCTGATCTTTCCATTTTATATCTTACAAGAATATCATCACATTTTGTCTCTGTGTATAATCTATACCAGTCCCTTACATACTGGGAGTAACATTTTATTTCTTGGTTTACCCAAGAGTTTTACTACTTTTCGCTCTGGTCACCTTAGAAGTGAGAGGAAAAGCTACATCAAAATGATGAAAAAGGATATTGTAAAAGGATTTATACTTGTTATTTACGTCCTCAGTTAAATAAACTTGTTCCCACAATTCACTAGATAGAGACTGATAAAAATTTGATATGTTATCATCGGAATAATATCTTTTGTATGTTTTGTTTTGAAAAATTTTTAGGTTCAATTTTAAAATCGAAAACTTGTCCAAAATGATCAGATATAATTGATTTGATTACCGTTGCTTGTGAGATGTCCTCTGATATATTTGTGAAAATATTATCTAACAAAGATCCTCCTCTAGGGTTAGGTCTGGTTATTTCCGTGACTCTAGAATCTAATCCATATGAAAGAAAGAACTGCCTTACTGTGTGCATCTGTGCAGTTTCTACTAAGAAATCCACATTTATATCTCCACACACCACAACTGACCTTGGATGTTCAAAGATAAAATCCAGAAGCTCAGTCATTTTCTCTAAAAAAGAATCAATGTTGCTCTTAGGTGAACGATAAACACATATGACTACAAGCTTAAGATTATTCAAATAACAGTTTATACAAGAATATTCGAATATTTTCTCCTCTTGAATAACAGGTGAACTCATTATTTCAAATTTGATATTTTTTACAAATATTGCTGTGCCTCCTCCTGAAATTTTTACGACAATAAGAATTTGCCAAAGTATAGCCATCAAAGTGAATTTTGCTGATTTGATCCTCATTACACCAGTGTTCTGTCAAACAGAATATATTTACATTATATTCCTGGAGAAGGACATTCACCATTAGGGATTTACTTTTAATGCTATCAGTGTTAAGATGTTAACTTCCTGGTAGTATCATCATTATTGATCACAATGGATTGCTGGGGACAGATATTGATATTATCTTTTTTTTTCCTCTCTGAAAGTGGAAATGACCTTAATTTCTTTTGCATGTACACATCTTTCAATCATCATCAATATGCGCTATCTAAAGATGGGGTTAGTTGTTTTTTTTTTTTTCAAGTAAAAACATGTAGTAGGTAATAAAATGTTTTTTCAGGGGAATCAGAAAATATATTCATAGGGAAAATGAAGATGCATTTGACCCTAACAACTGCAGTACATCAAGAGCTGTCCCCTGCAGTACACCAAGTAGTGAATTAGCATCGGATATTGAAAAAATTAAAATCGTTCAAAGAGAATATGAACAACAAATAAAAGAACTCACTGAATAAAATATGGAACTTCAAATTCAAATGTTATCAATATAAATAGAGGTTATTTTGAATCTTCTTTCTTTCATCTGATTACAGTGTAACACAAATAAACTTTTTTTAGCATTAGTGGAAAAGATTGAGAAAATGGTTAGTGGAGGATCCTCTAATATAGATAATGTGGAAATAGGTGCTGTGGTGGATGATGTGGTAACGTTTTGTCTGTCACCTTGTTGCATATATCTGAGGTTGCATGTATCTGAAAATTAAGTAATTCGAAATATTCAATCTTTAAATTTCTATCCAACTGAAAGAAAAATAAATTGTTGAGATACACAACTTCTCCTAGCAAAGAAGTTTTCAGTGTTTAAGCTGTTGGTTTCGGTTAAAAAAAACAACTTTTTTCAGGTTCATCTTGGTTGAAATGTTTTCATAAAGAAATGCTCTTATGATTCTGCCTATGTGACTGCCGGAAGTGGAACTCAGTTTGTCAAGAATATTGCAATGGCAGTCCTTGGAGCTTTGACCCAGAAAAATTAGTCAGTTACTGGGAAGAGCAGCAGTAATATTAAGAAGGAGATATGTCGATCTGCATTATGTGCCACTAAATTATCAGCAATTCATGGTAAGATGAATAAACACTTAATAATGGGCCAGACTAATAAAACAGCAAATGATTTTGCAATGGTTCCATCCCTATCTCAAGTAAAAGCATATTTGCTATAGAATATTGCTAATCAATACAGAGAAATATATCAACTGAAACAAATTGTGGAGGAACAAGAATTCTTGACATGCTTTGTAATTACTTTCCATAATCTGTAAGTGTAGAATGGCAGCAAACAATAAGTCTACCCCAATTAGTTAATGCATAGGTACAACAAATTGTTTTATCAAATGAAGTAAAAAAATAGTAAACTAATATTTTGAATTTGACTAATGAAAATCTGAAGATACTTCTCTACTGCTGACGTTTGTGGAAAACTCTCTCTATTCTCGTTTCTAAATCCAGTTGATTAATGAATACTTGAATAATTTTCAGATTGAAAGGTAACAATAGTCCCAGAAAAGGAGATAAATACAATGTTGAAAAGGAAAACATTCTCAATTAAATATTGATTTTTCTGGAAATTTCAAAATTATTTAGCTAGCAAAATTAGTTATTTAAATAGACTTCCAAGAGGTATTTTTATATGTATATGTTGAAATACATCCAGTTTAATAACGTGTTCGTTAAATTTCAGTGAAGAAGATGAATCCTACTCGTAATGTTATTGGCAATGAGGTTTCAGATTCAGATGAACAAGTTGGAGCACTGGAATTGGTTGAAGAAAAAGCAAATATTTGACTTGCAATTAAAAAAAAACAGTATCTTTAAATAATAATTTTTATGTATGATGTTTTGTGACCTTATTGGTTGGGAAAAGGTCATAATAACGAAAATCACTATAGTCTGTTGCCGACGTTTCGACTATAAATTCATCCTCAGAGCACTACAAAAGGGATTGTGATTATTACTCAAAATGAATAATTGGGAAACAACAGCGGATTGTAAGGTAAATGGTAAAAAGTGCAAATAAGTTAGTAAATTACATACATTGTAAATAGCTCTAAATCAATGTGGATATCAAAATCAAATCAAAATTACTTTATTATCTGAAGAATGGTAACTCTTATTGACAAAGTGGTAGGATAAGAAACAACAAAATAATCCTATAGTACTTGAGCATGCAATGCCACATAGTCAGAACTATGGGAAACTACTAAATATATACATAAATACACGAACAATTCATAAAATACATTTGTAATATTTAAAAACAATATAAACAGAAGAAAATGTAGATAACCGGACTCACAAGAACAGTAGGTTCCTTGTAATAAAATATGTTGAAGGGACATATGTATATTTAGAATTCTTCTTGTTTGTGTATATGAAAAATTCATGTGTTTCGGTGAATAATGTGAGAGTTTCTTTCTGAATGAAGGCATCCAGTGTAGATTGAAAGAAACTGTTTTTTCTTGATTCATGCTTTCTTTCGGCTATTCACTGTATCATAGGCGTGCATGATTTGTCATTGTTGTGATGCTTTTAATTTGAATATTAGATACCTAACTCTTATACGTATCCAATAACCAAATTAAAAGCACCATAATAATAACAAAACAGGCACGCCTATGATACACATACCTTATCAGTGAATAGTCGAAAGAAATCACAAATCAAGAAAATACCAGCCTCTTTCAATCTACACTGAATGCCTTCATTCAGAAAGAAATTCTCACGTTATTCACCGAAAAGCATGAATTTTTCATATACCTACACAAACAAGAGGAATCCTAAATATATATTCATCTATATATGTAAATGTCCCTTCAACAAATTTTATTACTTACAAAAAACCTACTGTTCTTGTGAGTATCCTGTTGTTATCTAACTTTTCTTCTGTTTATATTGTTTTTATATTTTTAATTTTACAATTTTATCTACATTCATTTAGAGCTATTTACAATGTATGTAATTTACTAACTTATTTGCACTTTTTACCATTTAGCTTACAATCTACTGTTGTTACCCCATTATTCATTTTGAGTAATAATCACAATCCCCTTTGTAGTGTAGTTATAAAAGTCGAAACGTCGGCAACAGATCTATAGTGGTTTTAGTTATTTTGACCTCCCAACCAACTCCAAGCTACAATAATTTTTATTATAAATATATCCCTAGAATTAATTATATTGGGATTTTCTTTATAGTTGCATTGAGAAGCCTCAGACCAGATCACCAGAGGAATGTTTTTGCAGAAATAACGATCTGATATCTGAAATAACGATCTGATATCTGTGTTTAAAATGCAAAGTATATTTCACTACGCTTCTTGATAATGATTATAATTTTGAAAATTAAGCATGAAGTTGATTTGCCGCATTTAGAAAGTTACCAAACATATAAAATAATGTGACTTCAGATTATGTTGTTTTAAGTAATTTTAAACTGGACCAAGAAACGCATTTGGATTGGAAGTTTTCCTGGCCGAGACACGCCGAAGGAACATAAGCTAACCTAACTTGGCTAACCTTGTTACCCAAGTTGAATGCAAGCTAATCAACCTTACAAGGCGATGCTTCGCTCCGCTCGCGAACATTTCGATCAAATCAATTTCTAACGTAAAAATAAGGAACACAACCTAACCTAAATTGGCTAACCTTGCTATCCAAGTTGAATGCAAGCTAATCAACCTTATAAAGTGACGCTTTGCTCCGCTCGCGAAAATTTCAATCCAATTATTCAATTATTATTGTTTACATCAAGAATATTTAAAAAAAAAAAATTATGGGCGAAGAATTCGCAAGTATGCTGCTAACGAACAAAAGGACAAGTTGAAACCCATCTACACACTTTAATATTAAAGAAGCGAAACCATCTTTTTTTTTAACTTTAAAAGGCCGTGAAAATTTTGCGAAAATCCGGATTGGCCAAACTCACTTGAATAGTTGGCAACGTGGCTATTCAAGCTATTCTTTATATCAGTTTGCATTTTCCAAAAGTGATATTCCATAACCTCTATTTATGGACCTTCTGGGGCCCATATCTCCTAAAATTATCTTTTCCACGCTAAATTTTCGATTGCTATACTGTTTTCATCGTCTTAAGCTCCTGTGAAAATTTCGTGAAGATACTGGGTGATCTCATATTCTTAACCTTTACCTATAAGTTTTTATAAGGTATTTTCAGCAGAGTAGATATAGGCTTGAATAAAAATAAAATGATAAAAAAAATAAGTAGTTGTTGGTGAGAACATCTCAACAGCATTAAAATCAAATAGCATGTTTGCCACAATTAACTGTACTGATTACAATGAATTCTGTATTATCAAATCACAAAAAATATCTAGAAACTTAATTATTCCTTAAATTCCTTGTAAGATTTCATAGAATTCCAAATTTTCCACATTTGATTTATTTATAAATCATATCAATAACGGTTTTTTTAATGAAAACATTTTGAATATGAAAACAATACCTCAACTATTTCACACTTAGTATTGAAGATTTCATTCAGTTAGGGAACAGTTGCTTTGTAAATAATGCTAATTCTTATCTGAATTTAATAAGTAAACATTTCAATAGATAGGTAGTATTTAAAATGGACAAATATACATACACATTTGAAATCTGTAATTATTTGAATATAAATATTAGGTGGAGGCTGGATTGGATGTTGAAGAATTGAATAGAGGAATCACCAAGGATATAAAACTCCCTAGTAATTTCGAAAAACGGAGCTTTGAGGAAGTATATCATTAATATTTGAGAAAAAGTAGTTAAAATAACTAATTTCCATAATGAATTTCTGACGAAAATAATCAAATCATGGAAAATACGCATTATGTAAATATACAACCTTTGCTTCAAAAGTTGTAAACAAGAAAGCTCGTCACTGTGCCAAACATATCCCACATTTTTAAGCCATGAAATCAAAAACTTACCTGTAAGCTAAAGACATACACTGGAAGAGTTTTGATAAACTTGTATCGATGGCAAGCTGTTGATTTTGCTGATCATCCTTGCTGTTTTCTACACTTCTCGGTCTTGCAGTTGCCAATGGCACAATTGTCTTGGTGTCAGCACTCTCTGGTATAGGCACTGCTACGTTGTCCTCATCATCCTGCTCTTCAGCTTCGAAAGTTGAAATCATGAACTGTCCCGAGTGAATACATTCTTTTTCTGGTCTCCCTGGTCGAGTGACATGCTGAATTGTGTACATCTTTTATAACAAACACTTTCAAAGAGTTTTTAGACGGAGCTACGAGCTTCGTATTCCCAACATTTGATGCTGTTATCACTACCAGTGAAAGATCAAGGACTGATAAAAGGGTGAACTTGTTACATACCAGTACCAATACTTAACACAACACGAAACACGATTATTTTTAATGCTGTAAAAATTCCATAACACATTTGACATCACAACTTTGACAGCTATTGAATTGAATGCTTCTTCCAGTGTTGCCAATGACAAATCAACAAAGTACACGCTACTTTGACCCAAAATACCCGATTTTACCCGCGGGAATTTCAAAATACCCGCATCTTACCCGCTTACAATTTGAAGTGTTTCAGTCATAGGTTTTGTCCTTAAATCATATATCATGGCATATATGATCTAAGGTGTTCTCCCCTACGCCTCTGGCGGGTAAGTTGGAAAAAACTTAAGAACGATCAGGGTTCTTTAAGAACCCTGAGAACGATCAGTCGGAACCACAGAACTATAACATAGTTCTGTGGTCGGAACAATCGAGATGACCTGCGTTTTTTGGCCATTATTTTCATTCTGGAAGAACTAATCGCTACTATTGGCATACCTGTAGATACTAAAACATCGATATCAGTTACTCTAGGATAAGAATGGTCAACAAAATGCATTATCAATGGCAATCCATAGTAACAGAGTCGTTTTCAGGCAACTTTCAATTGAGCTGGACGGATAATCTTTTATCTTTTCGTTCGGCGCCAATTACTATAAAAATCTTCTGTGTGAAGACTAAAATTAGAAATTGAGTTATTTTTCAGTGTATTCAATGTGAAAATAGGACAAAAACATTTCGATAAAATATGTATTGTCCAAACATAAATAAAACAAGTAATTCTCCATAACAAAATTTATATATATATATATATATATCTATTTATATAATTTGAAACACAGTTATTTATCATCACTCACATACGAGTTAAAACATGTACACATACTTTAAAAATAAGAAATAAGATAGCTGTAAAACTGTATCAGTAACTTTTGAGTTTCGTGGTAGTGGCCTCACTTCCACAAAACATCAAAACAGTGAATAATTCACATGAGATGAAAATGGAAGGAAATACCCGAATTTTACCCGCAAAATTAAAATACCCACAAGAATACACGCAAAGCAGGAAAATACCCGAAAATCGTGAAATTACACGCAGATTGGCAACACTGGCTTCTTCTTCTATTTAAGAACCGGATTAATATGCGAACCGATCTGCCCAAGATGACGCCTTATGTAATCGATGTTCAGATACTTCAAAATTATGACATTGATTTTTTCTCATCCATGTCATCCACCAAACCAGTGGAAATATCAAGATGGTTAATCTATCAATTTCAGTTCCTGCAATGATATTCATGAATGAATGAATTATTCACAGGTTTCCGAAGTTCAAACGGATATCAGATTGTAAAATTATTCATTCATAAATATCAGCACATACTGAGAAATATTCCTTATTTCAAAATGATCTGAATGATTTATGAATGAACAAACAATTAGTCAAAACATAACATAGCAATTTTTTCTTTCAATTATCAACAACTCTTCAGGGGGACTATATAAATTCAAATAATGATTTCAACATATTCTCAGTACCCATAAAGCACAAATTGTTATAAGAATAATCTAAAAATCCCCCAAAAAATTATTCCCAAGATGTTAACAAAAAATATTGCATGTATATTCTGAGGGTATTCGGATATCCCTAAAATAATTAAGGAGTAATCTTGAAAAATAATATGAAAATATTCCTATAGTTTACTTTAAAAATATGTTTTGTTCATAATTGATGAATATTTCTATTGAATACTCTATATGTATATTTTGCAATATATTCTGGAAATATTATTCATAAAATATTCACAAGAATGAAAATGTGTGTTTATACCAAAGAGTAGAGGTTAGGGCCGATATTATAAATATGTTTTGAAGTTAACTTTAATTTTATCAGTCAAGTTAACTTGAGCTTCAAAATGTCAGTTTTATAAAGGTACCATTTTTTAAATAAAAAGAAGAAGAAGAAGGCAAAAAGGTAACCTACAATTTTTCTCTTGGCAAAACGATCCCGTTGAACTGGAATAAGTTTTCATCATTTTCCATGAGAAAATTAACGTAACGTTCTGGTGCAGACTGATCAGTGTTGCCAGAGCTGGTGATTTATCACCAGATCTGGTGATTTCAGGACTTCCAAAGTTACCTGGTGATTATTTTTGTGAGAATTGACAATTCTGGTGATTTTTGAATGTTTCGGTGATCTGGCGATAGGTTTGTTTGCGTTCACAAAAAAAAACTGTCCGAAACCATCAGGAGCATGCGCAGTTTCACAGAACGAACTATTTCGGGACAGTTCTGTGGAACTGCGCATGCTCATGATTGTTTCGGACCATTTGTTTTGTGAACGAGAATAAACCTAATTTGTCAAAATTTTGAATTACTCATTATGTAAATATAACCATCCACTCAGATTCGACTCGACTATTTTACTAGTCGAAATCCTTCTTGAGTTTGACATTTCTTGACGCTCTTCAAAAGAAGAAGAATTCTTATGACATGAGTCCCGTTCTTCTGTTTATTTATGACGACGTAAGTGGCGCCTCCTTCTGAAAATAGCGTTCTATGAAAAACACATAGGATGGCTACATCCGTTCATGATGATTGAACCTTGGTACTGTTTAGCGCATGCGCGCCAATGCTGGTGATTTCTGGTGATTTTTTAAATTTAGATCTGGTGATAATATTCCTAAGTTCCTGGCAACACTGAGACTGATCTAGGATTGAGCGAGTTTTTAGACAGACGATGGGCTCTTGAAGAAGAATTCCCGTCCCAAAATCCTCCTGTATCGTCTGTGGGCAAGATAAAAGTGAAAAAGAGAACCTTCAAAGAGAGTTCTGAGGAAAGAAAATAGAGTTAAGAGGAGAAAAAAAGAGAGATTATCCAACATACCGAAAATTATTCATACAGTATGGAAAAATGTATATCTAGGTGATGACACATTGTTTACTTTTCGAAACATTAATATTTATATGATTTTAGCCATTGTACACTTGTCGAATCTCTTGTGATTGTTGACATTCAATGAAATTCTGGTTTACCTGGTGAATATTCTGTTGACTATTGTGTGTGTGTGGCCTAGAAAAAAAGGGAAAAAGAAGCTTCGAAGAGAGTTGAGAAGAAAAAAAAAGAGACTTGAGAAGAGAAAAAAGAGATATTATTCAACATACCGAAGATTATTCATACAGTATGGAAAAAGACTATATGTTTATCTAGGTGATAAGGACACATTTTCACACCATCTTGTTTGTTTTAAATGAAATAAAAAAACTGTTTTTGTTAGTTTTATTTTTAATTCGAACATTCGACGATAACAATGCAATTTCCCCTGTGACCTTTCTAATAACGCTGCTAGCAGTTGACTTGTGAATACCCCCAAAATCTCCTGCAACTACCAAGAATGAACCAGTTGCATAAAATCTGAGTGTAATCAACACTTGTGTTACTGGCGATAGAGGATGATTTCTAAAAATAAAAATATTTATAATTCTACAATAATCAAAATAGGTACTAGAAATGCTGACCTATTAGTTGGTCTTTGTAAATTTGCTTCAATGTGCCCCATTAACAAGCGTACAGACTCTCTTGATGGTCGAAATCGGTTTTTAAATTCTGTTTCGTTCCACAAGGTGAAATGGTCTAACCGATTCCTAAATATCCTTTGTCGCCGACGGGCTTCAACAATATTCACAGCATATTCTTCATCATCGGTTTAAAGTTCCTCAAAAATAACGTGGATATCGTTCGCTAACATTTTGCGAAAACGAAAAATCAAAACAATAAAATTGAGGTTATATGTTATATGACTCATAGGCAATATTGACAGGAGCAGGAGAATTGTCGACGATCGAAAACCACCATTATCTACAAAGTTAACTTTAACCGACACCCGTTCCACCCGATAAAGTTAACTGCTAAATTTTGAAGTTAACTATAACATGTGACGTCATCCACAAGTTAACTTCTAACTTCTAGTTATCTGTCGAAATAGTTTTATAATACCCACCAGAACAAGATCCCGCACAGACCAAATGGAGCGAAAATCAGATTATGACCTTCAAATTTTACTATAATATTTACAAAGATTAGAGGTTAGTTTACCCCCTACCCTTTGATGTTTACATCTGTCTGTCAAATATCCGATGACTGCTTGATTTTTCTTGAAGTCTACTGGCGATTTTTGATTATTGGAAAGGATTTTTCTCAAAACGTTTTTTTCAAAGCGATTTGGCGAATATTGACATACACGAGTTGTTTTGGTTTTGGTGCTTTGGTGTTTTGAAGTGCAATTTGTTTTATTTTAAAGTTAAATCATTTAGCATTTCTTTTTAATTCTGCATGTTTCTATTATTCTAATTGAAATTGCATTTTTCAGTTCAAATTAACTTAGTAGTGCTTAGTCCCATAGAGTTTATACACAAGATGGGTGGTAGTAAATGCACTAAGTGTTCTATCAAAAATTGTCCCCACAGCTTCTATTCCAGTACTTCTGAGATGATATTTTTCAGATTTCCAAATCCGAAAGATACTGAACGAGTTCATGGATGGAATCTGGCCTGTGGTGATGAAGAAATCATGAAAAAAGATGCCTTAACGTTATACTCAAATAACAGAATTTGTAGCATACATTTTGAAAACAATTTTATTAATAACCATAAGTTGAATCAAACTGCAATGCCTACATTGAATTTGTTTTGAGAAGTCAGGAGTTTTAGTAGACAATGGTACACAGACGGAAGTTATAAATAAAGTAAATCAAACAAACAGATTTACCAGAGGTTTCACATTGTCAAACACAAACATCCAGGAATTTTTGTTCACAGACCGCAGTTATAAATGAAGGGAATCAAGGAACACGACCAGATTTTCAAGAGGTTTCACATTGTCAAACGCAAACATTTAGGATATTTCTTCACATACACCAAGAAAAACAAAGTTGCAGGATTTAGTGAAGGTAACAAACAAAAAAATGTTCAGAATATTTTTCAGATCTTAAAATTTTCAGTCCAAATCAAGTAGAATAAGAGAAATAGAGACTGGAAAAGCTAGATTGGAACAATCCTTTGAGGGGATGAAAGCACAGGATGAAGATATTTCCAAAGAATGTTTCAAAAAAGCTTGCGCAAGCACTTTCCGCTGTTTTTGGAAAGTACTGCCAAGATTGTCAGTGACCTGAAGGATAGGAAACTGAAGGAAGGAGATACACTAAAGAATTCAAACAACATGCACTATCTCTCTATTACACTGGACCAAAAGCTTACAGAAGAATGGTAAAAAATTATCGTTTTCCTTCTGTATCCACTTTGAGGAGAATGACACAAAATATTCAGAAAAAACCTGGACTCAATGATTTTGTTTTTATGAGCCTCAAATGGAGATTGCGAGGAAAAAGTGAGTTGGATAAAATCTGTATTCTCTCAATGGATGAAGTTTCTTTGAAAGCTGGTATCCAGTATGATCCGAAAATTGATGAAATTATCGGGTTCCACGATTTGGGTTAGTAATTTCTTCAATATTTTGTTTCCTAAAGATGGCTTTTTATTTGAAAAATTATTTAATTTTTCAGGTAAAGGAAAGGATTTTATTCCACTAAAAATGCCTTAGTATTGATGCCCAGAGGAATCCACGATAATTGGAAACAACCATTGGGATATTCCTTTCTAAGTTCAATATGTAGTGCTTCGGATCTCAAACCAATTATATTTGATTGTATCACCAAAATGGGAGAAATAGGACTTGATGTTCGAGCTCTCGTATCTGATATGGGCTCAAACTTCGTTCAATTTTCAAGTGAATTAGGTGTGAATGTAAATAACTTTACATTTCAGGTGGACGGCAAGAAGATTTTTTAAATTTTTGATACGCCTCATTTACTTACATTAAATCTCTTAAGGAAACAATAGTTTTGACATTAGCCCACGAGACAGAAGTATCAATGTACAAATTGATTTTCCCGATATTTCAAAGGGCGCCACAGATAAGAGGGAAATTGAGGTATGCTGATTTTTGAAGGTAACATAGATGATGTCACAAAGGCGAGGAGAGAAAACAATCTAAATCAGCTTTTCTTTTAATTTTCAGTAACACCTGCATGATACAATCGGAGAAGGAGGGGTATCTAAACCAAGCAGTTGGTCAGTGGAACAAGTCCCACTCTCAAGATCTATAAGGCTAATGACTATTATTAGTATAATTATCACTTTTTAATAAACACATGAATTTCACAAGTAAGCGTGGACTTTTCATTCTATGAAGATATCTCGATTTTAGCTAGAAAATTCCGAACCATCACAAAGTGTTCCATGGCTCTTTAGAAAAAATTATCCACTATATTTAGAATTTTCCATCTCCAAATCAAATATACTTATAACTTGCTAGTTACTAGATAAATTACAATCACTAGTTGAAAAAAATCATTACAATGGGCAAAGGTAGTTCAGAGAAAATACAAATTAATTTATACATATACGAGTCATTTTACTACGAAGATAATTTGAATTCTTGCGATAAGATACGTTGTGTTGTCTGCCAAAATAGTGAACATCTCTTAATTTGCTCAAAAGCTGAGAGACTATCAGTGTTCACAATTTGGGTTCTTTCACTCAGATATGACTCGAACCAACTGAAGCTTCGTCATCTGAAGCTGTAGAGATGAAGCTTACGTAACAGTCAAAAGCTTTAGATATATCACAAAACACTGCATCGCTCACTTCCTTCAGACTAGAATATAGATTTTTCAGAAAGCGAATTTATTTATTGAAATTATTCATTGAATTTTAGATCTTTAGCAACTCTGCTAGACATACTAGAATTATAACGTTTTAAAAGTTAGGTTCCGTTTCGTTCCTGGAAAACGTATGGCAAAGTTTACCGCTGTCATAGTGACAAAAACACAGCCCCTTATGGGATTTTTTGTGTATGCATTAACTTGTCTAGTAAATAAATCACTACACTCAACAATAACCTGTTTTCATCACATTTTCGTCAATCCTAACGAGGTATCCATGGAATAGGTAGCTTGTCATGAAGAACTTAGCAAGAACCATAAAAAATGTAATTAAGTATTTATCTGAAACCGAAGTTTGAATAGTTACAATCTAATGTAAACCTTATTGGTTCGATCGTCAATTGCAGATTCAGTGATCCAGTCCTTTTTGAGAATTTAATATAAATAAATTGACCTAACCTTACCAACAAAAATGGAGTCCATATTATATATCCATCGTCAATAAGTGAAACTCTTCGACGCATTCTCAAGACAAAAACAATCATTTATAAATCATGAAATGTTGAAATTTCATGCCTATATAAATGAGAACATATTCCCTTTATATTTCATCCCATTCAAAAACCTTTATATTTCAAAAAAAAAATTATTACGAAAACAGCCGAAGCGTTTCTTCGTGTACGATCCCCGACACTTGATGTCACATGACAGCCTTTCCTGACTCCTAATTGGCTAAACCCAATCTAAACCAAACTCTGATTTTATTAATGAAATCAAAAGTGACAGCATTTGGAGGATTTTAAAACAATTTTACTATTTCATTCATGAATAGGGTTAGTGATTTCTCTGTTCTAACCTCTAATCTTTGTTTATACTTGGTGTTTGTCCGTGGTTCTGTGAATTACAGGTTATGTTTGTAAATGAAAACCATAGACAAATTAAAAATAAAGATACTGTTTGAAACATTGGCGATCTTGACCACCAAGTTTTTGGTACGGCCAGTCGCGCATGGAGGCGCTGCCCGCAATCCACAGACGACTGATGACATGATAATTTTCCAATTTCGACATTTGTCAGAAAATGACAAACCACGTAATAATTTCAGAATAATTCTACTGTTGTCATCGAAAAATTAATTATAGAAATTATACCATGGAATTATGAACCCAACGTCGAAAATGGAATGTTTTGTTATTCGAGTTGACACTGAAATTCCTCGAAATATTCTTTCACAAGGTAAAATATAAGCTGCTTTTCACAAACTGATACTTATTTCCATCCATCAGTTGCAGACATTTTTTCACAAACTGGTACTTATTTCCATCCATCAGTTTCCATTTCCTATCACCATTTGAGGAAGTAAGAAGTACATGGTCTCCTTTGTGCTAATAAATTAACAAAATTATTGAAGGTTTGTTGTAAATGTAATTTGTTTTTATTTTGGTTGATTTGATGATAAGCGACTGAAGAATATTTTTAATTTTGTTGTTTTTCGGAGTTTTGAAATTGTTTTGTCTGTAGTTGTACCTTGTCCTAGATACAATAAAATGTGTTTTTATAGTGTTCAACTTATTATTCTTGTTTCATAAGATGTTTAATTTTGTTCTTGATATCATGAAATAAAGATTTACTTTGAAACTTTATTTCAACCACGAACGAACTAACAGATTCTACGAATCGATTACTGTATATATTTTATTAGTGATCGATTTGCCATTCCTGTATTTCATACGATACAACCATTCATATGGAATACAAGAATGGCAAATCGATCACTTATAAAATATATACCATATCAATATAAAAGTAACACATTTGAAAAACCCGCCTTATCTCAATTGGTTTTACCAACTGTACTTAGTTCGGCCAGTTGCGAGATATGTCGCCACTGTCTAAACGTGGTGCGAACTTTTACTGCAGTTTTGACAACTCTATTTATTTTTAGTTTCTCTATGAGGAAAACAGTTACAGATTTCTGAGGATTCGACTCCGAACCACGGTGAAGGACTGTTGGCGTTCTTAGGTTAGGAGTCAAGTAAATGTGGAATGTGAATGTCCTGCCGTTTTCAAACATGCATTGCAAAAATAAAAGTAATTAAGTGTAGTTAAATAAATGTTTGTGAAGATATCAGGTTCCTTCTTCTCTACGCAGGTAACCAGGCCGGATGACAACGGATTTGTCGGAAGAAGGGGTGTTTAATTGTATAATCAGAGGATGTTGTAAAAATCATATTGCCGATTAACGTGCATTGCAAATAACATTTTATATGGAAAAACTCGGGCACTCATGGTATCATTTTGAGTGAGACATCCAGAGTGTCCTACAAAGGGGGGCAAGTGAGGTATAACCACACGAGGCCCTCGGGCATAGTCAACTTCCTGATGGGAAAAGGCCAATATACTGGAGAGAGACAGATTTCTGACTTACGCAAAAAAAATTATATCGTCCACGCAGCCAAATATGGAATGAAATATATTGTTGAATTTGTGAATTTTTTTATCAACATCATAGGGTTAGTATTTATTCATTTAATTCACTTGGTTAACATCATATTTCACTTGGCGTTTTTTGCACATATATTCTTTCACAATAGAATGCAAACTTATTATAAATATGACTAAATCTTTAAAAAGTCAAACAACTACACTGATTAGTTTCTGCTTCTACCAATCATTTGAAGAGAAATGAATCAATTAGTAATTTGTATTCGTAATGAAAAAGGAAACATTCTCAATTGAATATTGATAGAAAGATTTTTCTGTGAATTGAAAAATCCACGATTAAAATGAAGTCGCAGATGATTCCACATCTGATTTTATGAACATCCTGTTTATATTTTCAACAAATCAATCTATCATACCCCATGACAGGTTTTAATGTCAGAAAACACTAATTTGAAAGTGTCTCTCCAAAAGAAATGATTCTAACTTTTTCCATCTTTGGAAAGTGAGATTGCTTCTTGAAAATGTGTTTCCCATTTCTTCCGGTCTTCCTGATGATCGTGGAAGCGTGAAATAGATTTTCGTCGACAAAAATGTATTGAAGACCTAGTGAATGCGATGTCTCTCCTGCGTCAATGTTACGAATGATTTCTGGTGAGTACTCTCTTTTGGAAAACATTCTTCTTTGCCTCATTCATCTCTATGAGTTCTTAATTAAGACTGGAATAGAAAATCAAATAATTATCTGAATGAAAATGCAAATTTTCAATTTCAGATTTTTTCTTTAGGGTTAGGGCCTTTTCAGAATATCTATCAGATGTAGTTCAATGTCCAGCGTGGCTTTAGCCGGGGAAGTAGTTGTTTTCTGTTAGACATTCACAAAAAATAACTTCATTTTAATCGTGGATTTTTCAATTCACAGAAAAATCTTTCTATCAATATTCAATTGAGAATGTTTCCTTTTTCAACATGAATACCCCACAAGAGGTTATCTTGACGATGGAAGATAGTGACTAAGGTTTATCTTTCAGTCGCAGATGATTCCACATCTGATTTTATGAACATCCTGTTTATATTTTCAACAAATCAATTGTATTCGTAACTTATGGAGGAAAACTAATTTGACAAGTTTTCTCTTTTCCTAGATAATTGTATACATGTACTTTAACAAATGTTCCGAAACTTAATTCTAAAGTTGCAGATTTGTAATAAACTCCAATTAGAAGTTACTTCTTCTATTGACATTTTTGTGTATTCTGAAAAATGAAGGTTTTAAACTGTTTTTTCTGTATATTTCAATTTTTCTCGTATACGAACACACACAGAATCGCCTCTATATCCTGGAGTCTACTTCTTTAACTATTACCCGAAAGTATGAAATCAATATACCAATAGTAATAATTTTAAATCAAATAAAAAAAGTACTTGATCCACAATGTATTTTATTCACTAGATGAGTATATCCGACTCAGGTGAAAATCATCCATATTTTGTACATAGTTTTACAGCTTATATGTTATTCAAATGTTTTTTATACTTGTATTTGTAAGTGTCAATATTTTTATAATAACTTGTTCTACTAATCCGCTGATATATGTTGGTCAAAGAGAGAAACACATGAACAAAGTATGCACAGATGTCTAGAAACCCTGGTGTATGCACTCATATCTAAAAATGTGTGGGATCAAATGTGCGACAGATATGGTCTGCTTGATTTCTTAGATCACGTTCAAGTTGGAATGACTGCTGAGTAGATGGCATCAGCAAAGAGCAACTCTCCTAAGAAATTTATTCGGGCAATGTTCAGTACGCTCCGAAATCGTCAAAGATTTCATTACTACTTTTTACATATATTAGAATCGAAGCTTCGGATTTTCGCTCCTCTGTGTCGCCGTTACTGACGAATTGAGAGAGACAGTACTTTCCCAAAATGTTAGGTTAGATTTCTGTAATATTTACCTGCGATACGACGAAAACAGTCACAGAAAATGTCAAAAAAGACAATGTCGGCCTAGAATTTGCTTTTGGCGTTTGGTGTTAGAAAATCGAGAATTCCGTTTTAATTTCGAATTATACATTTATACAAAATGAAGTGCATGGTTCAATTGATTGTGGAACAGGAATGGAATTACTTCTTGGGAGGTATTTATGTTGAAAAGGAACATTTGTTAAAGTACATTCTCATATCATCAAACAAATCAAGGAATGATTTATTTTATGTAAGTAAAATATAGTGAATAGAACAATACATATTAAATTTATAAATGATATATATGATTTCTGAGACACTCCAATTTAATTTTTTTAGGCTCACTCTTCGCAGGCCCGCCTCTTGGATGAGAGCTTTAGGAAGGGAACCCACTAAAGAGCAATTGAGTGACAAAAATTGGGTCTGCAGTGTGCACTTATTTAGGGAGAATGATAAGTTTGTGGTGAAGAATTAAATCAGATTGAGACCTGATGCTATCCCTCAACTGAGTTTACGAAAACCCGTAGATCCAAACAATTCAGAGGAGTTTCAGGTTAGTTGATAAAAAGGAACATGAGAAGTTTGATAAAGCGAGTGGAAACATTTTAGGTGGGTTATTTATGTTATATTTACTGATAAATAGTCGTGAATAATTGGAAAATATCGGATCTATATATTGACTTAAATATATATAATGACATTAAAGACACTTGTCATCAACCACAAAATCTCAACTAATCTATATAGGGTCATATAAATAAGTACTCCTGATATGATAAAACCTGAGTTCTTAGTTCATTTCAACAATTTAGAAGAACAACTTCAACACTTTCCCTTGTTGAATGAAGCTAAGACTATGAATTCAAAATCACATCAATCCTATTTGATTGCATAATATTTGAAGACGTGGTCTTGGTAAAACTCTTCGTCATCGTGTCGGCGATCTGTTCTTCTGTGGATATTTGTTGAAGACCCAATTTTCCTTCTGAAATCTTCTCTCGTATGAAGAAATATTTTATTGAAATATGTTTGGTTCTGCGGTGAAATTCGGGATTTTGAGCTAACCTCACTGCTGCAGAATTATCCACCGGTAGGATTGGAACATGTTTCAATCCGATAAGTCCTTCAAAGAGTCTGCTCAACCAAATTATTTCTTTGGTTGCTTCATTTGCTGCTACAATCTCAGCCTCAGTTGTAGATGTCACTACCATCGCTTGCTGTTGACTAAGCCATGAAATTGCACCACCTGCATGAATCATAATCACTCCTGAAGTTGATCGGCCCGTTTTTGTGCATCCACCAAAATCTGCATCGCTATAGCATTCGAGAGTGCCTCTTTTAAAATTGGGACGGTAGATTATTCCCAAGTCAAGAGTGCCAGCTATATATCGAAAAACTCTTTTTACTTTCGCAACGTCCTCTGCAGTTGGGTTTTCCAGCGATCTTGATAAGAACCCTATAGATCTGGTCTTGTACCAAGCATCAGGTACATTAGTCTCATAGTGGCAACTTGACTTCGTCATAACATTCTCCTGTTTTCTCTTGAAATTTCACATCTCTGGATAGAATTACTTTGTGACTTACTTTCATCCATATTCTATATCTTTTATCTCCATCATATCCTATAAGATACCCCTTTATCGCTTTTAGTAGATATACTATACCATTACTAACTCATCCCCTATTTTGCAACCCTCAGGGGTTGGTTTTGGCGAATGGTCGTGCTAATAATATATGGCGAATAGGGTGAGGGCACTGAAATAAAATTATATTGTACTGACTGGAATGCTCGTCAAGCTGCGCGAATGGATTACTCATGGACCGCGCCATTTTTGTTTCGTGCCTCTTTGCAGTGGCGGAGCAATTGAGGTTTAGCTGATTGTGAATTGATAGTTCATAAAGTTCAGGTTGTGAAGTGAACATTGAAAATAATTCACTGTCCACAAACATAACACAGTTTTACAGTCTCTTATAAAGCACGACATAATTCCAACAAAAACACAGACAAAAATACACAACGAATTCAACAAAACAATAGATAACTGGTTAACCACGGTGTACACCAATGACGTGTTTACAAACAAAAGATAGGAAATTAATAACAGAATTCATATAGTACGTCCAGTTGAATATCTCTCTCACACCCTCATACATAACCAATTAAGTATTTCTTTGCTGAGTTTCATGTGCCTCCTTTCATCTGCTCCAAGGGTTGTCACTTTATATGGATGCGCAATGGAACTAAGAGCATTCCAGTCAGTATAATATAATTTTATTTCAGTGGGTGAGGGGTGGTTTTTGGCGAAGGCGGCAGTTTGGATGATGGAAGTGGTCATGGGCGGTTCGTTGTAGGAGGGGTTTGGGAAAAAATCTGAGTGGTTTGTGATTGGTCGCAATGGTGGCATGTTGTGGATGGGAGTGTGTGATTGAGAGTGGGGATAGGGAGAGCTGTGATAGGTCGTGTAAGTGGTGATAGCCGTAAACCGCTATCCAATAGCCGAGTAGCAGCCATATTGAAATAGTAGTGGGATGGTCCGTCACAGTCCGTTAGCCACATTCGTCAACCAATAGTTGCATTCGTCAACGGCATTGGTCGGCCGTTCAATCGAGGAAGTGAATGTCGGCGGCCATTTTGGGAAGTGGGAGGAGTCACCAGTGTTTATGAGCGATGATGCGGCCATGACGCAACCGACAAGTCGATGCCAATTTGAACAGCAGCCGTTTCAACGTCAACACTTTCGTTATCAGTTGTTTATTTAAGCGACCGGATATCGGCATCCTTCGAAAGAGTGTGTACATTACGGTTTGTTTACATTAACTGAGATAAAGTGGAAGATCTCTGTAATACAAAGCGCGAATTTCAAAATTTAAACAATGAACAATTTTCATTAATCACGCGCAAAGGGATATTCCCCTACGACTTCGTGGATTCCATGGAGAAACTCGAGATGACAGCATTGCCAGTTATTGATAAATTAAACAATCAACTGAACGATTGTGACATCTCCGAGCATGAATACCAACATGCCCAGAAGGTGTTGCAATCGTTCGATTTGGCAACACTGGGCGACTACTCTGATTTATACATGTAAACCGATATATTATTGCTATGTGATGTCTTTGAAAATTTCCGGCAATTATGTCACGACACTTATGGACTCGACCCCGCTTGGTACTATACCATGCCTGGCTATTCGTGGTCATGTATGTTGAAGTATACAAAGTGTAAGTTGGAGATTATCAAAGATGTCGACATGATTGATTTGTTGAAAATATAAACATGATGTTCATAAAATCAGATGTGGAATCATCTGCGACTGAAAGATAAACTTTAGTCACTATCTTCCATCGTCAAGATAACCTCTTGTGGAGTATTCATGTTGAAAAGGGAAACATTCTCAATTGAATATTGATAGAAAGATTTTTCTGTGAATTGAAAAATCCACGATTAAAATGAAGTTATTTTTTGTGAATGTCTAACAGAAAACTACTTCCCCGGCTAAAGCCACGCTGGACATTGAACTACATCTGATAGATATTCTGAAAAACCCCTTACTCAAAAGAAAAAATCTGAAATTGAAAATTTGCATTTTCATTCAGATAGTTATTTGATTTTCTATTCCAGTCTTAATTAAGAACTCATAAAGATGAATGAGGCAAAGAAGAATGTTTTCCAAAAGAGAGTACTCACCAGAAATCATTCGTAACATTGACGCAGGAGAGACATCGCATTCACTAGGTCTTCAATACATTTTTGTCGACGAAAATCTATTTCACGCTTCCACGATCACCAGGAAGACCGGAAGAAATGGTAAACACATTTTCAAGGAGCAATCTTACTTTGCAAAGATGGAAAAAGTTAGAATCATTTCTAATGGAGAGACACTTTGAAATTAGTGTTTTCTGACATTGAAACCTGTCATGGGGTATGATAGATTGATTTGTTGAAAATATAAACAGGATGTTCATAAAATCAGATGTGGAATCATCTGCGACTGAAAAATAAACTTTAGTCACTATCTTCCATCGTCAAGATAACCTCTTGTGGAGTATTCATGTTGAAAAGGGAAACATTCTCAATTGACTATTGATAGAAATATTTTTCTGTGAATTGAAAAATCCACGATTAAAATGAAGTTATTTTTTGTGAATGTCTAACAGAAAACAACTACTTCCTCGGCTAAAGCCACGCTGGACATTGAACTACATCTTTGCAAAGTGAGATTGCTTCTTGAAAATGTGTTTCCCATTTCTTCCGGTCTTCCTGATGATCGTGGAAGCGTGAAATAGATTTTCGTCGACAAAAATGTATTGAAGACCTATTGAATGCGATGTCTCTCCTGCGTCAATGTTACGAATGATTTCTGGTGAGTACTCTCTTTTGGAAAACATTCTTCCTTGCCTCATTCATCTTTATGAGTTCTTAATTAAGACTGGAATAGAAAATCAAATAACTATCTGAATGAAAATGCAAATTTTCAATTTCAGATTTTTTCTTTTGAGTTAGGGCTTTTTCAGAATATCTATCAGATGTAGTTCAATGTCCAGCGTGGCTTTAGCCGGGGAAGTAGTTGTTTTCTGTTAGACATTCACAAAAAATAACTTCATTTTCATCGTAGATTTTTCAATTCACAGAAAAAACTTTCTATCAATATTCAATTGAGAATGTTTCCCTTTTCAACATGAATACTCCACAAGAGGTTATCTTGACGATGGAAGATAGTGACTAAAGTTTATCTTTCAGTCGCAGATGATTCCACATCTGATTTTATGAACATCCTGTTTATATTTTCAACAAATCAATCTATCATACCCCATGACAGGTTTTAATGTCAGAAAACACTAATTTCAAAGTGTCTCTCCATAAGAAATGATTCTAACTTTTTCCATCTTTGCAAAGTGAGATTGCTTCTTGAAAATGTGTTTCCCATTTCTTCCGGTCTTTCTGATGATCGTGGAAGCGTGAAATAGATTTTCGTCGACAAAAATATATTGAAGACCTAGTGAATGCGATGTCTCTCCTGCATCAATGTTACGAATGATTTCTGGTGAGTACTCTCTTTTGGAAAACATTCTTCTTTGCCTCATTCATCTTTATGAGTTCCTAATTAAGACTGGAATAGAAAATCAAATAACTATCTGATTGAAAATGCAAATTTTCAATTTCAGATTTTTTCTTTTGAGTTAGGGCTTTTTCAGAATATCTATCAGATGTAGTTCAATGTCCAGCGTGGCTTTAGCCGGGGAAGTAGTTGTTTTCTGTTAGACATTCACAAAAAATAACTTTATTTTAATCGTGGATTTTTCAATTCACAGAAAAATCTTTCTATCAATATTCAATTGAGAATGTTTCCCTTTTCAACATGTCGACATGCTTTTGTTTGTGGAAAAAGGAATTCGGGGCGGTATAAGTCAGTGTTGCAACCGATTCTCTCAAGCTAATAATGAATATATGGGGAAGAGGTATGATCCTCAACAACCCTCCAAATATTTATTATACTTGGACGTAAACAACCTCTATGGATGGGCTATGAGGGAGTGTTTACCCTCTGGAGGGTTCAGATGAATCGAAGATTCCGATAATTTGAACGTTCTGGAGGTGTCGGACATCGGCTATATCCTCGAAGTTGATTTGGAATACCCTGAAGGAATACACGACGATCACAAAGATTTTTCACTTTGTGCAGAACATCGAACTCCTCCAGGTTCAAAATTATCTAATTTACTGACCACCCTGTACAACAAGGAAAACTATGTTATACATTACCGCATATCAAAACAAGCTTTTGAAAACGGCCCTATTCTCAGAAAAATTCACAGGGTGTTGCAGTTTAAACAATCGGCATGGCTGCAGCCCTACATTGAATTCAACACAAAATTACGCGCCCAAGCAACAACCACTTTCGGCAAAAATTACTATAAATTGGCCATAAACAGTATTTTCGGAAAGACCATGGAAAACATCAGGAAGCACAGAGTGGTAAAAATGGTCAATAAATGGGAGGGCAGATATGGGGCGAAAAATCTGTAGCCCGAAATTCCACAATCGAACCATTTTCGATGAAAACTTGATGGCTATCGAAATGAACAAGTCTGAACTGCTATTCAATAAACCCCTCCAAATCGGTATGGCTATTCTAGATATTTCCAAAATTTGCGTTTAAGATTTTCATTATAAATTCATGTTGAAAAAATTCGAGACCAATCAGTGTAAGTTGATGTACACGGATTCTCTCATATATAAAATTAAATGTGATGATGTATATAGTGATTTAATTGGGGAAAACTTGAGAAAATTCGATACGAGCGACTACCCATGCGAAAACTCGTACGGTATTCCGCAGGTAAACAAGAAAATTTGAGGTTTGATGACAGATGAAGCGAACGGGTGCATCAAGACATATTTCATTTCACTAATAAAACTCAGGGCAAAAAATGTGTTAAAAAATCCAAAGGAGTCCGATATAATGTTGTGGAAAATAAAATTTCCTCCGATGACTATGTTGAATGTCTCGGAAATCAGGAGGAAAAATCAACTAGTCAACGATGCATTCGTTCGTATCCCCATAATGTTTTTAGTATTGAACAAAACAAAGTCCATTCGATGATAAAAGAACACTCATCCCCGGATCGGACGATACACTTGCATGGGGTCATTAGCATAATGAACGAATAGCCAACCTCCACCCCCATCTACCAACCAACTTGTATTTAATAATCTTTTTTTCTCCAAATTTCCATTTATTGTGTTAGCGTGATAACCGAAAAATGAATGCTTTTTTTTCTCCATCACTCTCTCTCTCACATAATCATTGTACAATATATTCGATATATATTCGATATATATATATATATATAGATGCCTGTTAAGTTGT
Organism: Gonioctena quinquepunctata; assembly: GCA_018342105.1. NCBI lineage: Eukaryota > Metazoa > Arthropoda > Insecta > Coleoptera > Chrysomelidae > Gonioctena > Gonioctena quinquepunctata. Next base: position 131,441 of record JAFIRS010002149.1, read on the forward strand.
GACTTCCGTTATGTTGAAAAGGCGACCTGACTTCCATGTTTTCTCAAAGATATATATTATTGAATTTTGGATATATATGTTGAGGGGGACTCTGGGAATACGTTTCTGAAGAGAGGGGTAGAGATATAGTTTTTTTTCAAAAATAATTTTGTATATATACAAAATACGAACTCACTTCCATATAGCTGTATAGATTCGCTTAATAAATATACTGTTGTGTCGTTATCACTTCCATCCATTTCTATTCAACGTTGTTTTCAATAAAAGGATATAGAGATAGGTAATGTGCGAGAGAACTTTGGTGAAATTCCTAAGACTTATGGAGTTCATTTTCCATTATCTAGTTTCCAATTTGCTCATGTACCGGATTTTTTTTACAAGCTTTTATTTAATTTCACTCGTTAGTTCGTTAGTTAGGGTCAAATCTTGCAAGTGAATTTTGGCAGACTTCTAGTCGACCGATCAATTTGAAATTTGGAATGTGTTTATGATTCCGGTGACAATGCATTATGGAATTTTTGTTAGAGGAAAAAACAAAATAGCGGCTCCAAGATGGCGTACGAAATTTGTAATTATAGCCCGATTCGATTCAATTTCAACAGACTCAACATATTTTCTAGTTATCTTCTTGATGTTAATGTTTTGATTTGTTCTCCCGTCTATTTTACACGCTTTATATCAGCTTCACTTGTATGTTTGTCCGTTTGTTTGTAACCGACTCCTTTGGGCGCGATTTTGACCCACTTCCAGACGTCCGAATGATTTGAAATTTGGCAGGTGTACAAAATTGCGGTGACAATGCATTAAGAAATTTTTGTGTGAAGAAAAAACAAAATGGTGGCTCCAATATGGCGTACGAGTTTTGTGATTATGGTCCGATTCGCTTCAAAATTCGTATCCAGGGGTTTTTGTGGTCGGAGATTATGATTTTTTTGTCAAAATTCATAAATTCAAGATGGCGGCTCCAAGATGCCGAACGAGTTCTGTGATTATGGTCTGATTCGATTGAAAATTGGTTTGTGGGGATTTTCGGTGTCGGAGATTATGAATTTCTGGTCAAAATTCATAAGCTCAAGATGGTGGCTCCAAGATGGCGGACGAGTTTTGTGATTGTGGCCCGATTCGATTCAAAATTGGGATGTGGGGATTTTCGGGGTCAGAGATTATGAATTTTTGTCAAAATTCATGGAATCAAGATGGCGGACGAGTTTTGTGATTATGATCCGATTTGATTCAAAATTGATGTGCGGGGGTTTTCGGGATCAGATATTATGAATTTTTTGTCGGATTTCATAAATTTAAGATTGTGGTCCCATGATGGAGAACGAGTTTTGTAGTTATGGTCGGATTTTTTTCAAAATTGGTGTGGGAGTTTTTGGGGTGGATATCATGATTTCTTTCAGCTCAAAACCGTCAGGAAAGAGACCTTGTAATAACGATGCTATATTAGAAATGAACAAATTAAGGCGAACTAACTAAAATGAAAAACTTTTTAAAGACAAGCTTTCATTTGAGCCGTGTACTGAAACTATAATTATTTTTTGTTGAATTATTTGGTTTCAAAAAGCTAGTCGCGCGAAATGTAATAAAATTAATACTTCGACAAAATAGTACTTACTAACCAATCACTGCCCAATCGAATTAATTGATACCTCTTTTTATGAACACTTCGTGCGACAAGCTTTTTGAAACCAAATAATTCAACAAAAAATTAATTAGATCATTGTCAGCGATGACTTAAACCTATCTAATACGTTTTAGTACACGGCTTAAATAAAAGCTTGTCTTTAAATGTTTTTTTATTAGTTATTTCATTCTCTTTATGTTTGTATGTTTGGGTCAGATCCTACTATCACTTCTTCTTTTCCATTGGACTTTCTGAGAACAGTTAATGAAAGAAACATTTAATATCCACAATACTGATGAATGGCCCAATTGTTATCATTCTCAGAATTTTCATGTGTTTTGAAACCATGACCACAATTTCAATGAAAATAAAATTTCAGTCATATATCTTTCTCATTTGAATTTTGAATCCCTGAAATTTGGTGAAACATGAATTCGGATTTGTTAAAAAAAGGAAGGTGTTGTACCCATCATTTCATTATTTAGTGAATGAAATTATTTTTCAGTTTCGGGTAATCCTGACCAAATCACAGGCTCTCCTAAGTCGAAAAATTAAATATCATGTCTCATATATTTTGACAAGGAGAGAGCGCATATGTAAACATATACAGGGTGTCCCATGGAATAAAAATTTGTGGTCGTTTCTGGCGGAACTGGAAGTCGGCCATATTTGATTTTCAAGTCAAAAAATCTGAATTCATGTTTTATATACACTTAATTTAATCGAAATCCTTCTAGAAAAGGCGAAGTTATGAGAGTGATCCATACACCTATGTTAGTATATTTCAGAGAAAGTGCAGTTTCTGTCATTTCCGGAAAGTTATACGATAATAAAATAAACCAAATACCATTTCGAAAATTAAAACATTGGTTCGTTTAATTTCAATAAATAACCCTATGTAATCAGAAATAATTATCAGAATTGAAAAAACATAATATCAATACGTAGAGGTGATTAGCGACCACGGGTTGTTGTTTTTCCACCCTGTATGTTTTTCTAAATTTGGAGAATAACATAATCTTTATAAAGATTGGGAATTTTCTGTAAAATTCAAATAATAACTTTTTTCAATATAAGCTTTTGATAAAGGTCAAATAGAACTGAAAAACACTCATAGGTTTATGGTAATAATTTTAAAGTAATGGAGTGTATCGGAAAACTAATGGTACATATCAGATTTTTTTAACAACTGTTGCAATTTTGCTTCAATTACTGGTACTGTTCTGCTAATTGCAGTCTTTTTAATGAATTCCTTCAAATTCTGAGCTGACGGGTAACTTTTGTTCTCGATGCAAGATCCAAAGTTATCTTTGAGCAAAGCAACTTCTTTATCTGTCGAACCTGAAAATGTATATAATGTTTGTAACAACCTAAAAAATATAAACCCAAACCTTTCTTCTTGATTATTTTCTTTTTGCCAAGAACTTCTTCAAGCGAATCTGATGAACCTGTGAATTTTAATGTAGGTATTTTCAAAATAGAACACACACCGAATCTGTTTCTGGAAAAAATAAGTCATTGTTACTGTTTGAAATAATCATACCTTTGTTTTTCAAACTTCTTTTCTCAAGAGGGAACACATTATCATCGTCATCTGAATCCGAAATATTTCAAATATGTAAATGTCAACTAACCTGATTTTAGGATTATGAGGACTTTTATTATCATCAGATTCAGTGATGTTTGCAAAATACTCAGAACAAGAAAACAAACAACACCAAAGAAAATCATCTACATGCTCTACATTTTGTTTGAAATAAAATGACTACCATCTGCATGCAATTGCTCCTCAAGACTTTAGGATTTGTAGTTATGTCTTCTTCGCAATAGCGGCATTGAATAAATTTTTTCAGGTCGTCTTGTTTTTCCTAAAAAGATTCACTATGAATTTCAAATCATAAATGCAAATTACCATGCTTATTTTTTAGAATAATTTCGTACTTTGTTATATATGGCTGTTTTTGTAATTTTTTTTACTCCCAGGAAAAAAATAAACCGAGGGTCACAAATTGTTTATAACAATTGTTAACTTAATAAACAATGAAATTATTGATGAAAAAAAAAATTGTTAACCTATAGAGAAATGCCAATTATGATTTTTAAAGAGAAAACAATTTTCTAATTAATTATTTAAACAAACGAAATAAAAAAAACGATTATAAACAATAAAAAAAACTATTTTAAGTCATTTTTTAAATCTTTATTTTGCCTCGAGAATAAAATGGTAAGAAATGATTTTTTGAAAATATTTTTGTCTATTTGTTTAAAAACATTTGTCAACAAATTTTTTTTATTTTTTTTTGTTCATTTAAAAAAATTATAACAAACAAAATATAAACTTTATTGAACTTTTATCACGTGATCTTGTTAAGTATGTATATAAGAAGGGCTCCAAGAAGTAAAAAATGTATAGGTCAATTATTTGAACTTTTATGTCGACTTTTGTAAAAACAGAGATTGGATAAAAATTTGTTTGTTAATAATCGTATAACTTTTTGAAAAATCGACCTAAAAATGTTTTTCCAACGGGGCTTTATTCTTTGAAGTGGTCTGCTGACACCATATTTTTTTTTAAGTTTTTGAATTGATATATAATACTATAAGAAAAATATTTTGTGTGATATACTGTCTCCAGCGGTGTTGCCCTCATACCGTAAGGGCCGCGCGGAGACCTATTTTCGGCGTTGAATAAAAATTATAATTAATGAATATAGAATTCCGGAAGGCGCAACTTTTTTATTGGCAATTTCCTCCTCTTCAAGGATCTGTTTTCAAAAGATCTTACATATCAATAGTTTGTGAGTTATTAGCGAAAACCGTAATATCTTTTTTTTTTCATCTTCTTTTGTTAATAACAAATGCAATTTTTTATGTGCTAATAAATGCTCGGGATACATTTTTCTAGACGTCAGTCCGAATCGAATGAGCTATCGCACATATTTTTAGGACCGAGAACAAGAATGTACTCGTTTTTTAACTTGTTAATCAGACTAGGTTGTCTACTTGAGTTGACGACGTATGGAAAACTTTTTGTTATAGAAAAAAAAAATTATCCATAAAAAATTCCGCATGTTCTAAAACCCAACACATAACAATCAAATCTTGAAATTTACCAGTCGTATATGAGGTTTGTGAAACAGAATGAATTTGGTAGTAAACAATATCGAAAATTATAATTATGAAAAGTTGAAATATATAATACATAAATATGCCGGAAGAGAATAACAGTGTTTTCAGGAAGCCTTCGATTTATCTAATTCATACGGCTCTCGCAGTTAATGGTTAGCAAATATTCCTAGTCAACGCTGTGGGCTCCAGCTAGTCTAATGGAAATTTCTTCAGAAATGCTGAGGAATAGTATGTTTCGATGTGTAAACTTCAATTGTTATTCTAGGGAGAATCCTAGAAAGATAAAAAAATCAAACATATTTAGTTATGGTTGGATATTTGAAAGTGTTTATCAATTCTGAACACCTTTTCATCATTAAAATTTTCGATACTGTCCACAAATAAAGGTATTTTGCTATAAAATCAAATTAAATTTTTTGACAAACCTCGAATATGACTGATACATTCTGAGGTTTGATTGTTTTATATTTTTATAAAATTCGACTTCGTTTTGCAAAACAAAAAATGAAAAGTTTTACATACATTGCCAACCTAAGTTTTTTTCTTCGCTTAACATTGTACTCACGTTCACATAACTGGTGTTATTACTTTCCATATGATTCAGATTTTTGTTAGATCTCTCTCTTCAACAGTCTCATAATCGAAAACCACATATTTTTTTTCTGGGACTCTTTCAGCAAAACCATGTTGGTTTTCTCTTTCAACTGATGGAGAAAAAAATGAAATGAATACCGAAGTTGAGGCGTTTTCATCTTCAATATCAGCACTCCTCATTCGTTGAGAATGTTTATGAACATTTTAGACGGGTCACGTAGATTATTATGTGAGCAATAGAATCAAAAACGTTCATCGAAATGCACTAAAAAGTTGAAAATAATTTCTTTAGATTTGTTTGACGTAGGTTATTCTGTGAATAACAGATTCAAAAGCTTGCCGCGTTTTCAATTTGAATACAGTGACGGTTTCCATTATTTTACACAGTAATTTCCAATTATTCTTTAGATTTGTTTGACGTAGGTTATTCTGTGAATAACCGATTCAAAAGCTTGCCGCGTTTTCAATTTGAATACAGTGACGGTTTCCATTATTTTACACAGTAATTTCCAATTATTCTAAGTGATTTCCCATTATTTTCAGTATAGTGCTCATCAGATTCCCAAATGAATTCACCCCTCGCATTCGATAAGTAACGGATTCTTTCCTGAAAATGTTCAAGTAATACCAAATAAATTCCGATCAATTACAGCAAAAAAGACAGAAGAACTAATAAAAAAATTGGGTGAAGTTGGCGTCCTCAACTATCATTCTCATGATTTAAATTTGCAATCAGGACCTCTAGAACTCAATCGAATATACTCATAACTCTAACAAAAATTTAAAAAACTCAATGCCAACTTGGTTGGTAGGTAAATAGAAGCTGGGTATAAGGGCGGGTTTATCAATGCCCGGTTAAATCTGTCAGCTACGTAGCCCACAGCTATCTCTAGCCGCCAGCCAGAGTATCAGTTACATCAGATAGCGTTTATCAATGCACCACATGACCGGCAGGTAGCTAACTGGAGGCTAAGTGTAATTGAGCATTCGGCAACCTTGTCCGTGATATAAACGTGGGTGTAATGTTGTCATAGGGTAAATTTCTCATTTTAATTGAGTGGTTTTAGTTTTAATTATATAAGTATAAATTGTTTTTTTATTTTAATAAAAATACATTATTAGTGAATTAAAATTTTGTTCATTTAAAGAATTGATAGAAAAAATTATTGCTGAACAACTAACCCTTTAAAATAATTATTAATTAGATTGGCATTGTTGATGTTGTTCTGTACAACACCTTCTGGCTGGATTTCTTCGTCAAAATCAATATTTACGATATGCATTGTGTTGGAATATCCACTGTCGGCTACTATGAGACAATTGGGAAATTCATAATATAACAACCGTCGCCTTACATTGGAATTGTCAAAAACTGTTTGATCATGTGGGGAACCAGGCCAGCGTGGTACTATGTCCAACATTTTTAAATTGGGATCCGATATGGTCTGCACATTTATGGAAAAATAATCTTTCCTATTCCTGAATGTTTCAGCATTGTTGCCCTCTAGAATGAAGATAATAGGAACCATGTAACAAGCATTATACTACTCCAGAAATACCCAATATGAATTTAATTTTCCATCCTTTTGTTTGAAATTTCCTCACCTTTTACTGATTACATCAAATGTCCCTGCCTTTTTGTGCGAATTACAAATTCCCCAACATTTTCAGCATTTCTGAGGATAATTTTTGTGAACACTGGGTTTAGAAAGTCGAAACCGAGTAGTAAACTCGACATCATCGAGCTCTTCAAAGGAATTCATCCGTTCTTTAACAGTATAAGGTCGTCTTTCGTACTCCACAAATTCCAATATTTCTTCAAGCTCTTCATCGAAAAGGTCGTCAAGTTCCTCAAGATCCATTGCCAATAATAATGAAACGAAATAGAAACACACAGAACCTATATTAATTGGACGCTACTAAACTACTATTAATAAATCAAACTGGAAGCTTTTCGATTTCGCCCCAAACGATGATAATACGTTGAAATTTAAAATTGAAATGATGAAAAATATAAAGGTTATCTATGCAAAATATAAGCAAACAATCATGACACAGTTGACAGTTAGAATCACGGAACCCCACTTTCTCGTATTTAACTGTATGGTCTATGGATAACATCAACTTGATAGTGGCAGCTAGGATAGCCGAAAGTTTGACTGACAGCTAATGCAAACTGGCAGTTGATAAACACTTTGGCCAACAGCTAAGATTTAGCCGAAGGCTACAATATTTAACCGAGCATTGATAAACCCGCCCTAAGTCGCTCACATGTTGATCAACGTCGCTAAGCTTTTGTTTACTTCTGTTTACAAGATATTCTAATCGTGTGAACATGTTGAAGAGTCACCATTGGGGGCCCTCTTATGAAATGATCCTCAATAAAACGTCTCAAATTTGTTAACTCTCAACATTTGTTGAAAAATGGACATTTATAGGTATAAATCTGATATGACAGATTTCCCGCGCATAAATCAATACATTTAACTCGATAATTAGGCGAATGCTCAGAATAAAATTGGTCCTTTTATAATTCATAACTGCACTTACCTTCGGTTTTGGCCATTGCCACCATTAATTTACCCCTATTCATTTTTAATATGAATCCTCAACACACACAAATAAAGGCACAAACGATATAACCTAGAAGCAACAACGTACCTTGTAGATGACGGAAGTGACTACGTGGTGCCTGAATCTACAAATGCGGGTGGATCCCCGATCGCAGCGCCAACGATATACTCGCGAACCAAAACTGTGGTTTTTGAGTACAGCGGGTCAAAATGACTTCCAGAACAACTTTTGATATGATGCCCATAATGCCCTCTAGATTCTAAATCTGAACAAAACAAGGCAAAACGTTGTGACTTCCAGAATCGGAAGTGACAACGGTATATATGAGGTGACATAGTACCCTGTATATCGACTTTGGAAGTGATAAGGTACCTTTCATACATATATATATATATATAGATATATATATATATATATATATATATATATATATATATATATATATATATATATATTATATATAATATATTATTATTATTATATCCATACAAATATATAAATATAAAATCTATAGTTCATACTCAAAAAAAAAATATGTATCAATAAAATGAGTGTATATCGACTTTGATTTTTATTTATTATTCAGAAAAACTTCAAATGAAATAATGGCAGCAGCTCTGTGTCATCACTTCATTCGATGTTTTCCTGAATTGGATAGAGAGACCAGTCCAGACTTGTCTGTATAAGTCAAAAAACGATGACGTCATTCAGTCTCGCCCTCGAACATCAACGTTCTTTGTGTGTGAGACATAACCTCACTTTAGAGAAAACTTAACCTCAAAATTCAAATGATGTGGGGAAGAATTCTAACCTTACTTTTTCAAACATAACCCCATTTTTAGAGGAACCATAACCTCAAAATTCCAAATAGGGGGGGGGAATTCTAACCTTTCTTTTTTTCCAAACATAACCTCAAAGGTATGTGGGATGAGACAATGAATAAAATACACAAGTTAATTTTTAAATTCTATATATTGAATAATCTCTCTAAGATGCAAACACTTTCAAATAGTATTGAATTGGGGCTCTGCACACAGCACAATTGTCCAATTTCATCGAGCATTCCGCACAGCAGGCCAAGTGTTTGTACGGCATGAAAACCACGTTCATGTCCTTTTCCAAACATACTTTGCACGACATTGATGAGGATGGCGATGTCTCTTCGAGGACGCTGCTGCTGTTGGTAGGTGTTCTCCTCGTCTTTGGGTAAAATACAATCTACGAGCTGGCATACGTCTCCTGAGTGGCAGCTTCTTCTTCTGTGAAAAACCCACAATGTGAACTTCAACTCGACATTTCGGACACATAACAATGTCTTCTCTCTGGGTATAAATGAACCCAGCTCTGGCCAATCTTTCTTTGGGATATGGGTGATGCCAATTTTGAAATGTCGCTAATTTGTCTTCATACACATCCATATCGAACAAGAGTCAAGCTTCGAATGACGGAACAGCTCTGTTCAGCAGTGCTGCCAATTGAAAGTATACAATATGCTGACTAGTGTCTATCAAAATGCGGAGTTTTAAGCTGGATTTATAGTTAGACGGACTGTAACGTAGACGCACTGTATACGTAACAAACGGACTGTAAAACATTATTGAATTCATAAATCGACGGAACGGAATTTTTGCGCATGGGTAGAAGTGATAGTGATATTCAACATAACCTACACATTGCACGAATCATAAAGAGCCTGTGTTGGTTTGGATTTGTATTATATTCTAAATATTTATCTCTGCTTTGTTTTCTGTGTCACAATGGATTATGAAATACATGAAGGTATGCTTCTTGGTGCCGTGGGACTGTTGTTGTGTGCAGTAGCATTGGAAAAGTGTCGACAAACTCGAAGAACAATAATTATGCGACTAAGACGTTACAAAACAAGACCCATAAACCGTAATAGAAAAGTAGAGAATGCCTACAATAATTTTTTAAAGATGAAGACTGCTGATCCAGATCAATTTTTTAAGTATACGTGAATGACTGTTCCAGTATTTAATGAATAATCACGTCTTGTAAAAAACGTAACACATAATTCTTTATTTCGATTGGCCGGACGCAAGAAACGTAGTGTAAAAGATGAAAGTTGTACGTCATGCGTTTACGTTCATTTATAAACAAGAGTAGATAAAATCTATAGTTGATCTTTTTGCAGTGCGTCTACGTTTACAGTCCGTCTAACTATAAATCCAGCTTTACTCCCAGAATTTTGAGAGTGCTTACAAAATCCTTACAAACTTAATACATAATCTATGATATATATGGATGATTTCGAGGGTCGACTTGTTCTGATAGATACTGATTCTGAAACGAAACCAGAACAAACTAGACTAGAAGAAGCACATATTTACAAATGTCCATTGAACTGAAAATGCAATAGGGAACACGCATGTGCCCCCTTTCTAGAATATTTTGATTTGCAAATGAAGACTACCATCTAGGGAGCTCAGCAACAAACTTAGATATTGAAAAAATATGTAATGTTTTTCATAATTCGAAACTATAAATGCCAATTTTGTCGTCACATTCAAAAACGTACTACTATAGCCTCTGGTGGACGTAAGCATCGTTATTTCACACAGTTCAATTCTTTACCACTAGTTGCTTCGAACTATCAACTATAATTTCATCTGCCTTCGTTTATATGTTGTACTAATATTTTTGTCATCATAGTATTTTCAAATATCACATTAAAAGTGAGCTTGAATTTATTTTTGGGTTGAAAGAAATAGTATCGACTATCAATATTCCTGAAACAACCACAACTGGCGCTAGTGTTTGGGGGAAGTTATTCAAATGAAGGTCAAATCGAGTTTGAATTAAGGAGCACTTTTTAACTTGGAAATTTCGACAAAATTTTGGGATATAAGAAATTATTTTCACAAAATGTAATTATTTTGGATCTAACTGAGGCAAAGAAAAATTTAAATAAAATCATGCGTGTTCCCCATTGTCTTCTCGGTACTAGGTCAGAAGTTGGGTTGGTAGCATTGAAACCTGTTGATAAAACCATGGTATAATTTAAACAATGATAAAACTCATAGAAGGCTGAGATACGATTTCAGATATGTCATGTCATGCCAATTTTAATTTCGATAAACAAACATAACACAAAACTCAAACTTGCAAACTACTATAGACAAAGACAGGAAGAGTAACGACTAACGAGTTCTGTGCCATTACATGACTGGCCATGTGCCACACGAAACAAACACAAGTAGTCAGGAAGATGAACACTGTTCTCCCACTCCTTAGTCCTAGTGCAAAATGCTTAGAAAATCCTTACAATTCGTCATTACTCCACGATTACTCCAAAGCTTTCGAATTGCTTACAAATGGAGTAATTACTCTCAAAACGGCAGCGCTGCTGTTCAGTGTTGGCAACCATGAAGAATGAAAATATGGTACCAACATAATGAAAATAAGGTATCTCAGATAAAATTAAGGTAGAGTTCGTCCAGTATTGAAACGACTTCTTTGGCCTTCCCCCACCTAACAACCAATTTTTCTCGAAGATACCCGAGCCATTGTCTAACTGTGGCTATTAATAGAAATTCCATAGGCGTACCAAATTGTTTGGTATAGGCGATACACGAGACGTAGTTTTTGGCGGACGAGTTTTGTGATTATGGTCCGATTCGATTCAAAATTGGTATGTGGGGGTTTTCGGGGTCGAAGATTATGAAATTATTGTCAAAGTTGAATAAATAACCGCACTACCTATCTATGAATCAAACAAACCTAACCTTCCAAACGCTGCATGTCAAGACACTGGTGAATATTCGCCGTAGTATGAGCAGCCACATCAAATCGTGTCTACTCGTGTTTTCCCCCTCTCTACCTACCAACAGGTCGTTTCAATACAATACCTTGTAACATTGTTAAGGTACAAGGTACAATGATCCAAATAATGGTACGTGTACCTTAAATATGGTACGGTTGCCAACACTGGCTCTGTTCAATTACCCAACTGTCACAGACTATTGACAGCTGACATGTAACGTCACAGTCTGTGACATGTAACGTTTTGTGTCAGTGCTGCCATCTAGGGTGGCATTTGACAGTTCTGACACCTATGACAGTTTTTGAATTTTATGTGGCAGTGCTGTCATCTATGAAAATGTGACAGACCAAGTCGTGACGTCAGCCTCAGCCATGTGGTATGAGGTGTGTGACGTCACAGCCACTTTGATTATTGAATGAAAAACGACTGTTGTCACTTTCATTATTTTTTCAAACTTAACTTTTTTTTCGACTTTATTTTTATTTTTGATATTTATTTCAATGGGAACCCAACCCCACCTGAAAGAGAGAGGGAAAGGTAGGAGAAAAAAAGATAGAAACGCTGTAATATAGGGCTTGTTTTGGTTCGCAGTTCTAGCGATTCTGAACCGTTCAAAACAGTCGCACACTCGTATATTCAGAGTGGGCTCGCACGAAGTTTTCCATGCCACGACTGTCTTACTGCTTTGAACCGATTCAGAACCATTCTGACTGCGAACCAAAACAAACCTATACATACATCTATTCAAGACATAAATCATTCACAACTTTGATTCTATAATAGATGGCCACTCGATCGGACACCAAGCTTCGGTGGACTCGTATCAGCTGTTCGACTTCGTCCTGGTCGAGAATGAAGTTCACTCCGTGTTTTTCAACTCGAACATATTTGCAATATTCCCAAACTGCGTAACTTTGCAATATTCTCCACATCATCGTTTTGATCGGAAGGATATCGGGAAAGGGGGCTCCAAAAGAAGTAATCAAAAAGGGTTGTCAATCGTTCGGTGAACAGACTTCATTCGTCGGTGCTGAACGATATTTTCGTGGACTGCTACAACGGAATTAGAAATATGGCTACACCAAAAGTTCTCGCAGGTGACAATCCAATTCTCAGCACATAGCCAGTCATGGGAAAGGAGGTTTCCAATAGGAAGTGGTCCTCCAATTTTGCTGCCATTTCGAAACACTCCAACATGTCATCGAGCTGCTGATTATAATTTTCAGGTGATAGCGGTGAAATGGGGCTGGCGTACGTTATGGTTAACCACTGTTTTGACTCATGGTGATAACGATGATGACTGCTGACTGACGCCGTCTCGTTACCGCCAAATGTATAAATATCGTTTCCCCCACCACTACCACCCACGCCAGTGACGTCAGCATTGAATGCGGTTCATTCTGGTTTGAATGCATCTATAATAACGGTTCGAAATCAAAAGCAATAGAAGAGAGGGGAAATGTCAGATCATTGACAATTTTTTGACAGATGTTTATTTTGGATAATGGTGTTATAAGATGTTTTTCGATTGAAAATAAAGGGAAAATGGACAGTAGCTATCTTGCTGCTCATGAAGGGGCTTGAATTCAATATTACAGCAGTCAACAGCCCCGACAACACCTGAAATAATGAAATAGTAAGAATGAAGATGACTAGAAGTGGAAAGTGAATATGGCACCTGAATAACCACCTATTCTTCTGAAATTATCTACAATTGTGTTCATTTCTTGAAATGTAGGCCATTTAATATATGCTTCCTTCAAGTTCACCAACTTGTAAACAATTCTCTCTGTTATAGAATAAACTGTTGAAATTGCCAAATTGAATTTGTCCACTACAGATATTAATGTTTCCCCTTTCCCTAACCACCACAATGTAACTAACAGTTGCTTATAAGCGGGGATAGGTAGTCCTCCTCCACTGTAAGGAACATTCAATTCGGGGCCATCTATCCGAGAGAGTAAATCTCTAACAGTTTGTTTCTGGAACCTAAACAGCTGGAAAAAGTCATAATCCAGATAATTATCCAACCATTCTTCGGCAAAATTATCAATCTTTGAATGTTGAAAATTGTGAAAAGTAAATAATTTCTGAGACATGTCGATCAACCAAAATTGGAAAAATATCCTGCAAATTCATTTTCAATTTTATGATAATTCTTAGCGACGATAATATATAAACAATAATTAATAATTATATTGGTGACAGTTGACATGACCCTTTCAAAAAACGGGGCGTGGTATTTTCTTGAATGACATTATTCACTACGTCATATTGAATACGGTTTGAAAACAAGGTTGAATGCGGTTCATCCAAGAAAAAACACCTCATGTCACAGCTTGTCGCCGCCGCCGTCGATGCTAAACCACAGTAGAATGCTCTATACAGTAGAATGCTCTATAGAGAACCAGTAATATCACTCTCGTCGGAACCTTTGATGTCTCTGTCTCACAGTTTCATTTTTTTAGGACCACTGCGCATCATGATTTTCCCGGCCTGGAGTCGATCTATCAGCGTTTCCATTTTATACACTACTCAACAAGTGAAATAATGAAATAAACTGCTCAATAATATAAAAATCACTTCTTTCAAAATAACGTCTGCATAACATTTCAAGAATTATTAAAACTGTAAAATTTTGAGCTGAAAGTAAAGTACCACAGAAATTTCTATTATTTGTCGAAAACTTTTATTTGTTGAGATTTTATTGCCCACTATTCCGATGGTAATTATTTTTGTTTGCCTGCTTCATTAGACAAACGTGATTTTGAAAATCAAAAACAAACTTGCTGATATTTTCGAACATTCCAACATATAATTTTCAGGGAATGAGAGATGCAAAATGTATTTTTACAAGCTTTCATTTAACTCGTTTGTATGTCAGTCATTCTATCCGGTTCAAAATTTCGAATCCATTTTTGGAGCACTTGCCGACATCCGATTGAGCCGAAATTTGGGAGGTGTTCATAATAGGCCTTTTTCATTCGTAGATAAGATCATGTAGACGAATATTTTCTAATGGTGAGTTTTCTTTTCCATGTAAATTCAAGTCAACTATCCATAGGAAAACTCGGAAATATTTTATTTCCTTTAAAAAAAAATCGCCGTTAATGCCGTTGGGTCTGACCGGTAAACAAAGTTAGTCATTTGTCTTCTGAATGAAAAAGCCTATTCCGGTGACAAAGCATTATGAAATTTTTGTTAGAGAAAAAAAAATGGCGGCTCCAAGATGGCGGACGAGTTTTGTGATTATGGTACGATACGATTCAAAATTGGTATGTGGGGGTTTTCGGGGACGGAGATTGTGAATTTTTTGTCAAAATTTATAAATTCAAGATTGCGGATCCAAAATGGCGGAGGATTTGTGTGATTATGGTCCGATTCTATTCAAAATTTGTATGTGGGGGTTTTCGAAGTCAGAGGTTATGAATTTTTTGTAAAAATTTATTTTTGGAATGGCGGGAATTTTTGTTAGAGAAAAAAGCAAAATAGCGCTACAAAATGGCGGACGATATTTAGGTTTATGGTCCGATTCGATTAAAAATTGGTATGTGAAGGTTTTCTGGGTCGAAAATAATGAATTTTTATTCCAAATTCATAATGGCAGATCCAAAATACAGATCATCTCTGAATTTATGGTCTGATTCTATTCAAAATTGGTGTGGGGGTTTTCGGGGTCGGAGATTATGAATTTTTTATCAAAATTCACGATGGCGGACGAGTTTTGTAATTATGGCCTAATTCGATTCAAAATTGGTATGTCGGGGTTTTTGGGGTCGGAGATGATGAATTTAGTCGAAGTTTTATTGATTTTTAGTTGAAATTCATAAACTGAAAATGACAACTCCAAGATGGAGGATGAGTTAATCTTTAGATGGTCTCTTCATTGAAGGACTAGATAGCTCAGACCGACGAGTTATGGGAAAATGGTACGATTCCATTCAAAATTGGTAAGTCGGAGATTATGATTTTTTTGGTGAAAGTCAATAATTCATAGTGACAGATTTTATGAATGACTAAAGAGGATTGAAGATTTTATTCAAATGCACTAAAAAGGAAAAAAATATTTTTGTGTAACATACGAATAACAAATAAAATGTTTACTTCTTAGTGCGATTGAATATAGCTCTCTAAATGGCTAACAATTCCTTTTACTATCATTCTCTTGAATGCAAAAACAGTTTGACTATTTTTTTAATGTTTCTTCTTTGAGAGGGTGATTAAAAAATAATTTCATGATAATGACTGTATAATTCAGTAACTAGAGACATAATTTTGCAATTTCAAAACCCCTTTGAATGCTATATTTTATATCTCAAAACCTTATGTTTGAGTCTAGTAAATGTGTTTTTATTATTTTAAGTAGGTCTGCTTATTTTTTGGCTGTTTTTTCAGTTCTTCAAAATGTATCGTAAATATTCAGGGGTGAAAAAAAGACACTTGATATATTAATTATTATATTTATATACATGTTCATAAAACAATAAACATTCTTAAACTTCATCCACTAAATGTAGCCCAAAATTACATACTAAAAGTTATGTTCAATAGAGGTAAGCTCTTTTCAACCAGTTTATTATATAATGAAAACATTTTAAATGTCAGATATCTTTATTTTATAACAATTTCAACATTCTACTACAAAAATAGTCAATATCTACAACAAATATCTCATTCTTATAACACACGAGCAAAACATAATGAACAAATAGCAATTCCAATATTCAAAAAAGACTCCTTGCAAATATTTGTGAATTATTTGGCACCAAAAGTTTTTAATATACTGCCTCTAGAAATAAGAACATCTAGCACTGTGAAACTATTCAATAAAAATTGTAAAAAATATATTTGTACAAACTACAATAAGTTTGAAGTTTTGTTATGAAAGCCATTTGTAAACTTAAAAGATACTCAACAAATTTTGGGTTAATTATTTATGTTACCGATTATCATTTACACATTACAATATATTATAATTATAAAACCAAACAAACACTTATAACCAGATACTCACTCGACCTATATCTTAAATTACAATAATCTAGTTAACTGATACTTGCACCTACAAGTGTTATACACTTAGGTGCAAAAGAAAAAATTAAATGCAACTTATTATTTCCATAGTTTTTATACATATCTTATAACTATATATCATGTGAGCAATAAATAAAAAAAACTAAGTAGAATAATTACAAGAAGTAAAACTAATATGAAAAGAAAAATTACAAATGTTGCAGGGTAAGCAGTTTTTGATTTTTTTCTTTTTTATTTGATTTCCAACTCTTCAACTTTCGGTTTATAAACTTGATGGAAAAAAAGATGCGAACTCTAACAAACAATGATAAAAAATAATCCATTGGAAAATCCTTACAAGAAAGGGTATTCTTGAACATAGCTCTTTAATCGTTTTTCCGACATTTTGCCGCACGGAAAGTTGTGGAAAATGTTGACTAAAATTATTCTCTAATGAATCAACAAACTGAATAAAAGGTGTATCGGGACACTGTAAGTTTCCAAATGTATCCTGTTCAGAATTTGGATATGCTCTGAAATGCGAATAAATATTTTCCATATTGAGCTCATTGTTCTCTTTTCCAAATTCCAAACATAAATTGCATTTATGCTTATCCAAACATTTTTTGATGAAATATCCACAGACATATGTAAAAGCATTTTTCTCAGATATATCCAATCTCGAATAATCATTGGTATCTATGCACAATGTTTGATTCGTACAAGTTTGAGGTACTAATAACTCGTATCTCTTAATTACTTCAGGTGTGATATGTGTCAGAATTTCATCGAATTCCTCTAGACAGTTGGTACCTTCAGTTTGCTCGAAGTAACCTAATGCGAACAGCTTTTTGAAACCCCTTTGAAACTGTATTGGTGTTGGGTTCTTGCAATTACCACTCTGTTGCCTAATCTTGCCAAAAAAATTTTCTAAACAATCTTGATTTAAACGCCTAGTGAATAACTTATTCAATCCCTTTTCTTTTAAAATTGGCC
This sequence comes from Gonioctena quinquepunctata, assembly GCA_018342105.1. Taxonomy (NCBI): domain Eukaryota; kingdom Metazoa; phylum Arthropoda; class Insecta; order Coleoptera; family Chrysomelidae; genus Gonioctena; species Gonioctena quinquepunctata. The sequence continues at coordinate 149,158 of JAFIRS010002149.1, forward strand.
ATAAACTGAGGATTGCAGAAATCGTTATTTGCCATGCTTTTATGAACTTCATCCTATTGGTAACATCTTTTTTGTTTCCTGTTAGAACTCTCATTTCTCTAAACATAGTTTTGTTTTTTTCCAAAAACTCTATTTGTTCCTCACTACCCATGAAAGGCCTATTGAAATCTTTTACCTTTCCAAATTTGCAGGAATTGAACAAATCGAATAGTTTATCCATATTCTCTATAAAAGATACCGTATGTACAGCTTCAGCACTTATATTACCGAATGAAATGTGAGCATTCAATCCTGCTGCAACTGTTGAGCTGAATACCTGTGTTGCTAATTTCACTTTATTTTTTGGAAGTTATTGGGAAATAAATGATTATCTGTCAATTTAGGAGCTAATCGAAATCTGCATTTTTTGTCTAGTGAATAAAAATCTTCTAGAATTTTTTTTGATGTGATTCCTTCCTTAAGTTTCAAATGATATTTAAAAAAATTATTTCTAGTCGATTTTATTAAATGTGGAACATCAACCATGTAAAATATTTTGGAATTGTCAACTATAAAATATGGGTATTCCACAGTCACTCCCAGAATTCTGATTAGTTTATGAAAATTTCCTCCATTGTCTGAAATGACGGAAACTACATTCAAACCAATTTTGTTGAGCCGCTGAATTGCTTCAATAACTATATTTTTAAGGTCCGACACTGGACAGGATGAATTTACCAAGAAGTATGCTAATGGCTGTTTCCACTTTTCATTGATGCCTCTTGCCATCAGAACAAGGGCTTCACTTGCAGGCCCATAGGTCTTTTGCCCTACATCATGAAATCCAATGATTTCATCTTTTGTGATATTATAAAATAGATTTGATTTAATAGACATCTCATCTATGCATAAAATACATTGTCTGTTTTTTTCAGGAAGCATTTCTACTTTCATTTCCAGCATAGAAAATAAAAAGTTGCTGAAGCCATTACCGATATTCCAATTCTGAGTTATTCTGAACAAGGTACATTTGGAAGGCAAACAGAAAACTTTTGATAAAAACTTATACACTTTGGGGCCCAGAAAATATATTGTCAAGGCGAATTGTTTATATTCATTAGAATGCCTCAAACCCTTAGAGATTTCGAGATTTAAAAACTTGAATTCCTGACATACTGACCACTTCTTCTCTTGAAATTTGCCCTTTGGAAGGAGTATTCTGCTCTTTCGATTTGCGTTGAAGGACTCTTATTTTATTCCTCAAGTGAACCTTACGTGGTGTGTTCTTAGATAACGATGTTGGAGTTTGGGTACTCACTTCTGAAAAATAAATTTCAAATACATTGACAAGCAAATCTTTGAATAATACCTCTTATTTGCTACACCAGTGATATTTTCCTCCTTGGAGATTACAGTTTTGAAGTTGAAATTAAAGTCTACTCAAAATTATCTTTTAGATGGAAGGAGTCAGATACATTTCAAAAAAAAAATTGAAAAAAAAACAAATATATATTTTTCTACGAGTGTGAAGTTATCCACAACCACAAAATACACTGAGAAAAATGTATGACGGATCTGTTTCTCATTAATATGAGAATGTAGGGTGTCTTTCAGTACACGATCAAATTCTGTAGGTTGATAAATGTAAGAAATTATATTTAGAATGTGTTGTTATCCCGGGGGCAGGGGGGAGGAAATCGGGGTGGAAATGTTGAAAAAATTAAATATAGATTCAAACGGCACTGTAGAGTTTTTTAGTTTGCAGAATCAAATTCAGTAGGTTTGTAACGAAGTTACTATTTTCCCGCTATATTTATCAGCCAAAAGCTCCCTGTAAGGAATTAAACCCCGCTTGAAAGTAATAATAGGTCTAGAAATACCATTCAGGTTCGTGATAAATCCGTGAATCACCCCTAACCCGATAAATAGGCTAAACACCCTCCGTAGCTCACGCCAATACCGCGAGCGTGGTTGTGAAGAACGAACGATTGGTAATTGCGCGCGCCAGCGAATCGAGAACGAATGATTGAAACAACAGCGATCGGTATTGGAAATAAACGACGCGGAGCATATTGAGTTCGCTGGCAGTCCTCCGAGAGCAGCCCGAGCCAGCAGTCCAGTCGAATCAAGAGTATACGATACCGAGCTGACGTCACAGCCGTCGCCACCGAGAACATGACACTGTGTCCGATCAGCCGTTGACGTCACGAAGGAAGGGAGGCCGATATTCTGGACGTTGGATCAAAGGCGAGAGAAAGCAGTCAGTCGTTCCGAAGCAGCGAAGCCAGCCAACACGCCAGAGAGAGAGTTTTCCGCCAGAAGCACGAGAGTACAGTTGAGGCGCACGCACCGAGCTGACGTCACAAGCACGAAGGATTTTTACAAGCTGGGTAATTATTCTGTGAAAGTATAATTTGTATCGCAAGCGACAGAGTCCACAAAACGGCGCGCGCATATAAGTCGTTCGAGAGGGATTCGGAAAAGAGGGAGAAGCCGGCTGTAGTTCCGTTTCGACATATTTCAAAGAATTAGTAGCTTGCCCAGCCCAGCAGAAGCAGTCACGCGGCCGACTAGTATCCAGAGTGGGAGCCAGAGACCGAAGCAGTCCACGACCGTCCCGGACCTTGCCGAAGCAGTGAGATCGGAGTTTGGTAAATATGTTGTATCAGGTAAAAGACATCAGGAAATGTTTGTAAGTACCGCAGATGCGATGTGCGCATGATCGTAAGAGGCACATATATATTTCAAAGCTGTGCTGGTAATTTCTGCATACGAGTCCGTACGACACCCCCCCCCCCACCGCAAGAGCTTTTGGTTGCTAAATTTACCCCGCTTGCTTGAAAACACCCTCCCCGCTTCCTCTGTATATAGTGCTTGCCATGTGTTTATTTGTTGTGATAACTTGAGGCCGCCGTCAGCCGCCCTCACTGTATTTCATTATTTTTAATATACCTGTTTATCCTGTTCTTGGTATTCTTTCATTTACTATCTTGAGTAGAATTTAAACATCTAGTGCGCAGTTAAAGGCAATTAAAGCCTGCCTTGCTGGCCCTGTTACAGTGTCACGGCTATATTGACCCCTGGAGTGTCTTTCTTCACTGAGACTGCCCGGAGCAAAAGTGGCCTTTTCCACTATAAAGCTAAAGGTGGCGCCCGAGGAAAACCGAGAATAGTGAAAAGCGCCATAGTTTGATAATAGGGGGAGAAACCCCTTTACAAATTGGCGCCCGAGCAGGGACCGTTTATTTAGTATACCGAGACCTGTCATTTTTGACAGATGTCAACTTCGACTCAAAAGAGAGTCAATATGCCGAGTGACCCCTCGTTTAATAGGTTTCCGTCATCCGTTTTCTTTTCAGGTTAACCATTCACGAGATACGTGGGTGAAGAGAGAGAAAGCAAGCTCGTACGATAAAGACAGTTGGATATCCGTGAAGCTGGTTCCGCAGGGTAGATAGAACCGAAATCCGTTGAAGGCTACCGACCTGTCATTTTTGACAGATTGTCAAACTCGGCTCAGAAGAGAGCCAGGCGTCCGTGCGATACCTCTTCAACGAGTTATCGAGTGCGCAGAAGCGCTCTCCGCCATCCGTTCGTCAAAAGGAGGTACGGTGCCCAAGATACGAGCACTAGACAAGGAGTTGAGTGCCGACTGTGAACCAAGTAAGACGTGCAAGCTGAAGAAGTTGAGTTTCGACTGTGAGACAAGTAAGACGTACGAGTTTCGAGTATTCGCCTAAGATGCCGACAGGACTAGGAAGCCCCATCGCCGTGCCAGTGACCACCACAGGCCCCGCCGGATGCCCACTACCGCTGAGTCCAGGTGCAGGAAGCGACCCCAACGACACCCGCGTCGGATGGGTGTATCAACTACGGAAAGAGGAGCTAGACACCGAGCTCGCTAGATTTCGCTTGGATCCAACCGGCACCGTCGACGAGAAGCGAAGGAGGATCATAAAATTTCTCCGAGAAGGACGAGCAGCATCACCCGCACCGACCGTCACCAACCCGTTTCCGTTTCCCACGACGACCACGACAACCGCACCGCCGCCCGAATTACCCACCATTACAGTGACGAGCACTGGAAACCCGATCATGAGCAACGTGCTCACAGGGACCCCAGTGGGAGCACAGGCCGCCCCACTGCCGCCTACTACGAGTGTAGGGATGGCACCATTGAGAGTAAAGGACTGGAGAGTGACCTTTAATGGGACCAACGACCCCGCCGCCTTCCTCGAAAGATTGGAGGAGATCCGAGGGTCCCAAGGCATCACCGCAGACCGCCTCCTGCAAGCTATGCCAGAGTTACTGGAAGAGATGCCGGCCCTCTGGTTCAGAAACAACCGGGCATGCTGGCCGAGATGGGAAGGCTTTTGCACCGCCTTTCAGGACTTCTTCTTCCCCGTCAACTACCGAATTGACCTGGAAGCGGCTATCAGCAGGAGGACACACAGCCTGAGAGAAAGTACGGCAGCCTACATCACCGACCTGCAGACCTGATTCGCCGCCATGGTGGAATCCTGCCAGACCAGGAGTTGAACTGGCTGTACCGCAACCTGCACCCAGAATTCCGGCGAGAAATCAGAAGGACGGACTTCAACGACGTGCAGGAGTTCGCCAAAGCTGCTAGAGAGTACGAGCTTTTGCGAGCCGAGATTGAGCAAGCTCAGAGTACGACTCCAATGCCGCTTTTTGCACCCTACCAGACCCCATCAGCCCCACCAGTGGTCACTAGGTTTGCCCAACTAGCCACACCGCCCCCTAGGAGCCCAGTAGTCCAGCCAGTCATGAGCCAAGGCAGCCAAGGCAGCCCAGTCAACCGCCGCCCCATCGAAGATAGCCGAGAGTGCTGGCGATGCGGGCAAACAGGGCACTTCAGGAGCCAATGTCAATCCGCTCCAAGGATATTCTGCTCCCGATGCAAGCGAGACGGAGTAATGTCTCGTGATTGCCCATGCCCACGGCCGGAAAATCAAAACCACGACTGGAGGTACGTGCAGCCCCGCTCCCATGACGCCTCACCTACCGCCATCATCGCTACCACCGACCGCATCTTTCTGTCAAGATTCCCGGTGGCACCGCTGAAGCGATGATTGCCACAGGTGCCGTAATCTCCTATGTCGGCGACAGGATAGCCAGGCAGTGGAATCTGCTAGGAGTACCGAAAACTCCAACTGCTACGAGTTCCGCCCGACTGGCCAATGGAGAAACCGTTACCGTCCCCATACGTATCAGCTGGAGATCCGAGTTGGAGAACACCGCCGAGGAGTCTTTGGACACCTGAGTGGACTGTCATCCGATATGGTCCTAGGAATGGACATATTGAGGAAAAGGCAGTTTGGACTCGACCTAGGAAGTGGCCAAATCTTGGTAAAGAACCAACCCATTGCAAGGGAAGCTCGGCCCGTACCATGCTTTCCAATTGGAGTTATTGAGCCAAGACCGGCCCTGACACTTTCCAGAGAGGAAGAGAACCACTCACAAGCCTTCCTGCAGGATGAATCACGACCCTTCAAGGAAATTCATGGGGTAACGCCGCTGGTAGAACATAGGATCCGTCTCCTAAATCCAGAGCCAATAAAGCAGCGATACCGACCCCAGAATCCCAGGATGCAGGAAGTTTTCAATCCCAAAGCTGACAGAATGCCACAGGAGAACATCATAGAACCCTCCGAAAGCCCGTGGAGCTCGCCAGTAGTCATCGTCCGAAAGAAAGATGACGAGCCGAGGTTTCGCAGCGACTTCCAGAAAGTCGATTCCGTCTCCCTGAAGGATGCGACACCGTTGCCGATCATCAACACCTACTGCACCGATCAAGCCGCCACCCGAAGACAAGGACAAGCAACCACCGCCCCAGCAGCTCCGAACCCCTCTGACTCTATACCTACCCGTCAACAGGGATCTGTGCTGGCACTGCGGTCAACCAATGCACACACGCACCGTGTGCCAACGAAAACAGCCCCTCCTGTTTTGCTCCCGATGTGGCTTGAAGGATGTCCTCTCTCGGGAATGCCACTGTTCTGACCCAGCCGCCCAGAGGAGACCAGCCCGAAGGAGATTAGCACCCATGTTCATGTTAATATAGTATCCTGACCCGCATATCCCCGATGCGGAAGTTCAGCACCCATGTTGATGTCGTATCCTGACCCGCATGTCCCCGATGCGGAAGTTCAGCACCCATGTCCATGTTGATGTCGTATCCTGACCCGCATATCCCCGATGCGGATGTTCAGCACCCATGTTGATATCGTATCCTGACCCCATATCCCGATGCGGATGTTCAGCACCCATGTCCATGTTGATGTCGATCCTGACCCGCATATCCCCGATCGCGGATGTTCAGCACCCATGTCCATGTTGATGTCGATCCTGACCCGCATATCCCGATGCGGATGTTCAGCACCCATTAGTTTGATGCCGTAGACACACCCATACGATTAGGATGCGGACGCCAGCATCCAATCCAGGAAGTATTTTTTTTATTAGTGTGGTATGACTATTTTTTTTTTCATTTAGGACTGGTTATAGTTTTTATTTTTGTTCAATAATCATTGTACACAGTAGTCCTGTTTGTTGCTCTCCGGCAACCAGGCAAGAGTTTATTTTGTTTTTCATTTGGAATAATTTGAGGTCCACATTTAATTTTATTTCATTCCGTAATTTATGTATCAGGTGGACCTACCCGAATAAAGGGTTCGACTATTAGGGGTAGGCACCTGGCGGGCTATACTGTTATATTCGAATGGACCTGTTTTTTGTTAGAACATAAGGTTGCTAGCCGTCTAAGTTTTGAGAATGTTCACAGCAAAACGAGTTAGTTTTCAGGTCCCTCTGACCATACGAACGCATGTTAAAAGAAAAAAAAGTTTTTTGTCTTTTTCCCAGGGAAGGGTGTGTAACGAAGTTACTATTTTCCGCTATATTTATCAGCCAAAAGCTCCCTGTAAGGAATTAAACCCGCTGAAAGTAATAATAGGTCTAGAAATACCATTCAGGTTCGTGATAAATCCGTGAATTACCCCTAACCCGATAAATAGGCTAAACACCCTCCGTAGCTCACGCCAATACCGCGGCGTGGTTGTGAAGAACGACGATTGGTAATTGCGCCAGCTAATCGAGAACGAATGATTGAAACATCAGCGATCGGTATTGGAAATAAACGAGCGGAGCATATTGAGTTCGCTGGCAGTCCTCCGAGAGCAGCCCGAGCCAGCAGTCCAGTCGAATCAAGAGTATACGATACCGAGCTGACGTCACAGCCGTCGCCACCGAGAACATGACACTGTGTCCGATCAGCCGTTGACGTCACGAAGGAAGGGAGGCCGATATTCTGGACGTTGGATCAAAGGCGAGAGAAAGCAGTCAGTCGTTCCGAAGCAGCGAAGCCAGCCAACACGCCTTAGAGAGAGTTTTCCGCCAGAAGCACGAGAGTACAGTTGAGGCGCACGCACCGAGCTGACGTCACAAGCACGAAAGATTCGTACAAGCTGGGTAATTATTCTGTGAAAGTATAATTTGTATCGCAGTTTACAGAGTCCACAAAACGGCGCGCGCATATAAGTCGTTCGAGCGGGATTCGGAAAAGAGGGAGAAGCCGGCCGTAGTTCCGTTTCGACATATTTCAAAGAATTAGTAGCTTGCCCAGCCCAGCAGAAGCAGTCACGCGGCCGACTAGTATCCAGAGTGGGAGCCAGAGACCGAAGCAGTCCACGACCGTCCCGGACCTTGCCGAAGCAGTGAGATCGGAGTTTGGTAAATATGTTGTATCAGGTAAAAGACATCAGGAAATGTTTGTAAGTACCGCAGATGCGATGTGCGCATGATCGTAAGAGGCACATTATATTTCAAAGCTGTGCTGGTAATTTCTGCATACGAGTCCGTACGACACCCCCCCCACCGCAAGAGCTTTTGGTTGCTAAATTTACCCCGCTTGCTTGAAAACACCCTCCCCGCTTCCTCTGTATATAGTGCTTGCCATGTGTTTATTTGTTGTGATAACTTGAGGCCGCCGTCAGCCGCCCTCACTGTATTTCATTATTTTTAATATACCTGTTTATCCTGTTCTTGGTATTCTTTCATTTACTATCTTGAGTAGAATTTAAACATCTAGTGCGCAGTCGCCACCCAGGTCCGAAACCCAGTTAAAGGCAATTAAAGCCTGCCTTGCTGGCCCTGTTACAGTGTCACGACTATATTGACCCCTGGAGTGTCTTTCTTCACTGAGACTGCCCGGAGCAAAAGTGGCCTTTTCCACTATAAAGCTAAAGGTGGCGCCCGAGGAAAACCGAGAATAGTGAAAAGCGCCATAGTTTGATAATAGGGGGAGAAACCCCTTTACAGGTTGAAATACATAGCACCTGATATTTGAAATCATTTGTCACCCCGGCGGTGGGTGTGTATTGGGGAGGTAGAAATGTAGAAAAAAAAAATGAAATTTAGTTTAAACGGCAGTGTAGAGTTTTATAGTATACAAAATCGAATTCAGGAGGTCGAAATACATATATACCACCTGATATACGAAATCATTTGTCGCCCCATCGGAGGGTGTGTATTGGGCGGTGGAAATGATGAAAAAATCAAAATTCTATTTAAAGAGATTTCTATTACGCAAAATCTATTTTAGAGGGTTAAAATATATATCACCTGATATTTGAAATCATTTGTCGCCCCGTCAGAGAACGAGTTTGGGGAATGGAAATGCTGAAAAAAAAAGTATATTCAGTTTAAACAGCCATGTAAAGTGTAATTTAAAAAAAAAATATTTAGAAGGGACAACTAGTTTTTTATATTGACTTGAATATTTTTCTGTCATATGCAAAAATGTGGTGATATACTCTACATTAATAATTTCTGACCGGTTCTGCCAATAACAATTTAAACCATGATTTTATTATCAACTTTGAAATAATTTACTGATTGATTTGTTGAAATTATAAACAGGATTTATAAAATCAGATGTGGAATATCAAAAAAAAAAAATATTTAATTGAGAATGTTTCCCTTTTCAAAATTTACTGATAGAAAGTAATTAATACATTTCAAATTGTTATTGCCTATAGCAAAGACCAAGAAAATATAAAACCGAAATGAGTATTCGAAATAAAATTTAAAGTAATAGTGAAAAAATTAGAATTATAAAAAAAAAGTTTTCACAATTCCTAATAAAACCAAAATTAATACCTAAAATATTCTAATAACTTTCGAAATGAAGATTCTGAATAAAAGTGAACAATAAAAAACATTAGATTTAACAAATAATAAACAATACCTACGAAGTTTATAGAAAGGTATGGCACGTTCTTTGAACTTGTGTATTTTCTGAGTTCTATTTATATTTTTCAACGTATTTTTATTTAAGAAGTTCGATTATATAAATGAACATTTCCCTCCTCTATTTTACAAGCTATGACTGTAGTTCTAAATGTTGGTTATGATAAAGTTTGCCCCATCAATCTTAGGTTATATTTTACATTGAGTGTTTAAGAACCATGAAAAAAAGTTTGACAATCTCAAATGAATTCGGAGTGATAATAAAGAATGTCTCGCCGTTCTTGTGGAATATGGCGGAATTTGTGAATAAACCAACCAGTCAAGAAAAGTTGGTATTAGTACAAAATGTAATTAATCGTTACGTGGGAAAAATCAATCTGCATTTTTTAGGATAAGACGGGCTGTGACCTTATAGTGTTAGGATGAATGTATATTACATTTTTTCAACATTTCCACCTCGATTACACCCCCGCCCCCGGGATGACAACGCATTCTAAATGACGTTTGCATACATATTACCATAAAATTTGCTTTCTAACCAATAAAGAAATATGATTGATCTTGTAGTACCCAACATCAATAGATCAGCAGAAAAATACTATTTTTTTTATATAAAAATAATAACAGTCATACCTTCTGGATTATATTCGGCAATGCTGGTTCTAGGAGCAGATTTTGAATTGGATTGGTCAAAGCTCGTACTAGGAACAGATTCCCTCCCGGATGACGTTTGCATACAAATTCCCGAAACTCCTGTAAAATTCAATATTGCATATCATGTGCCAATAAACACTGTCATATAGCTAGTAGTGCCCAACAGAGCTTGAGAAAATATGATCCGGTATTTTTTTAACAATATGCCTGTGTTTCATAAAATAAAAATAATACTGAGACACTGGTTTATTTCTTTGAGTATTAGATTTGTTTCCAAAAGAAGGCACAATATCACGCAGAATGTTGCCAATCTCTTTAAATAAGTTTTCTTGCTCAGGATTTAATCCAGATTCTTCCACTAGGTATGTTAGATATTTTACATTTTTATGGTACATTTTAATGTGCTGTGATTCTTTGCAAAAGGAACACAATTCATACGATTGAAAGTTCATTTTATTATCACTTTTTACTAACTTATGATTATATACAATGTTATGAGGAACTTATAATGCCACAAATAAAATATTAATTGACAGGAGTAGTAAATGTCAAATCAATGGCTAACTTTACAAAATATTTTTTTAACCGGCAACATACGCCAACAACATTCTATTTAGAAAAAAGAATGAAATATCCCGATTTCCTGAATTATTTAAAAAACAAATTATTACCGCCAATATAAATTTTTCTTAGAATTAAACCTAAAAGAATATGAAAAATATTTAAGTAGGTATATATGTATAGGTATAGTTATATATTTTTGCTGTATATCACCTTTGTAGTCAATATTGACATTTCCCTGAAACCTAGCAAGAAAATTATATGAAATCAATTATTTTTATATAATAATGTATCTGATATTATAAATTTTATTTTACTAGGGCACGGGAAAAATAAAAATAAAATATCCCGCAATACGAACATCCACTTTCATTCTTAATCAATATTGACATTTCCCTGAAACCCAGTAAGAAAATTATATGTAAACAATCAATTTTATATAAAAATGTATACGGTATTATATATTTTACTTCACTAGGGCATGAGGAAATTCAAAAAATATCTCCCAATCTGAACGTATCCACTTTCATTTTAGTCAATATTAACATTTCCTAGTAAGAAAATTAATTTTACATAATAGTTTATCTGATATTATATATTTTATTTTACTAGGAACGTGGAAAATCAGAAAAAATCTCCTCCAAAACTCCCATTACACAGCCTTCTATTTATTTGTGAATAACGCCCAAAATAAATATTTACTTGATGTTTTCTATTTAAATATGATTCCGGTATAAAATTTTCTCATCGAATCCCCACTGCTTAAATTAATTGCGGAAATTTGTCTCAAACATGAATTTAAAAAAACAAAAAATTCATGTACTCAAAAATTTCTGGCAATAATTCATGCTCTAGGGAGATTATAAGTGACAATTCAACTCATGTATAAAAATCGCATATGCCACAGTGCAGTTGTCAGTTTGACAGCGGCAAAAGTTAGCTGCAACTTTACAGCGACAAATGCACTAGTGGTTTTTCAATGATTCATTTGTTTATCAATTATCGCGGTGTTGGTTGCCAAAATAAATAAAGTTTGCATTGATATGTTTCTAAATTTCTTATTCATCAAATTGTCCTGCGATTACACAGATGTTTGTATTGATATCGGTAAATTTGTGTTGTTCAAATTCTAAACTGTTTCCTTTAGAATTTGACTTCGAAAACTGTCAACCTAAAACGCTCCACCTTTGGTGTCGCGTTTTTAATAGTTGACAGTTTTTCTCGTCTAATTGCTAAGCAACAGTTTCTATCATTAAACAACCCAAATTTACACGATAAAATACAAACCTCTCTGTAAATTATAAGTGAAAATCTATGCTTTTTCAAAATAAAAAATATGGACCAGTCGTCCATCTACATGAAGTTTGTAATAAATGAAGAAATATGATTGATCCTGTAGTACCCAACACAGTTGTTACATACTCTCTCCTATAATCAGTATAAATAAATGAGGAATAGATCAGCAGAAAAGCACTGATTTTTTTATATAAAAATAATAACAGTCATACCTTCTGGATTATATTCGGTTATGCTGGTTCCAGGAGCAGATTTTGAATTAGGTCCGTCAAAGCTCGTACTAGGAACAGATTCCCACCCGGATGATGTTTGCATACAAATTCCAGAAATTCCTGTAATATTCAATATTGCATATAATGTGTCAATGAATACTGTCATAGAGCTAGTAGTGCCCAACGTAGCTTGAAAAATGTCATAATTGGCATAAAACAGATTTTTTTTACATCATCAAATTTGAAATTTTAACTAGTGTTAGTATGTCCTGTGTAGCCAGGTCACAAATATGAAATTATATAAATATGACAACTACTAAGAGAAATTATTTAATTTTTGTTCCATCAACCTCTAATGTCTTGAAAAATCTGCCAATGCATTAGTTTGTTTGAAAGTAAATGAGTATACATTTCATATAAAAAAATAAAAACTTTTAACAACAAATTAAACCGGCGAAAAAAGATACTGCAAAGCAAAAATTTAAATAAACCTTCTTAGTCTTAATAATAACTGAGCTAACAACTAATGTGTTCAACTAATTTTGAATTGGCGACAAACATACCAGCAATAGAATTAGGTAAAGCGTAAAATGAGGACAGTGGGATGCATGGCGGCGACTCAAAATTAGTTACTCACATTAGTTTAGGAGCTCAGTTATTATTAAGACTAACAAGGTTCATTTTATTTTTTGCTTATCAGTTTCTTTTTTTGTCGAAAAATCAATCATCCCCTATTTTTCTACCCTTACGGTTGGATTATTCCTTTCCAAATTCAACTCTGAAGTATACCTTATCCAATAAAAAAAGGATCATCTAAATCGGATAACCCAGAACAAAGTTATGAAAACACCGAAATCGAACTACTCTGTGAAAAGTTATGGGTGTAAAAAAATCTAGGCGTCGACTAGAGAACCTCTTCCTTTTTTTCGTCGGTTAAAAAAGATAACTATCTCAAAATATAGGAAAACCTCTGTAATTATGTTAGGATATTCATATTTACCAGAAGCTGCTTCATCCTCTCGGGTAGAATGTTGTGCATTAACAAATATGGTAGGAACCGCATTCCTCATCAGTTTGTTTTTTTGTATGCTCGAAAACATATGATTTTAGAAGTGTGCACTACAGACTCTGAACCTTTTATAACATTGCTCTGCAGTTAAAGAATCCAGTTTCACTATCTCTAGAGTCAGTTTCCACTCGTTACACCTGAAAAAAAGTCATTGGAAAATTTAGGTTTGAACTTTGTAGTAGTGTTCATCTCATTTCACATCAGCCATATTAATCAATCGTATTGAACTCACCTAGCTTCATCTTTGGGAAATCTGAAATAGCTGTATTGAGGATTTTTCTTAGAATTATGGGAACAAACTACACAATATTCCGATGCCTTCTTGGGTTGTCTGAACAAATTGTTGGCCATCATTGAAGTATGAATTCGAGAGTTGTAATCAAAACACACGGTAAATTCAAAGCAAGCGAACTTAAAAGAGCAGTGAATACAAACGATAAACGATACACAACACACTTACACTCAGGTAGGTTAGAACCAGTGCTGCCAATTGAAAGTATACAATATGCTGACTAGCGTCTATCAAAATGCGGAGTTTTACTCCCAGAATTTTGAGAATGCTTACAAAATCCTTACAAACTCAATTTATACATAATCTATGGTATATATGGATGATTTCGAGGGTCGACTTGTTTTGATAGATACTGATTCTGAAACGAAACCAGAACAAATTTGACTAGAAGAAGCACATATTCACAAATGTCCATTGAACTGGAAATGCAATAGGGAACACGCATGTGCCCTCTTTCTGGATTATTTTGATTTGCACATGAAGACTACCACCTAGGGAGCTCAGCAACAAACTTAGATATTGAAAAAATGTCTAATGTTTTTCATAATTCGAAATTGAAAACGCCAATTTTGTCGTCACATTCAAAAACGTACTCCTAGCGCCTCTGGTGGACGTAAGCATCGTTATTTCACACAGTTCAATTTTTTACCACTAGATTCTTCGAACTGTCAACTATAATTTCATCTGCCTCCGTTTATGTGTTGTACTAATATTTTTATCATAGTATTTTCAAATATCACATTAAAAGTGAGCTTGAATTTATGTTTGGGTTGAAAGAAATAGTATCTACTATCAATATTCCTGAAACAACCACAACAGGCGCTAGTGTTTGGGGGAAGTTATTCAAATGAAGGTCAAATCGAGTTTGAATTGAATTGAAAATTTTGGGATTAGAGAAATAATTTTCAAAAAATGTAATTATTGTGGATCTGAGGCAAAGAAAAATTAAAATAAAATTATGCGTGTTTCCCATTGTCTACTCGGTGCTAGGTCAGAAGTTGGTAGCATTGAAACCTGTTGATAAAACCATAGTATAATCTAAACAATGATAAAACCCATAGAAGCCTGAGGCTGAGATAAAATTTCAGATATGTCATGTCATGCCAATTTTAATTTAGATAAACAAACATAACACAGAACTCAAACTAGCAAACTACTATAGACAAAGACGTGAAGAGTAACGACTAACGAGTTCTGTGCCATTACATGACTGGCCATTGGCCATGTGCCACACGAAACAAACACAAGTTGTCAGGAAGATGAACGCTTTTCTCCCACTCCTTAGTCCTTAGTGCAAAATGCTTACAAAATCCTTACAATTCGTCATTACTCCACGATTACTCCAAAGCTTTCGAATTGCTTACAAATGGAGTAATTACTCTCAAAACGGCAGCGCTGGTTAGAACTTACAGTCTTTGGATGTTGCCAAGTTTCACTGAAATTATTCTCGTTTCGTATAATCCTTATCATATTCAAATATAAATCCAAATCTAAATACGGATTGAATAAAATACAACAACAACAACGAATTATGCCAGTTAGGGATTGCGAAGCAGAGATCCATAAACAAACTATAGGTCAGAGTTTTCAGAAGTTGGATGACAAAAGTGGTGAATTTCAAGAAAAATTGTTCATCTGCAAACATTGCCGTTTACACTACAATTTACTGCGCACCCAAAAATGCCCGGCCTGGATTGGAACATGCGCATTGGGATTGCATACCAAAAAGTGGGGATAATGAGAATACTGGTTCTTTCAGCAATTCTAGTTCTTTCAGCAATTCTACTGTGCTCAGGTAGGTTAGAACTTACAGTCTTTGGATGTTGCCAAGTTTCACTGAAATTATTCTCGCTTCGTATAATCCTTATCATATTCAAATATAAATCCAAATCTAAATACGGATTGAATAAAATACAACAACAACAACGAATTATGCCAATTAGGGATTGCGAAGCAGAGATCCATAAACAAACTATAGGTCAGAGTTTTCAGAAGTTGGATGACAAAAGTGGTGAATTTCAAGAAAAATTGTTCATCTGCAAACATTGCCGTTCACACTACAATTTACTGCGCACCCAAAAATGCCCGGCCTGGATTGGAACATGCGCATTGGGATTGCATACCAAAAAGTGGGGATAATGAGAATACTGGT
The DNA here is from genome assembly GCA_018342105.1 of Gonioctena quinquepunctata. Lineage (NCBI taxonomy): Eukaryota > Metazoa > Arthropoda > Insecta > Coleoptera > Chrysomelidae > Gonioctena > Gonioctena quinquepunctata. The sequence goes on from JAFIRS010002149.1 coordinate 164,643, forward strand.
TCTTTCAGCAATTCTACAGTGGCTAAACTATTGCATCATCCGCTATCCAGCTGTTGTGTGTGTTATCGAAACCAAGCCAAAGAGTAGAGTAACAAGAGAAATCACTTACCCTATTCATGAATGAAATAGTAAAATCGTATTAAAATCCTCCAACTGTCACTTTTGATTTCATTCTAAATTCAGAGATTGGTATAGATGTGATTTAGCCAATTAGGAGTCAGGAAAATCTGTCATGTGACATCAAGTGTCGGGGATCGTACACGAGGAAACGCTTCGGACCTTCGGGTGTTTTCGTATTAAAAAAATGTAGGAAATTGGTTTCGTGCAGATTTGACAGATGGTTGACATTGGAGGTAAAACAACCTCACATTTTGGCTTTGTTTACTTTTGTAAAGAACGTTTATTCGGCATTTTTACTGTTTTTATTGTGTTTCGAGTGAAATATTGTGACAATGGACCTGACAAAATATTATTCAAGTTTAGATGATGTTCACCGAGAACGGTATAAAGAGAAAATTGCAGTATTGGGCATTGATCCCTATCTTCTGAAAACTGAAGAATTATCAACAGATATTTAACTTTTTCCCAAAATAATGTATCCTGATATAGTAAATTATTTAGTGGAAACGAAGAGTGCTTTCACAATGACTGAAATGAAAGCATATAAAAGTTTATAAGCCTTGTGGATGGGGGAAAATAATATATGTTAAGCAGATACATTCTCATATCTTTAAAGGTGAACCATCTTACCTATAAAAATACTGATAACTTATAATGCGAAAACAGGAGGAAGTTACATCGATAGGTAGAAAAGCATTTTGGATGCCACCAACTAATAAGCCAGCTGAGCCCTGCAGAGTCTCATCACACCCAGTTGACAATTTGTTTTTATGACATGTAGTGTTGTTTCCTCATCGTAAGACCTTGTTGCGAATGTGTCCTTTCATATCACGTGAAACCATTTTTGGAAACTATGTGTTTTTATATATACGTTCACATTCAAATATATGTTAGTATTGTTTTTCAAGTAAATAAATTTAACGCTGGCCAATAATTAAGTTTGATATTTGTCCTCTTCCGACAATCCTATCTATATACATATATATTTTTGGTAGGGAGTTCTTGGGATTCTTTTTTTGAAATCAAACTTAAATTAGTGTTATAGATGTTTCACCCTGGCCAGGGCATCTTCAGTATTTTTTTTTCCTTTTTGGTTTAATGTTTTTTCATTTTATAGTTTACCAAATAATCTTGGTGATCATTGTACTTAGGAAATATGATTTCTTTATTGTATAATTTAATTATTGAATATCGATGGCATGTTGTGTGCGATGACTGTGTATGTATATATATATATATATATATATTTATATATATATATATATATATATTTATATATATATATATATATATATATATATATATATATATATTTTAGTTCTTGTGATGAAAATCATGTTGATTATATGCATAATTATTGAAAATAAAACATTTATAATGGTTTAATTATTTATTTCATAAAAAAGGCAAGCCAAATATTCTACAATGAATTTCAAGTTAGAATGTGAAAATATACTTCATCAAATAAATTCCTTCTTTGGACTTCATTCGGCACCCAGCTTATTGAATACATTGGTACAACATACCCTAATGAAGGGGCGCAACGCTTTTTCTTACGTGACGATTTCTACCAGTCAACACCTATCACAAGCCGCGTAAAGGAACTTCGTTCAAAAATCCATCCTTAAAAAAATGCAAAGAAAAATTCCATACTTGGGTTAGCAAATCCTCAGCAGACCACCATATCCAATTTATCTATATGAAATACCTGTAATCTTTTATATCTATCACATACATGGCTATCATATCCCATATTAATGGATGGTACCCAATCGGGATGGGTTTCTTCCCTCAAGGAAGCTGGCTCTCCTACAATATTGGGAAGTCGTGTTTATTAAAATGTGTCAAATTAAATATTATTTTTATGGTGGCTATCTCTTCATGACTCACTGAAATATATTATAAATAAATTCAACATATTTCCTTTACCAGAGTGAAAATGTCTGGAAAAAACTCTACCATATTTCGTTAACTTATCAGACCAGTCTTTTCGTTTGATGGCATGTATCCAGGCTGCTTGCCTTCTCTGGGAGATTTCATAATGTTTTCTATTTCTTACAATAGCAGATGGAATTCTGATAGCAGGGTCAAAAATACAAACATGTACAATTTACCTAAAAAATCGTATTCGGCCGTCTTTTGATGCATTTTTGTTGCATTTCACAACAGAACAATATGAAGACATGATCATCTACGAATTAAACAATAACACGTGTAATCCAACTACTGAATTCTTTTTGAAATAGGTAAAAATGTTCAATTCTCCAACATAAACAAATCGGTAAAGTAAGATTGTTTTACCTCCAATGTCAACCATCTGTCAAACGTGCACGAAACCAATATCAAGATTTTCGAATGGGATGAAATATTAAGAGAATATGTTCTCATTTATATAGGCATGAAATTTCAACATTTCATGATTTATAAATGATTGTTTTAGTCTTGAGAATGCGTCGAAGAGTTTCACTTATTGACGATGGATATATAATATGGACTCCATTTTTGTTGGTTAGGTTAGGTCAATTTATTTATATAGACCTTTACATTTAACAGCGACAGCATTTGTTCTTTTTTTTGCGGAACCAACGACATGGAAGTAGGTATTCCAAATTTTTTAGGGTACATATTCAAAACTAAACTTGTGTGCAGAAGACGTTTGAATAAATTCAAATGAAATTTTCGTCTACCGCAAAAATTGTCTTTAAATTAAGGAGTTTCATCGTTCCGCCGTACGTACCGCCCCTTTGTTAGATTGAGGTTAGGTTATTAAACAACAAATCCTAAATTCAAACCAAAGCATACATCTGTATGGATCGATTGGTATCGAAGCACATGTATTTTTCAGAATTAACCTGTTAATATCAGGTTATTCTCCAGATCTAGCTGCTCATTTCATGATGATATGATTACAACACAAAACAAGCAAAAAAAGAAGCCTGAACGTCTTCAAGAATCGGAGTTCAACCTATTTTTGTTGATTCATACAATTATAACTACAACAAAGAAAACTGATTGTGTTTCTAGTCGGTTAAATTATTCACAATGAAATAGTGCTTAGCAAGTTTATCCAGGGCATCTTGGTGGTAGTATTCATCTAAAGTCTTGAACCCCCCAAAATCTTCCCACAGATTCGAAAAATCTGATGATTTACGAAAATGAAATAAGTACCAACTGCTAACATTTGAGCAATGGAATCAAAAACACTATAACCTAATACTACATAAATTTTAATATTTACTTAAATGGTATTGATGGAAATATTCAAGTTTTTCGAAAGTGAATATTTGAGGCAAAAACAATCTTCTGGAGACTTGAAAAAATATTTTATTGATTTCAGTAACTTTTTATCTCAGTACACTTTTATTACATGTATAGTATAATTGCTTTTTTGGTACTGAAAGATTATTTGGCAAAAACACAATAATTTCTAAAAAAGCATAACAATCAGCATGTAATCTCTGATACTGATACTGATATACTGATACCAACAATAATGCCTTTCTGCAGATACCTTGAACCTTTTTGGTCAAGTATTTTAATAACAAAATCCGAATACACTGAATAAAACCTTTTCAATGTGAAGAACACATCAGAATTTTATACCTGTAATGTGGGGGTTTCTTCTTCCAGTGCCGTTAGAGAGTATCAGCTATGGGTTTCGAAGTGGAGGCAGGAGCTCGCAGAAAATAAATAGTTCGAAAGTGCCCAGTTGTGTGCCTCCTACAACCGAAGTTTTTTACAACGACCTCTTGTTTTTTTTTAAGGGATGAGAGAGGTCCCGCCACCACCCCTGTGGTCAGCGATCACAGTCCTCTCACAGACAGAAGTCTGTTTGCCGAAGATGAGTGTTGGACGAGTGAAGTGAATGAGGATCATTAAGATCTGATGAACGAGCAGGGGTGCCTTGATACTTAACCCTGGAGGCTTAACAGAAAGGACATTTAAGGAAATTTTCAGGATGAGTGTTTCTTACAGTGTTCAAATGTTTGTTTCTGGCTTTATGACCACTATCCAAATATCCAGCATTTCATTTAGAATTTTGGCTAACCTCGCCATAAGTCCGGCTATTTCTAAAAGCTCATTTTTTACTTTAAGATCTAAAAAATTGGCTAGAAGGAAGTGTCGGAAAGGTGGAGGACGGCTTAGCCCTTCTAAATATATATCCCGATTTTCTGAAAGGAATATACCTCTTTTTAGTTTGTGATTGAGGTTTCTGTTAATTCCCTATTTTATAAAAAAATATTTCTATATGCATAACTTGTTTTATTGGTAAAGTTGTCGTTGGAACTGTACTTGAGCCAAGTTGACCCCCCAACATCTTAGGCTGCGACCGTGCCTGCCTGACAGTTCATAAATCGTGAAAAACACTGATTTTGATTTACTGGTTTACTTAATTTAAAATATATACTTTTTTCAATTTTTATTTCAGCCATTCCCAAACTCACTTTTTTTTTCAATAATCTTTTTGGTGTTTTATGCTTCATCTTAAGTTATTACTCACAAGAAGTTTAGATTCGTTTTCAATGAGAATATGACTGAAGACAAAAGTTGGGCAAATTTTCTTATGACTTGAATCTCACATGTTTTGGGGCATGAGTAGCTCTTCAGGTTGAAGCAACATCTATCGTGATTGGTACTTTGAGGAGTACCTACACTTGCATCAAAAGCTCGAACAATGTGGTGAATATATTGTAAATGCCAAGTCGTCTTTCGGAGGGGATGTTAAGCCATTGGACTAGAATCAATGGATATTGGGCTCGTTAAAGAATCCTACTCTGGTTGGAATCCCAGACGGTTCAGAAAAATTTCCGTTTTTAGGATGTGCTCACCGGAGTGAGTGATAAGCTTTCTTTGCAGAAATTGGCTGACAAATATAGCAGAAAAGAAGAAAATCTGTAAAATTATCATTTAACTTCCGGGAACTCCTGCATATTTATGCAGGAGTAGTGTATTTACACCATTTTTATGAGAATGTCTAGTTAATTAAATAAAAACATAACTGAGCTCGCAGTAGATTTATTGGATATGTTGGATCTCACCACAGATCTTTCAGATGACAATAACTTACCCTTTTCTTAGTTCATTAAAAGAGAAAATAAAATAGATTAAGATAATTTTTAAATGAATCTAGAAATACTGTTTTTGTACATATTGCACTTTTTATAAGAATACTATTTTAATTTTATTTAAAATTATGTTTTTTCCATCAAATAAATGGTTGTTAATATGTTGTTTCATTGATTCAGCCAAATACTTTTTTTTTAATACTCTGAATCATAAAAAAAATAAGGAAATAACTATACAAAATAATTAGAACATCCAATTTATATCATTGAATATTTTTATTTATTTATTAGAAACGGGTATCCCCTTTTTACAATTACTAATTGTAATTATTCATCATACCTTAAACTAACATACTTATTACTATAACTTAAAACTATGATTTCACATAGACAGAATATATATATATATATATATATATATATATATATATATATATATTTATATATATATATATATATATACTTTTATATCAATTATCACAGGTTTTTGGAAGGTAAATAGTTCATATGGAATATCATAAATATTATCACAGTGCGTAACAGTTTTTCAGTTTACTTTTTAAAGATGACAGTGAAAGAGAAAATACCAAGATCTACTTTTTTGCCGTTAGTTAACATATGTGATAGTGGCGAGTGCATGCCATAATTAATCTGTGATTACTTGGTTTGAATAAATAAGTATTTCTGAGAGGTGTGATTGCTATCAGGCATGCAGAACTGTTCACTCTGAAAAGTTCTTTCGATAAAAAAATCCCATATGTTGCATAACTACTGAGGGGCAAATATAAATAAATATTATGTATTTGGCACATTGAAATTAAAGAATGTGGTTCAAATATCAAACAGGATTCGAACCATTGCGAATAATACAAAATAAAATGAAAAAAATGCATATTCACATACCAGTACCTTGAATAACTTGTATAAACTAAACGACTTAATCAATTACAATATATATATATATATATATATATATATATATATATATATATATTTTGTTATGTTGAGAAATATTGCAAAGTAATTAAACTTATAATTATTATTATTAGTTACTTTTATTAGTATCGTTAATGCTATGTTATATCGTATCAGTGTGCCATATGGAGTAGACGTGCTGAACCGGAGCTGCCGCTAATCTGCGAAACTTGTAAATGATTGTGCGAGGGAAAAAAGAAAGAAGAAAACTTGTGGCTAGGGTTGGTGTTTGAGTTGGAAAGAAAATTTTACCTGATATCCCGTAAGTCATCTTTTATATCATTAATATGACGAGCACGAGGCAGAACAAAAAGGGCGAGGATGAACTGCACTCAACAATTAAATCGGTTGTCACCAGCCTCTGCAAATCTGAAGATTTCATTAATATTCTATGCGAGTCAATAACAAAAGTTATAAGTGAAAAGTTTGAACGTGAAATCGATTCGCTCAAGAAAGAGAATGAAAAATTTCAGGATACCATAGCAAATCAAAATATAATAATAAATGGAATGGAAAGGAAACAAGAGAAATTTGAACAATCCTTACGCAGCAAGAATCTTAGAATATATGTGTCATATATACGTAGGATGTATGCAACCACCATTGCATACATATGTACATGCGCGGTTTAGGCCAGCAGCTGACAGCAGCGCTGGACGTTGAATAAAAACCAGTTGCCTTCTAGAAGTAGTATGATTGACACGTACCTGTCCCAAAGATATACAACATGGCGCAGTCTTGCTAAAAGAACCACATGTGCTGGAAATCAGCCATGATGAATCATTGAGAATCAAAATTTGTTAAATGGTAAATGAAGTTATAAAAGCTTCAAAATGGACTATAGAGGAGTCCCACCAATGGTTATGACGGGAAATATTTCCGAAAACTGGAAATTTTGGAAGCAAAGGTTCTGACGTACCTTCAAGCCACCGAAATCAGCAAAAAGGAAGATGTAACAAAATGTGCTCAACTGTTAACTCTCATAGGAGACGAAGGTATTCGAATATATAATACATTCACTTTTGAAAATGACGAAGTTGACAAATTTGACCCTCTGATCAAGAAATAATTTTGAAATGTAAACCCGAAGAGAGAGTATAGTTAAAAACATATTGATATTCTAAGTGCAGGCAAAAAGAAGGAAAAAAAAAATAATATCAGAGATATTGAGAGAAAAATTGTTTCAAGAAGATGTAGATTCCTTGCAAAAAGCGATAGACATTTGTATAACAATGGAAAAGGCAAGAGATAACAATAAAAAAATCTCACATGAATATGGAATGCAGAGTACCATGGTCAACGTCGATTTTGTGAACAAAAATTATCATTCGAAGCCAAGCAGTCAGAATAGAGTCAGAAAAAGCTTCAGAGGTAGAGATGCAGAGAGAAGACAACCTGAGAGGAATCATCCGAAGCCTATGACCAGGAGCTGCAGGAAATGTGGTAACCAACATGGTTATGGAAAATGTCCCGCTTTTGGTAAAAAGTGTCAAAAATGTGGTGTTTTGAATCATTTTTCCTCAAATTGTAGAAATAAAAACTTTGCTCAGAGTAATAATTACCAGAGTCAATCTAGAAATGTTCATGCAATAATTGAAAATGAGGTAATCCATAGTGATAATGATTTTCTTTTCATAGGAAGCATAGAAGATGCTAGAGGAAAGGAAGTGGACAATCTCGAAGTGGAATCATGGGTTCTGGAACTGGAAATAAATGAAAGACCAGTAGAATTTAAACTCGACACTGGGGCAATGGCAAACGTCATACCTGTAAGTGTTTTGAAGTCAGTAAATTTTGATTTTAATAATTTGTATAAAACAAATATAAAATTACGTTCATATACTCAAGATAATTTGTCAGTAATTGGTCAATGCAATATAAGATGCAAATTTAAAGGAAACTTTGTACATCTTTTATTTTATGTGGTTAATACAAAAAGTATTCCATTGTTAGGCCTAAAAACATGTATAGATTTGAATCTTATAAAAAGAATTGAAACTATAGAAACTGACCCTGATAAAAGTATAAAAACAACAAAAAACTTGTTGGTAGAACAATTAGTAAAAAAGTATAATTTTCTGTTTGAAGGTATAGGATGTTTAGATAAACTTCATCATATTGAACTCAAAGAAAATGTTCAACCAGTAGTCCACCCAGCTAGAAAAATTCCATATGCAATTTTAGATAAATTTAAAGAAACTATTGATTGTTTAGTTAAAAAAAAAATGATTGAAAAATCAGAAGAAAGTGCAGATTGGGAGAATGCCATAGTAATAGTTAGAAAAATTAATGGACAACTGAGAATCTGTTTAGACCCTATTGATTTAAACAAAGCTATCAAAAGACATTATTTCCATTTACCTACTTTGGAAGAACTGTCAGGTGCTCAATATTTTACTACTTTAGATGCAACCCAAGGTTTTCTTCAGATTAAATTAGACGAAGAAAGTGCGAAATTATGCACTTTTGCTACCCTTTGGCCGATATAGATTTCTTCGATTACCATATGGTTTATCTAGTTCGTGTGAAGTTTATCAAGAACGAATGGAAGAAATATTTGGAAATATAGAAGGAGTTAAAGTATATGTTGATGATCTGATAATAGCAGGCAAAACGATAGAAGAACATAATTCTCGTTTAAAAAAAGTTTTTGAGTTAGCTGTAGAACATAAACTTAGATTCAATAAAAACAAATGTAAAATTTTTGCTAAAGAAGTAGAGTATATGGGCCATAAGATATCAAAATTCGGATTACAAGCAGATGATTCGAAAATTCAAGCTATAAAAAATATGCCACAACCAAAAAATAAAGAAGATATACAAAGATTTTTAGGTCTAGTCACTTATGTAGGAAGATTCATTGAAAATTTGTCAGAAAAGACGGCACCATTGAGAGAACTCATAAAAAAGGACATAGTATTTAGTTGGGAAAAAGTTCATAATGAAGCTTTTGAAAATTTAAAAAATATAATTAGCAAGAGTCCTTGTTTAAAATTTTTTGATATCAATAAACCAACAACTATATCTGTAGATTCTTCAAAAAATGGAATGGGTGCTGTTCTCCTACAAGAAAATATGCCGTGTGCTCATGCATCAAGGTCTTTCACTGATACAAAAACGCTATGCTCAGATTGAAAAAGAACTCCTAGCAATATGGTTTGGTATAGAAAAATTCTATCAATATGTTTTGGAAAACATTTTTGTGTTGAAACTGACCATAGACCATTATTGCAAATAATTAAAAAACCATTGAATATATGTCCACCAAGATTGCAAAGAATTCTGATTCAACTGAGAAAGTACGATTTCACTTTGATTTTCAGGCCAGGTAAAAAATTAATATTAGCAGATACTTTATCCAGAGCATTCGAAAATAAAGAATTTGATGAAAATATTGACATCGAAATTGAAGCTCAAGTATGTTTAATTTCCATGAACTTGAATATCACAGATGAAAAACGTAAAGAATATATCAAACAAACAGATTTAGATAATGAATTAATTGCATTGAAGAACTTGATAAAAGAAGGTTGGCCAAGTAAAATCAAGGATGTACCAGAAAATTTGAAATTTTACCACAGATTCAAACATGAAATAACAGAAATAAATGGTTTGTTATACAAAGGTCAAAAATGGATTGTACCAAAAAACTGTAGAAAAGAAATATTAAATAAATTGCACTATGGCCATCAAGGTATAAATAAATGTACTGCAAAAGCTAATTTATCATTTTTCTGGCCAGGTATGAATAAACACATACAGGATTTGATTGTATGTTGCCAGATCTGTCAAAATCTCCAGAAATCACAGAGACCTGAGCCTATGATTCCTCACGAAATTGTTAAACTGCCTTTCTATAAAGTTGCATGTGATTTATTTCATTTGCATAACGAAAGTTATTTACTTGTAACAGATTACTATTCTAAATATGTAGAAGTAGCAAATTTAAATAAAGATCTCTCTAGTCAAAATGTAATATCCAAATTGAAAGCCATTTTTGCTCGATTTGGAATTCCAAAAATTTTGTGTTCAGATAATGGACCTGAATTTTCTAGTTATTTTTTTAAAGATTTCGCTAAAAGTTGGGAATTCACACATATAACTTCATCACCAAGATATTCTCAATCTAATGGACAGGTTGAACGTGCTATCCAGACAGTAAAAAATATGTTCAAAAAATGCTTTCTCGATAAGAGAGATCCTTATTTAGCTCTACTAGATCTGAGAAATTCTCCTATTGATAATGAAAATTCTCCAGCAAATATATTGATGAACCGAAATTTGAGAACAATTCTCCCACAAACAAATAAAAATTTTCAGTCGAGTTATTTAATAAACCCAAATATGATAATTTTATAAGAAAATCTCAAAAAAATATGAAAACTCACTATGATAATCAAGGAGTAAAAGAGTTGAAGGAATTAAAAAATAATTGTTTGGTTAAAGTTCAGCTGAAACCAAAAGGATTATGGGAATCTGGGAGAATTGTTGAGAAAGTCGGTATCAGATCATATAGAATTCAAATGGAAAATAACAAAATTTTCATACGTAATAGAAAATTCATAAGAGAAGATAAGAAAGTTCATTTTCAACCAAGTAGAACAATAAATACAGAGCAACATGACGAACAATACAAGAATAATAAATTTATCGAAATTCAAGGAAATATAGAAAACAAATCTAGTAGTGTTGAGGAAAATCTGAAAAATGTAAGTGTTGACGATTCAGAAAAGTTCGAAAATTGTTTTGGAAACAATGCAAATCGCCCTGAAAATGAATTTGTAAATGATGACGAACTATTTGAAAAATGTTATAGTGATGTTAGTTTTAATTTATCTGACAAAATTTCACCCGAAAGAATTAAGGAAAGGGTAGATCGAGTTGGAACTTCTAAAATAGGAACAGTAACTACCAGAAGTGGTAGACTGATTAAAAAACCAAGTTGTTTTGAAGACTTTACCTCAAATTCAGATAGTGAATAGAAATAGTATTACAAAATATTTATTGATGATGAAACAACTAGTTGTTAATTTAAATGTTCCGTTTGTTAGGGTTTTGTTATGTCAAAGATTGTGAAATGTGACTTTGTTATATACATATTATATTTTGGTAATTTGATGTATGTTTGTGATAATTACCTCCCACATAATTGTACAAAATGATAATTGTAAAAAGGGGAGATGCCATATATACGTAGGATGTATGCAACCACCATTGCATACATATGTACATGCGCGGTTTAGGCCAGCAGCTGACGGCAGCGCTGGACGTTGAATAAAAACCAGTTGCCTTCTAGAAGTAGTATGATTGACACGTACCTGTCCCAAAGATATACAACAATATGGAGTGAAAGAAAACAGAAATGAAAGTTGTATTCAAAATATCATGGAAATCATAAATGAAAGGATGAATTTGAAAGTGAGTGAATCGGATGTTGAGAGCTGCTACAGAGCGGGAAAATCGGTGACTGATTCAAATAGGCCAATTATGGTAAAATTTTATAATAGATATCACAAACACATTGTTTACAATAATAAGAAGCTTCTGAAGAAAACTGGAATCATCATACATGAGGACCTGACATATGAACAAATCAAATTATTGAAAGCTGCAATTTCAAGAGTGGGAGAAACTGGAAAAGTATGGACAAACCAGGGAAATTATTCATCAAGCTCGATACTGATAAAATTACCATCAAATCAAGCAATGGAAGACCTAGCTAAGTTCGCAATTATTCATTATGGAGAAAATCGTTACAATCACGTATATTAAATACACTAGCCGTTGTTTCAATTTTTCTCGGTGAATATGTATCTAATTTCTTTTGTATTCATTATATTTTTCGCAATTATCTTCATTATGGAGAAAATCGTTCCATTCACGTATATTGAAAATAAAAGTTTTTTGCACATAATTAATAATAACTTTATAACCAGCAGTAATGCGTGCAGTTGAGTCTCACCCAAATAGGTTTATACTGGTATTTCACCTGCCATTATCTCTTGTTTTTATTTAGAACAGTTTTTCTCTATTATTTTTATTTTATTGTGTTTTTTATTTTTATTATCATTATTGGTAGCTTGATATTTTTAGGGGAATTATCTTGTTAACATGACACCTGCATTTCTACGGGTGGGTAGTTTGAATGTTAGATCATTGTTGCCATCACTGCAAGAAATCAAATTATTAGCTTCGGTACACGATTTCGACGTTTTTCTCATATGTGAATCATGGCTCACAAATAATATAAGTGATGATATGATTTATATTGAAGGATATAAACTATATAGACTTGATCGTGGCACCAGAGGTGGCGGCGTATGTATTTTTATTAGGGATTTTTTCTGTAGTGAAAGAATCAATATACAAGGCATCTGTTGTGAACAGTTATGGATCAAGGTAATAATACAAAAAACGAAAATAGCTCTTGGAGTAATATATAAACCCCCAACTCAGGATGACGTTTCTTTTATTGACGAGTTTGAAGACACATTGAGTGTAATTTATCCCTCGGTGGATAGAATTATTTGTGGAGGAGACTTAAATATCAACTTCGCACAGTATGATAATGCCACTGTTGAAAAAATATTATCAGTTATGCAATGTTTCGGATTGAGCCAAGTTATAGAGAGCCACACAAGAATAACTGAAACCACATCCTCACTTTTAGATGTAGTGGTAACTGAAAAGATTGGGTGATAGAAAAGGGTGTACGATGATGTGATTGGAGTTACTGATCACATGTTGGTTCATTGTAAAAAAAATATCATAACTGGCGAAAAAAAATTCAAATTTCATACCTATAGAAACTTCAAATATCTGAACGAAAATGATTTCAGAAGGAGACTTATATAACATACCTTTTTTTAATATTTATGATCAAGAGGGAGTTGATGAGAAAATTTCATTCCTGGTTAATTGTTTAACGAACCTTTTTGATAGACATGCACCATTAACATCATCAAGGATAACTAAAAAGCCTGCTCCCTGGCTGACAGGGACTCTGAAAGAAATGATGGAAATAAGGGACAAAGCTTTAAACAGATATAAGAAATCAAAATCATTAGCTCATTTTCAGTTATACAAAGACATGCGAAATTACACAAATCAGGCAGTCAAGAGAGAAAAAAGAGCTTATTTCGCTTCTGAATTCAGTAAGAATGATAAGAAAAATTTTTGGAAAACGTTAAAATCGAATAATTTTTTACCCGATAAAAACGCGATATTCAGACAATTTGAAAAATCCAAATGAGCTCAACAATTTCTTCATTAATTCTATTCCTTTTCAGGAGCCGCCGGTAGAACTCATTTCCTTTTATAGGGAAAATAAGCTGATAGACCATGATTTCAAATTCCATGAAGTAAATGATATGTTCATTTTCACAACTATTTCTAATATTAAATCAAATGCAATGGGTAGTGATTTTTTGAACATAAAACTAATTAAAATGTGCTGTCCACATATTATTCCATACATAACACATATTATCAACTTCTGCCTCATGAATGAGATTTTTCCATCTGTATGGAAGAGGGCTTGTGAAGGTGTTGCCTAAAAACGAATCCATCAAGTTACAAAGATCTACGTGCTATAAGCATATTACCAACCTTATCTAAGCTACTTGAAAGAGCCATTGAGGAACAGCTGAAAGAACATATTAACCATTTCTCCATACTTCCGAATACCCAATCTGGATTTCGTAAAGGTTACAGCTGCACAACTGCCCTGTTGCATATAGTTGATGATATTATAAGATCCAGTAACTTGGGCGAAAACACTATACTAGTTCTTCTAGACTTCAGTAGAGCCTTCGATACAATCAATTACAATTTAATGTTGTCAATATTGGGTTACATTGGAATATCTAACAATCAACTTAGTACAAATCTTTTCCTAAATTTAAATCTACGCTGTGGAGTGCCCCAAGGTTCCATTTTGGGACCCTTGCTATTCGCCATTTATACTTCGCAGCTAATGAAATGCCTTCAGTTTTGTAATATCCATCTGTATGCAGACGATACACAGTTGTATTATAGTTTTTCCTCGGACATGGTGGATGATGCTTGTAGTAGAATAAATAGTGATTTGAACTCATTTGTGGAGAAAGCCTCTGATCATTGTCTGATGATAAACAATAGTAAATCTAAAGTCATTGTTTTTGGTCCCAAGCATACAAGGAATACTGTTCGATTCCACACTAATATAAAGATAAATGATGAGCAACTGGAGGTAGTACATGAAGCAAAGAGCTTAGGGGTAATTTTAGATGAAGACTTGAGATTTGAAAAGCATGTAGCTCAAATTGTCAATCGTGCATATTATTCACTTAAAGTTATTTATGGCAACAAGTATTTTTTACCACCTAAAGTGAGGTCAACATTATGTGAAGCCTTGGTCCTATCTGTTTTCAATTATGCTGATGTATTGTATGGCCCATGTTTAACCGTTCAGTTCAAACAAAAAATCCAAAAGTTTCAGAACTCGTGCCTACGATTTATTTTTGGTATCCGAAAGAGAGAGAGAATATCTCACAAATTGAAAGCTATCGGATGGTTAGACATGGAAAATAGGAGAAAACTACATGCTGCCACTTTATTCCACAAAATAATCATGGAAAAAAACCCTCCTTACCTGCATGAAAAGATTTCTTTTAGAACTGACGTGCATAATCTTAATATAAGGCACAAAGGCCGACTTACCCCTCCAATATTTCGTTTGGAGATTTTTAGGAGATGTTTCACGTACCAGATATATGCATTGTATAACGGCATTCCTGATTCAATCAAACAGAAAAATCTTTATCAGTTCAAAAATGATTTCACTGAATTTCTTTTGCGGTAACTGATTCTGACATTCAAACCACCTATCTCATCTCATCCCTATGTTAAGATCACCCCTAATCATAACTATGGCGATTATATTGTTTATTTTTTTAAATTTACTTACCAATTGGAAATAAATGATTACCTTTATATTCCTAAGAGTAGCATTGAGCGATATGTTCGAGGTTTATTGGAAGAGCAATTTCCATGGTGATTCGTCACTATTGAAATTGAACTCCGCCTTTAATTTTCTTCCAAAGTTAAATATGCTATATATTTTTATTTTTATTCTAATGACTGTACCGTTGAAAAGGAAGAAAATAATAAAGACGATATTATTATTATTTTACAATTTTCTTTACCTTTTTCACTACTATAGAACCTTATACTATGCTCTAGTCGACACATATCTGTAAAGAGAGCACCCCTGAAGCAGTTCTGATATCAAAATTCTATATCCAACGATACATCTGACAAAAATCCACGATTAAACCATATCAAAATTGAAATTTATGGAAATTATTGAATTAAAGCAAGATCAAAGTATAGATACGTTTTGAACATCCTGTATGACAATTCACATGAACAGAAAACCCACCAATGGGATTCGAAAGAGTTTGTGTGGGAAAAGTATTGATATAGAATAAAATGTAAGGGCAGAAATTGAAAAAAAAATATTTTATATGAATCTGTAAATAGTATGCAAGAGTTAGGAATTAGATGTTAATGATTTTATGAATGATTAATTAGAATAGCAAATAATTCGGTAGGAAGTGATACAAACTCGGAAATCGGTGAAAAATGAAAATTTGGTGAGTGTTGCCATGGATCAGGATAACAAGTTCTGGGAAGATTGAAAAAGTTCGAGAAAGTGAGCCACGTACTAAATTTGAAAAGAAGCTCTCAACCATAATATAAGAAAACCTGATATAAAATTGCCGAACGAGGAAGATTTCTTGAAAGGCTGATCGGAGGAAGCACATAGTAAATAAAAATTCCACCTACCTGGTCCAGAAAATAAATCCTTGGAAGGAGTGCAGGTGAGCTGTCATTGACATCCCAGAAATACGTCCACAGGATTGGAAACGCAACAGAAAAGCAGCCACAAGGTATTCATAACCGAACTCACCTAAGTGCAACCTTTTACATAAAACCAATAACTTTAAGTGTTCTAAACCATTGGTTATTTGTTTTGGGCTGAACAACCATAAAATTCCACACCCAAAAGACTGATAATAAGTTCAAACTTTCTTCATAAAATTTTCATTATCACAAACAGCAAACTGCACATTGTTTTGCTAGTATAAGGTAGCTATCGCAGAGTAGGGTATATTTAAGTTTTCATCTGAATAAAGTCAACTACTTTGATTATTCTCTGCAAACCTGTGTTTATTTTTCAATTTCTAACTTTATTTTCTCCACTGAACATTTTTATGATCGAATCGATAGTGCCATAGCCGGCAACACCGATTACAGGAACCTGCTACTGAAGAGGAGTCATACATGTTCATAGGCGTACCTGACTGAGCTGGGATAAGGTGAAAGAGGTTAAAAAAAGACAAAGGTAACATAACATAGCCGGAGTTTTTATTTGTTATGATAGGGTTTCAGAATTATAATCCATGATATAAATTCTTAAAATCATACAAATTATAAATCATATAAAATCCTATCATAACAATATATATATATATATATATATATATATATATATATAACTATTTTATATATATATATATATATATATATATATAATATATATAGAAGAGAAATTGCGTCTGTGAAAAATACATAAACAGAAAGAGTGTGGCATATCAGACAAATTATTAAATAAATAAAAAAAAAACATCCCGCTTCTGTCTACATTTGAAATTATATTACATACATATAATACAAAAGAACATAACATACCTGGGTTTCTAAAAAAATACTGTTGTTCCGTGTAAGTAGTTGTGAATTCATACACAATGAAAATATTTTTCAATTATCAATTTTTGTACCAATAGAATGTTGCAGCATTCTATATAGTTACGTTACGTCCTATCCTATATCATCAGAAAATATACATCATATCACAGAAGTTCTTTCAAGTCATTCAACAAAAAATACTAACAAACCATACTTAACAATACTAAATAAAAAATGCAAATGCAAATTCGACAAAAATAATTCAACAATGGAAATCATTTAACCCATGATAAAGAGGTTTGTTAGAAATTCAAATTCCCAGAAAACACATTGATGAAATAGTTAATCTTCTGGTCAATGTTACTTTGTAGTTGTCAATGTATTTATCTACCATACACAAATCAATTATTGTTAAACCCACAGGTTGAAGAACTGTCAATGGCCATTTGATGTATTTAATTTCATGCCAATAAAGATATTTTATCATAATTATCAGTTATAATTGAAGACAAATGAATAACTTATTGACATAAACTTCCAATGATCATTGTTTCTGTTCTCCTATGCTCATGGCGGAGGAAAAACAATACAGCAATAATAAAGTAATGTAACTGAAAAACACTGCCAGATTTTTTGTGCACAGACACTAGGCACAGTTTATAGCTAAAGAAGCAGTTAGCTCACTTGGCGTCGGCACTTTGATCTTTATGTTCCCGTTTGTACACTGCGCAACTCTGATTCTTATCCCTCGCGCATACCGCGTGTTACTGTGTTATTAATACTGACATTTTCCGGATACTTCGAAGAGCGATAATCGCGTACAGTCTTCTGCGCATCCTGAATTCTTTCCCTGGAGTGGATGTTACCTTGGAACATGCATTTGGGCCAAGTGAGCTAACTGCTTCTTTAGCTATAAACTGTGCACTAGGCTTGTTTTGGTTCGCAGTAGGGATGGTCCTAGAACCGCTCGAAGTAGTTACACAGTCATTTATTGAAAACGAACCCGGGCTAAATATTTCACGCTACGTTTGTCCTACTCTTTAGAACCGATTCGGAATCGTCCTGACTTGGAACCAAAACAAACCTTGTTGCCTCCTGTGATATTGATACACACATTTTGGGCCTCTGTTGTATTACTTGACTTTCTTCAGATTCACCTTCAATGGATACTTTTACAGTTGAATCTATGTTCTGTGTTTCATGGAAAACATATCATTGAATAACAGGATACCTCATGAAATAAAGGCCAGGTTGAGTTTTTCTTAGGAAATGTCTTCACTCAAAAGGTTTCAGAACTCTGTATGTAGTATAACTTTTTGGAATGCTTGCTGTAGAAAAAAAAGGAATGAGACCTGAAGAAATAATCATATAAAAAAAGGAAAATTGTCATATTTCTCTTTTTTATTTTCAAGTGATATAATCGTAAAACTTGGCTAGTTGTATATAAAATTCAATGACAACAAGGTATTCATTTCTCCAAGTTAATTTGAAAACAAGATCAATGACCACAAAATCTGCACTTTTTTAATTACTGCAATGAAAAGTTTGTTATTGGTATTCAGGCTATGCTAATAATTCTAATCAAACAGAATAAAACTGCATATATATCACTTGTTGAATTTTTGACTTCCTGATAAAAAATATCCAGGGCCAAACGTTTAGTAACAATCAGTTTGTGTGTTGATTACTCCATAGTGAGCTAATAGTCTAGTTAACAAGTGCTTTTTGGGTCAAATTTTTTTCGCATTCTCCGAAAATTATGATTGAAGTGTCATTCGATTCGAAATGGCATGTAGATATTTTTTGAGAAATTGCTAAGGCCGCTCGCAAAAATTGCAATAGTTATAAATAATTAAGTAAAAAAAAAGGGGGTTTGGTTTTTCGCCAATATCTCAAAAACTATTCGAGATAATTCAAATTTGAAATATGCAAAAAGAGGAAGAAATTTCCTAGGAAAAAGTTTCAACTCCCGGAACTGTAGGACCAATATTTATAATTTTCCCAGAGGGTTGAAAATCCGCCCTCTCCTATTGTTTAAAAAATTGTTATGAACAAATGCGTTGTTTATGAGATAATTAAAAAAATATTTTATTACATAATCTTTGATGATAATAATGATTTTTCAAAAAAACCATTTCTTAAAAAAAATTTATTGCTTAAAAACGCATTTGTTAAATAACAATTTTTTTTACTACTTGTTATGAAAATTAAGGAACCATTTTTTTTTAAATCACAATTTATCTTGGTCTTCGATATTAAAAAAAAAGATTATTATTTTAATTTTCATTGTTTATTTAATAAACAATTTGTTATAAACAAATGAATTATCACGTATTTTTTTTTCTTTTTCTACTTAAAAAAACAAAAACGACCATGTATTATTTTTAGAAAAAAAATATTTAATTTTTTTATTGAACTTTCAATTTTCTGTTCTCTTTCATTTCACCACTCTGACCTGGTTTTTTATGTTTAATTTTATTATAACTCTTTAACTAATATATACAAGGAAAAAATTTGAGACTTATTTATTTTTTATTAATTAAACAACAAATTAAGCCAAAATTTGAAGCTCTCACTCAATTATTTATTTAATGTATACCATTTGTTTATAAAAATAATCTTTCAGAAAAATTGTTTTTAACTTTTATGTCTAAATGTCTTATAAACTAATATAACTATGACCATAAAACTTTTTATCTAACGTATATTTTCAACAATTTTAGCTTATAAATTTTAGTTTCAATTTATTGTTCCGAAAATAACCAATTATTATTGATTTTAATTTTCTTGATTCTTCTAGATTATGCTAATAAGTTTTTAATGACCTAATGGATTTTTCGGAAAATAAACTGAAATAATAGAATCTTCAATGTTTAGTTACAGTTATTCATCAAAGATCTGAAGATTTTATGCACATTCATCCTGATCTTCATTAAGACGTCATTAGTCTATAATATAACCAGGTCAGAGTGCTGAAATGAAAGAGAACAGAAAATTGAAAGTTCAATAAAAAATATAAATAATTTTTTTTTCTAAAAATAAATGATTGTTTTTGTCTTTTTAAGTAGAAAAATAAAAAAAATACAAAGAGATAATTCATTTGTTTATAACAAATTGTTTATTAAATAAACAATGAAAATTTAAATAATAATCTTTTTTTTTATATCAAATAATGATTTTAAAATAATTTTTCCTTAATTTTCATAACAAGTGGTAAAAAAAATTGTTATTTAACAAATGCATTTTTAAACAATACATTTTTTTTTAAGAAACGTTTTTTTTTTGAAAAATCATTATTATCAAAGATTATGTTATAATTTTTTTTTTAAATTATCTCATAAACAACGCCTTTGTGCGTTGTGCCATGTGCCTGCATAAGGGTGCCTACAGTAAGCCGTGTAGTGTCCGCTATGGTTGGACACAGCATATAAGTTGTAAATTGTTAATAACAAAAATGAAAATTAACAATTCTCAGATTAATAGTTTAACAATTATCGCACTTGCAATGTTAATGTTCGTGCTATTTATTTATTATTGAAAAATCGCGATAAAAATTTTTGGACCACGGATTATTGTTCATTGATCTATCCTGCAGGCGCCTGAATTTTTTCAATTTTTAATTTTCATATTTAATAAGTTTAAATAATATTTATTCATTAAAGGTCCGAAGGGGGCGTGGCTTGCGCAAGCCGAAGTACCCGTTTTCGGGCGTATTTTCAACCCTCTGGGAAAATTATAAATATTGGTCCTACAGTTCCGGGAGTATGAACTGTTTCTTAGGAAATTTCCTCCTCTTTTTGCATCTCTTTTCAAATTTGAATTATCTCGAATAGTTTTTGAGATATTGGCGAAAAACCAAACCCCCTTTTTTTTTCACTTAATTGTTTATAACTATTGCAATTTTTGCGAGCGGCCTTAGCATTTTCTCAAAAAATATCTACATGCCATTCCGAATCGAATGACACCTCAATCATAATTTTCGGAGAATGCGAAAACATTTTGACCTAAGAAGCACTTGTTAACTAGACTATAACTAGAGCAACTCTACACAATAATCCAAGTCAAGATTTTTACCTTCACACCTATGTAAGATAAATTGGGAGACAAATTGTTGGACATGCGGTTGGGCCCTATGTCAAAATTTCAATATCAATAAGATTGACTATGCTTCTTATTCATCAGAAGGCCAACACAAAGAATAGATCCACATATATTCTTTGAAGGAATATCAAAATGGGTCATATTTAAAAAAATCTAACCCTTGTAGATTGAAGTGACAAGAATATGCCTATTATACTCTAGATTAATTCTATCAAGACTCAACCACCTGATCTCAGAAATATTGTCTCACCTTTAAGCAAACTGTGATTCAGAACTTTTTTTAATTATCAGATGTCATTGTTATTCGTTGGTTGATTGATTTTATACATATATACCTACCTCTACTTATTTAATGGTACTGTTCATTATTGTAACTTTGAAACTATGCTTTGTCGATGAGAAATTTATTTCTTCGGACAATAAAGTACATTTCTCTCTCTCTCTCTCTCTCTATACCAATATGGTCTTTTTAATGAAAAAATTTGATTTGAAAACAATATCTCAAACAACACATTAAAGAACACAAAAAAGATACACTACCTGCCAACAAAAAAAAAACAAATTTGATTCCGAAAATACCAGCCCAATCTCAAAAAAAGATTATTACGAGAAATGATTGAAATCAAGAAAGATAAATTAAACATCAATAAAAGAACAGATATTGACAAACTTCACTAGTCATTTTGAACTCTTAACTCTAACTAATGTATTTGATATCCCTCGAAATAATTGATATATTTTTTTATCTGAGGGTATGTTACAAATCTTTTAATCCTATTCCACGATTATTGTTAAATACAATAACTGAAATGTTGGGTTGAATTAAAATATCTCCGGCTTTTATTCTGACCCTCCTTTCACGAATACTTGAACATGATATTTGAAAAGTGGCTTATGAACTGTATTCCAAACATTTTCTATGGTTGTACAAGGAAAATGTGCTATATAGAAAATAACAGTGAATTTTGTTGAAATTGTGTGTAGGTATATGCTCTATATATAGAAGATTAATTTTTCCAATAGTCTGAAATTTCAAGTTATCAATAGACTGCATAAAAGTCAACATACAATAACTGTAGCATGCACATATACTCATATCATCAAGATAAAAACAGCTTATGTGTAAATTTGACAAATATTGATTGGATCAGGGACCCCAGAAACTTCATTTTAGTGAAAGAATGTGTTTTTGACTATGTCCTATTAGGTTTAATTTTTTTTCATATATTGGCACCAGAAATATTATCTGTGTGCCTCTAGTGACTCAACTGAAAGTTGCATGGAAACCACTCAGGATTGATTATGATCATGATGGATCACAATCGATCTGGACTGACTACGTCTGATCTGTCAGCTACTGAATCAGAGGTCGTCCCCAGGTATCTTCAAAATTAGCCCTTAGAGGGAGAATCTTCCCAGCAACAATAACCCCAGAATAACGATAACTATTAACATTTTAGAATACCTTTTCCTAGCAGGCTCCACAGATTCCTCTGGCAGAATGGCACCAAATTGTGGCAAATCGAAAGTACTACAAAAAATAAAATTATTACTATCTCTATAATAAGTAACAAGTTATACAGCATGATAAACATGTGAGTAGTATCTCTCTCTGCATAGAAAATTCCCTATATTTATAAATTGAAGATTCATATATGAGGATGACATTGAGTACTGGATGACAATAATAAAATATATATATATATATATATATATATATATATATATATATATATATATATATATATATATATATATAGGTAATAGGTACCGGGTCTCGACGGCCACTGATAAGTACGTTTGATTTATTTCATTTCCAACATCACATTAAATTGAAGGAAGTAAAGTGTTCACGAGTGTGTGTCGATTCTCGTAGCCTCCATAGCTCAATTGGTAGAGCATAAGCCCGGCAAGCTTAGGGTTGCGAGTTCGAGTCTCGCTAGAGGATGCTTTTTTTTCTTTAATTTAAAATCAGTCCATTATGCCACAATTTCTTTTTCATAATTTCTCACGGACAATAATTTCCCACTTCACAACATATATTTGGCTAAATCTTATCAGTGTTCGAAGATCATCTTCCTAGAACTTTCACTGAAATCGTCACTTCGACGATGATGTTTGGGTGAATAGGTACCGGGTCTCGACGGCCACTGATAAGTACGTTTGATTTATTTCATTTCCAACATCACATTAAATTGAAGGAAGTAAAGTGTTCACGAGTGTGTGTCGATTCTCGTAGCCTCCATAGCTCACTTGGTAGAGCATAAGCCTGGCAAGCCTAGGGTTGCGAGTCCGAGTCCTCGCTAGAGGATGCTTCTTTTCTTTAATTTAAAATCTGTCCATTATGCCACAATTTCCTTTTTCTATATATATATATATATATATATATATATATATATATATATATATTCAGAGATATTTAAAATTAATTTAGGCAGCTCAAGAACATCCATAGAGTCCCCATGAAATTTGTATGAACAGAAAATAATGTTTCAAAACCAATCTAATGTTGGTACAGTTTTATTCAAATTAAAATATAAAAATGTGTGTATTTTTTTTAAATGTTTGTGTGTTTATGCCTTTGTATGCAAACTTTTTCAGAGACACAAGCTGAAGATTGTAATTCTAGTGACAATATCGATTGGTTTTTGACAAAACATTGTAAGCGACAGAAGTAAAATTCTACAGGAAGCTTTTTTTCTTATAATGGCTTTATTTCAATACTTAGAACTCTCAAAATGTGTAGGACTCTATTTAATACGGCGAAAAATCGTTCAAGTGAATAAAATCCAGTGCAAGTTATTATTTTCATTGAATATTGTTGCATATGATAGTTTGTCAAAACAATTTCAAAGTTTCTTCGATTTGGATCTGCCGCTTAAGATACTCATGAGATGTTTTGTTGGTATCAAATTAGATATTTTGAACAGATACAAAGCGTAATCTCGCAATATAACGTCATGCAATTTTTAGGTTAACCGACAAGATTTTCTGGCATTTACGATCATCTGTCAGTAGCATATTGTCATAAATGTCCGAACACCCCGTAGAGTACATTATTCAATTTCATTTGTGAACTGGTCAAGGTAATGTTATTTATCGGAACATGCCTTGTTTTATTGTGTCAAAGTTTCAATGTAAAAAACACTAAATACCGATTCATAAAAAAGCTTCTGATGGTTTGATCGGGGAGTTAGTTTTCAGTCGTGCCATAATAAAAGAGATTAATTCACTTGATAATTGTTCTTGTTCCTATTTAAATAAATGTTGTTTTTCTATTTTTCTGCAAAAGCTAGCCGTGAGCAACCCCAATTCACAACAATATTGGCGTTTACAATAAAATATAGAAATTATTGGTATTTTGTTGGAATACAATACAATAATGATTTCAAGCACTTATGACCAAATGAGCATAAATAATATGTTGAATCAAGAAATTTTCAACAAATTTGTTGCTTACAATGTTTTGTCAAAAACCCATCGATATGTTATATTGACAGTTTCTCATTAATAAAAATAAAATACCACCTACTGAACCAAATGAAAAGAAACTCACATTTTTGGAGGTGTTCTAACTCAAGACTTTTGATGAATTATGGACACCAAACTTCAAATATCTTTTACCACTAGGTTTCGTAATAAAGTCTTCTTCGGTGAAATGATCTGAGCAAACAAATTTACCAATGGTATATCTTCACCCTTCAACTTCAGAAAAGATGACCACTGAGCTCTCTTAGGTTCTGCAGGAAATCTATTACATTGATATCAGGTTAATAAATTGCATAGGTATTCTCTTTTCAAAATGGAATGAAGTGGTTTCAAAATTTCACAATAAATATACAGAATCCAATTTTCCCCACTTTGAAATGATTGTTTATATTATTATTACATCTTGTGTTATAATTCCATTAAAATTAATTCGTCAACATGTCGTTGATTATAGGAATCTTGCACAATTGATGGGATGAACTCGATTTGAAACATATAGGTAACCACCATAAAAAAAGGCCAAGAAAATAGTTAATGATATTTACAGAATTATTTTTTAAACAAATTAAGAGAGAGTAAATTATTTTATGGAGCTCCAGCTATCGTTTCCCAATCACTCTGAAAATCAGACGACTCAAACACTTCTAGATTACTACTTGCATCATAACCTTAAAAAAGCGAGAAAGAATGAATGGCAATTGGATTTGAATGAAACTTTACAGTGGGTTCATACAGCGAATAAGATAACATAAGGAATAAGATAAGAAAGAGAGTTTAACTTGATTAATGGACACTTAGTTTATCAAAATCAACAGCAAAACTTACCGGTGGAAAGATCTCGGGTGGTTCTCGATGAATTTCTCTTCACAGGATATGCACTTTCGAACCATGATTATTATAAACACAACCACAAAAACCGTTTTTGAACTGAACTGGGAGGTTAATCAACAGAACGGGAAGTAAAAAAAGTAGTTTAGAGTTAAAATTGACACTTGAAAAATTCCTAAAGTCACTACCGACCCAAACGAACGACACTGAATGTTCCAAAAATTTTATGACAAGTGACATTTATTCTCATCAATCGATTCGTCGAAAAATGTTTGAATCCCCTCCAAAAAAAAAAACAAGGGAACGTTGGTTAAGCATGCGCATAGCTGAAATGCTTAAATGAAAAGGTCTATAAAATTGTTTTCGCTGCAGGCGGAGTAGTCTAAGAGCCGGTGGGAGGTCGACCTTCACCGATCTGATAACTCGATGAGACATATTTTTTATCAAATATAATTTATAAACAAATATGCCTATGATCACTTGCCTATCGAAAAGTGTTCATAGCTATTTTTAATTGAATTAATTTTAATCAATTTTCTTTCATCACCTTCACTCTTTTGATAACCGAATGAGTTTCATCTCAACTCATAGTTTTTAACACTCAGAATATGCCTAGGTAGGCTTGCCTACTTATTTCTGTGCATGGCTACCTGGCAAGCAGATGTGAACAGGTAAGTCAATATAGGTAACCACACCGATCTGTTAACCAATCGAGATTGATATCATAGGTAAGATAATTTAATTACAAAACCAATCGTATAGGCTTGCCTGCAAAAAATCGTACATAAAATATTATTGCCAAGCTATAAAGTCTTAGAATTTTAGCTATTTGATAGGCGCGAGAGAGAAAGTAGAGCGTCCGAGGTCCGTGTGATAGAACAGGACACAACATAGCAGCTGCACGCTACCTGACCGTTGAATGTATCCGAGTGCGCATGCTCGTGTACATGTGAGTGAAAGTGACAGCATTTATTTACACTCGACAGTAATTTTGAACTAATTTATTATAACTCTAATTTCGATCACAATTTTTATTATTTCACACTATATATACTTACAGCTATGAAATAATCAAAAATAAATAATTTAATATATTAATAAATAAAAAAAAATAAAAATTCAACATTTTTTTTTCATTTTAAAGCTAAATTATAAAATTTAAAAATGATAAAAAAATCTATATTTTTTATTTAAAATTAAATAAAGAATAATTTATTTATTATTTAAAATCAAATAAATGCCGTAAAGCGGGAAAGAATAAGTGTTTCTTTTAAAATTTTAGTATAATAAATAAAAAAAATCATCAATATAGAAAAATATAATTTAATACATTTATGTTGTTAAAAGCGTTTATTACAAAGCATATAAAAGAGTTCAAAATTACTGTCGAGTGTAAATAAATGATGTCACTGTCACTCACATGTACACGAGCATGCGCTCTCGGATACATTCAACGGTCAGGTAGCGTGCAGCTGCCATGTTTGTCCTGTTCTATCACACGGACCTCGGACGCTCTACTTTCTCTCTCGCACCTATAGCTAAAATTCTTAAACTTTATAGCTTGGCAA
The DNA here is from genome assembly GCA_018342105.1 of Gonioctena quinquepunctata. Classification (NCBI taxonomy): domain Eukaryota; kingdom Metazoa; phylum Arthropoda; class Insecta; order Coleoptera; family Chrysomelidae; genus Gonioctena; species Gonioctena quinquepunctata. The sequence continues at coordinate 191,521 of JAFIRS010002149.1, forward strand.
TAATATTTTATGTACGATTTTTTGCAGGCAAGCCTATACGATTGGTTTTGTGATTAAATTATCTTATCTATGATATCAATTTCGATTGGTTAACTGATCGGTGTAGTTACCTACCTATATTGACTTACCTGTTCACATCTGCTTGCCAGGTAGCCATGCACAGAAATAAGTAGGCAAGCCTACCTAGGCATATTCTGTGTGTTAAAAACTATCAGTTGAGGTGAAACTCATTCGGTTATCAAAAGAGTGAAGGTGATAAAAGAAAATTGATTAAAATTAATTCAATTAAAAATAGCTATGAACACTTTTCGATAGGCAAGTTATCATGGGCATATTTGTTTATAAATTATATTTGATAAAAAATATGTCTTATCGAGTTATCAGATCGGTGAAGGTCGACCTCCCACGGTCTCCTCTACTAGAGGGAGCGTTTCAAAGTTCGTCCGTAAACATGCGCGAAAGCCATTTGCGTACGTGTTGCATACAATATGTTTTTGCATAAGCTTTCCAAAGAATGTTTCATGTGGGAATAATGATTTTATTTATATCAATACGCAAATAAATGGTAGGCAGCACCGGCAGAAGGCCATGTGAAATATCGAATCGGATTTTTTATTACCGACGTGTCAAATATGTCAACTAGTCAATAACATTTGCATTTTGTTATGTTTTCTAATTGTGTTTTCAGTAATTTTTTCCAGGATCCATCTATACTGACGTATTATGGGGATATAGATAGTTGAATATAATAAACTTGTAAGAAAATATGACAACCATTCAGAAAGATACTCCAAATTTGAAAGAATATTAAATGTATTCAGTATACAGTATACTAGTTTGACTTTCTAATCGTGAATGCTAGATGCCGCCCACATCATGGTAATCCTGAATAGTAAGTGATATTTGGAATACATGAAATATAAATGTATGTAGGTTTAGGTGTGAAAATAGAAACTTGATTTGAACCCAAACTAAACCATTATTCGTATATTCTTGTAGGTAAGTGGATTATATCTTGTTTGAATTAACTATCATTTTGTTTGCGATTGTTCGAAAAAAGAAAGTGTAAAAGTCATCATGTTTGTACCTACCGCAACAATAACCATTGACAATTTTATTCTGAAAAAATAAAAATTTCTAGCTTTTCTGCGTCAAAATGTTATCGGTTCATAGTTTTTATAGTATTTATAAACACCCGTTAATGTTCAGTTACGTTTTATGATTGAATAAAATTCAGTTCGTAAAGTGTTGCCATGACGACGCTTTACGGACAAGTCCGTAAAAGTAGCATTACGGATTTTTTTAAATTCACAAAGTTGCCGTTTTGGGGAGCGTATACAAAAACTTTTTTTTGTACACGCTCCACAAAATGACTACTTTTTGGATACTGAAAAGATTCCGCAAAATGCCACTTTACCGGACTAGGCCAGTAAACTCGTCATGGCAACACTTTATCGGACTATTTTTGCTTATTCAGAAAACTTTATAAAAAATGTTTCAGTAGACGCAATGAACTATTTATTTGTTTGCTTCGAAATATTTGTTTGCTTCGAAATATTCTTTTACAATGCTTTTTTCATGAAAATTGACCACTAATATTTAACAAATCTGTCATTGATAAACAATCACTTGCACAACTTCCTTACACTGTATGGATGCGGTAATTGAAAATGTATGCACGGCGAGGAAATATGTGTGGCATTTCTGTTTTGTTTATTTGGAAAGTTATTACAAAAATAGTTTTATGCTATACGTACGCAAATGGCTTTAGCGAACATCATCTTCATACTCCGGACTCGGCTGGGGCCATTCCGATTCGTCCGCTAGCCTCACTTTGCGTACCTGATGCATAAACTACTATTTGTGTATTATATGTTGGATTAATATAACTGAAAAGTTACCGATTAAAATGAATGACCATCTGAAAAAAAGATCATCGAAAATTGTAGAAAAACAAAGGAACGTTTTAATAGAATTCATTATAAATTGAAGCCTCAGTTATGCAGCGGAATATTTTCACAAATTTTTACTTAAAAATACGCTGAGACACTATGGCAAGAAATTGCAAATAATTGAAATAGTATGGGTGGGTGCAATTAAATCATGGCAGAGTTGGAGAAAGGTGAATTGATAACAAAATATATAGTTAAGTTCGATTTCAATGAGTGTGCAGATGAACTTTCTTTGAATCAAGGATTTGAAACAAGTACGTGCTGAGTCAAACAATAAGATAGGAGACATTGATTTTTTCGATGATGCTCCAAATATAGAAATTAAGGTAAATTCCTAGTTATTCCACTCATGCTCCCTGAAAATAGCTGAAAGACTTTTCTTAAGTGTTTTTGCTTCCTGAACACGAATCCGAAAGAATATAATTTTCAAACACCGTTTTCTCGCGCAAATATCACTGAAAATGCCTCCGTCTTTCAAACAGCATAAAATACAGCCGGTTCTATCTTAAAAATTATCTTTCTTCAACACATACATCCCCCCTAAAATCTAGCTCAGATTGAGGTTAGGTTGTTGCTTGTTGATGATGCAAAGAGATGTTATTAGGATGTACGTGTTGAAAAAGGAGGACTTTTTCGATAGAACCGGTTGTTTTGTGCCAAGTTTTGCAGAAAATTGATTTAGTGTTCGTATTTTACGCTGATTGAAAGAAGGAGGCATTTTAAGTGATTTTTGCGCAAGAAAGCGGTTGTTGAAAATTACGTTCTAGAACAAAGAAAGCGCTCTAACTCCTAAACGGTATGAAACCACTGCATTTTCTTTCGGATTCGTGTTCAGGAGAAAAAAACACACAAGAAAAGTCTTTCAGCTATTTTCAGGGAGCATGAGTGGACTAACTATAGATTTACAGAAATTAATATGCCTAATTCTGCATCAAAAACTCCTCGAAGAAAGAGGATTCCTAAGAAAATGGAGACTCTTTTGAATTCCTGCTGCAAGCAATTAAAAATAATATTTGGATAAAACAAATATTCGAAGGTAGCATATTATGAGCAAAAGTTACAAATAATGAAAAAAAAAATCTCCAATAGCTACTAAACAAATGTACAGAGGTTGCTGACCAGTTGCTTTGAGATTTTGTTTTTATTTATTTGAATAATCAAAAACAACTAAGGAAGTATTTTTAGGATTTGAATTTTATTTCCTGAGTTTTCTCTTTCAAAAAATTCAATATCTGTTAAGTATTTATGTGTTTTTCGTTTAATAGTGTTGTTTATTTTTCACAGAATTATATTTTGACCGAAATTGCAAATATTAGAAGAATCTAGGTTTAATAAAAGGTGGTATTAACAATAGTTTATTCACCAACTTGAATTTATCTCTGATTTTTTTATGGCATTTGCCCTTACTCTTCTACTTTCAGCAAGTTCTGCGTTTACTCTAGCATACACTCCATTGACTTCATTTTCAGTGTTCCCCCGAAGCATGCCAAAAACATTTTGATCATCTCCTGGTTCATTTCCGGCAAATTATGTTCAATGCACGTATTATGCAGAACCACACAAGCAATTATAATTTTGCAGGAGGATAGAGGGCCATAATGTAAAACCCTATAATATGCTTCAATAAACATCTGAATCGATTTAAACACAACATTACAACATTCAATTTTGACAAGGGTACTTTAATGTGTGTTATTATATCTTTTCTCAGGAGAATTCACTGGAGAATTGTATTTCAATGAGGTGAGTAACCATGGTCTTAGGGGCTATCTTGAATCGCCCAATAAAAAATAATCATTGTGCCTTCTTCGATGTAAATCTCTCAGTAATTCTTGCACATTTGATCGACTCCATATATCCTCCTCCATATATATATATATATATATGAATCATTCGTGCTTCCGGTGTACTTCGCAATTACATTGATAATTTTTAAGCCAGAATGTATGGTGTCAGAATATCTATGAGGCGTCTTGTAAGGTTTTTAGTTAATCGAATAATTTTAATGAATTGTGTGTCACTCAGAGCAAATGTGTCTTGGGGGTGTCGTTGACCATTCAGGAACTGCTGATTTTCAACTGCCTCCAAATTTAAAGATCAAATGAATCAATTCATAAATTCTGCATAGTACAAGAACGCAAAAAATAACTAGAAATTTCGGGATAAATATAACAACAAATTCTAACCTCTCTCAACGAAAATAAACAATTTTATTCGTTATACAGCGAAGGCGAGTTTTAACAAATTGGTCAAAAATACTGTTAAAGTATTTTCTCAGTAGATCAGCTAGGGGTGGATTTTGGCGAATGAGGTGAAGGGGTGGTTTTTGGCAAAGGCGGCGGTGAGGATGATGGCGGTCGTGCTAATAATATATGGTGAATGCGTCAGGGGGTTGTTTTTTGGCGAAGGCAGCAGTTTGGATGATGGTGGTGGTCATAGAGGCGGTTCGTTGTAGGTGTTTAGGAAACAATGGTGGTTATAGGATTAGGAGAGGGTGGGGTGGGTGTATGTGGGCAGGGAAAGAATCTGGGGGAGTGGTCTGTGATAGGTCGCAATGGTGACAGCCATGTTGTGGATGGGAGAGTGGGGGTAGGAAGGGCTGTGATAGGTCGTGTAAGTGGTGATAGCCGTCAACCGCTATCCAATAGCCGAGCAGCAGCAGCCATATTGAAATGGGAGTGGGTGGGGTCGTCCGTTAGCCACATTCGTCATCCAATTAGCTCCACTCGTCAACGGCATTGGTCGACCCGTCAACCAATAGCCTTTTGTTCAATCGAGGAAGTGAATGTCGGCGGACATTTTGGAAAGTGGGAGGAGTCACCAGTGTTTATGAGCGATGATGCGGCGGCCATGACCCAACCGACAAGTCGATGCCAATCTGAACAGCCGTTTCAACGTCAGCACTTTCGTTATCAGTTGTTTATTTAAGCGACCGGATATCGGCGGCATCCTTTGTTTACATTAACAAGATAAGAGAGTATGCAGCTGCATGGTTTAACTGTGGGGTAACTTGAATATAAACGCAAATCCTACCAAGGTCAAATACGACTTGAATAATATTTTAAAACTTTGTCAAATATACAGGCAGGATCGAAAGAGTGTTAGCGGAGGAAAACAAAGAAGTATATATTGGAGTTTTTTTGTGAAAATGAGGTTCCCAGATAACACAGGATATCCTATGGATATCCATTTCATGTCCAATTCTGGTCGGGATATCCCTGGATTTGAAATGGACATCCATAAGATATCCGTCGACGGATTTGAAATGGATATCCTTCAGAAGATATCATATGGATGGCCATAAGATATCCGGAGCAAATATGGATAAGTTCAAATTGCAAGATTGATTTTTATTGTGTCAATTTCTGAGTTTCTTTCATGCTCGTACATAGGTATCAATTTTTTTGGAAAAATCTCATGTTTCGTTTTTCTACTTGATTTGAAATGGATATCCATCGACGGATTTGAAATAGATATCCTTCAGAAGATATCCTAGAGATGGCCATGAGATATCCAAAGCAATCATAAATGAATTTAAACATTCTCGTAGATACACAAATTGTACCTTTTCAAAAATACGTTGTCGCGGGGACCCTCTGCGACCACAGAACAGATCAGTGAACTCTATACTATACGTAACTGGAACAGATCCGACCGTTTACTCCAATAACGTAAAGTGTGTCAGGGGTAGCTAAAACAGAGATAGCCTAATTTACGGTAACCTGTCTTTGTCATACTCAGTCAAATGAATTACGCTTATATGCATAAATTATCACTCAAGTGAAAATTAAGGGAGATTGGGGATTATTTTTGTTCAATACGTTTAATATAGGTGAAGATATACATTAATTGTGTTCTATTGTGCTATTAGTTTCGTTTCCTTTATCGTGTGTGATTTAAAAAGCAGCATAGTTGGTGTGATTTGCTACAGGCCTTGGCGATAGTTTTCATTTAACATTAAAAAACAATGGTGATTTATTGTGTAGCGTTTGGATGCAAAAACGACCAAGATTATCGGCAAATATCTTTTCATGGGTAAGTTGATAATATTTAGATTTGGTTATGTAATGAATAATTAGCGATATTACTAGCAAGATTGAAAGTGAATTTATTTTCCAGTTACTATATTACTATACAGAGGTACTATATCTACTGACCACTCTTATACCGCCTCTCCTAAAGCTTATAAATCATTCACCAATTTTGTCACTCGAGGAGGTCTTCTTTATGCTTCAGATGTGGTGTACAAAATTTTACATTTTGCAGAAAAGCAAATTCGTCTTCTTTTAGAAGTGAAATCATTTTTAAAAGCAAAATGAACTTGAAACAAAAAATCATAAATACAATTATTAATCATTTTGCTGTAGATATATATCTTCTTAAACCTAGACGCCCTGTGATACAATAATTAGTAGGTGAAGAATGTCACGAAATTCAAATTATTCGTAAAATAATTTCTATATATTTAAAGTGCCGAATGTATCACCATAGCAAACTATTAAATTTAGAATTTCATGGAAAAAGTGCCACAATAAGACAAAAAATGACAAAACTTGTTTTATTCAATAACTGTTAGATTTTATATATATATATATATATATATAAATATATATATATATAAATATATATATATATATATATATATATATATATATATATATATATATATATATATATATATATATATAATATATATATATATAATATAAAATAAGAATTGGATTTCATATTGTGTTTATTTTATTTAGAAATCCCCTGGGAGATCATTCAAAAATTTTACTTGAACGTTGTACTTTCTTTCCTGAATAATGATTGGGAGAAAATCACGTTTTCTCCTAAAGAAACCTAAAAAATACAAATTTATTTAAAATAATGTGCGAGGGTTCCATTAACCAACATAAGATAAAAAGAGATAGGTATCCGTAACAGATGCGGGTTGCCTATGCAATGGTTTTGCCTCACTTTTCGCCCAAGGCGTGGCCGTTCCAGGTAGTATATAGAGTTCACTGGAACAGATATACATGTGTCTGCGACAGGCCATACTATACGCATAATTACTGGCGACGTCTGTCATTTTATTTTGTTGAGGAAGGTCATATTAGTCATAGCACTGAATCCAAACAAAAGTCGTGTTTTTTTTCTATTTTCCTTCGTTTTTGATACCCTGTTGGTCTGGACATAATGATTTTCATCTGTAGCAATTGATTGTTTCGGAAAAGGGAATTATATATAGACCTTTTCATTTAACAGCGATAGCATTTGTTCTTTTTTTTGCGGAACCAACGACATGGAAGTAGGTATTCCAAATTTTTTAGGGTACATATTCAAAACTAAACTTGTGTGCAGAAGACGTTTGAATAAATTCAAATGAAATTTTCGTCTACGGCAAAAATCGTCTTTAAATTAAGGAGTTTCATCGTTCCGCCGTACGTACCGCCCCTTTGTTAGATTGAGGTTAGGTTATTAAACAACAAATCCTAAATTCAAACCAAAGCATACATCTGTATGGATTGATATCGAAGTACATGTATTTTTCAGAATTAACCTGTTAATATCAGGTTATTCTCTAGATCTAGCTGTTAATTTCATGATATGATTACAACATAAAACGAAGCAAAAAAAGAAGCCTGAACGTCTTCAAAGAATCGGAGTTAACCTATTTTTTGGTTCATACAATTAAACTAACAAAGAAAACTGATTGTGTTTCTAGTCGGTTATTCACAATGAAATAGTGCTTAGCAAGTTATCCAGGGCATCTTGGTGGTTGTACTCATCTAAAGCAGTGGTCTTGAACACCCCCAAAATCTTCCCACAGATTCGAAAAATCTGATGATTTACGAAAATGAAATAAATACCAACTGCTAACATTTGAGCAATGGAATCAAAAACACTATAACCCAATACAACATAAATTTTAATATTTACTTAAATAGTATTGATGGAAATATTCAAGTTTTTCGAAAGTGAATATTTGAAGCAGACTTGAAAAAACATTTCATTGATTTCAGTAACTTTTTATCTCAGTACACTTTTATTACATGTATAATTGCTTTTTTGGTACTGGAAGATTATTTGACAAAAACACAATAATTTCTAAAAGAGCAATAACAATCAGCATGTAATCTCATATACTGATACCAACAATAATGATTATGAATGTGCTTCTTCTTCAAGTGCTGCACTTCTGGAATGACATTGTATACCACCTTCAAATTAAAACTATATTGGCAGACTCATGGCACCATCCAGCAGAGAACCAGAGGGGATTATTTTCTAGACAGCATAATGCCCGATCTGAAAGACCGCTCGACTTTCTGCAGATACCTTGAACCTTCTTGGCTCAAACATTTTTATAACAAAATCCGAATACACTGAATAAAACCTTTTCAATGTGAAGAACACGTCAGAATTTTATACCCATAATCTGGGGATTTCTACTTCCACTGCCGTTAGAGAGAATCAGCTATGGGTTTCGAAGTGGAGGCAGGAGCTCACAGAAAATAAATAGTTTGAAAGTGCCCAGTTGTGTGCTTCCTACAACCGAAGTTTTTTTACAATGACCTCTTGTTTTATTTAAGGGATGAGAGAGGTCTCGCCACTACCCCTGTGGTCAGCGGTCACAGTCCTCTCACAGACAGAAGTATGTTTGCAGAGGACGAGTGTAGGATGAGTGAAGTAAATGAGGATCATTACGATCTGATGTACGAGCAGGGGTGCCTTGATACTTGACTCCCTAGAGGCTTGACAGAAAGAACATTTAAGGAAATTTTTAGGATGAGTGTTTCTTACAGTGTCCAAATGTTTGTTTCTGGCTATATGACCTCTATCCAAATATCCAGCATTTCATTTAGAATTTTGGCTAACCTCGCCATAAGTACGGCTATTTCTAAAAACTCATTTTTTACTTTAAGCTCTAAAAAATTGGCTAGGAGAAAGTGTCGGAAAGGTGGAGGACGGCTTAGCCTTTCTAAATATATATCCCAACTTTCTTTTTAGTTTGTGATTGAGGTTTCTGTTAACTCTCTATTTTATAAAAAAATATTTCCATATGCATAACTTGTTTCATTGTTAAAGTTGTCATTGGAACCGTACTTGAGCCAAGTTGACCCCCCCCCCCCAACATCTTGGGCTGCGACTGTGCCTGCTTGACAGTGAAAAACACTGATTTTGATTTTCTGGTAATACCTTAATTTAAAATATATATTTTTTTCAATTTTTTTTTTAATAAACTTTTCGGTGTTTTATGCATTATCTTAAGTTATTAGTCACAAGAAGTTTAGATTAGTTTTCAATGAGAATATGTCAAAAGACAAAAGTTGGGCAAATTTTCTTATGACTTGAATCTCACATGTTTTGGGGCATGAGTAGCTCTTCAGGTTGACTGTCATTCGATATTTGAAGCAACATCGCTCGTGATTGGTACGAGTACACTTGCATCAAAAGCTCGAACAATGTGGTGAATATATTGTAAATGCCAAGTCGTCTTTCGGAGGGGATGTTAATCCATTGGACTAGAATCAATGGATATTGGGCTCGTTAAAGAATCCTAGTCTGGTTGGAATCCCAGACGGTTCAGAAACATTTCCGTTTTTAGGATGTGCTCACCGGAGTGAGTGATAAGCTTTCTTTGCAGAAATTGGCTGACAAATATAGCAGAAAAGGAGAGAATCTGTAAAATTGTAATTTAACTTCCGGGAACTTACAACTCCTGCATATTTATGCAGGAGTAGTGTATTTACACCATTTTTATAGGAACGTCGAGTTAATTAAATGAAAACATAACTAGCTCGTAGTAGATTTATTGAATATGTAGGATCTCACCACAGATCTTTCAGATGACAATAACTTACCCTTTGCTTAGTTCATTAGAAGAAAAAATAAAATAGATTAAGATAATTTCTAAATGAATCTAGAAATACTGTTTTTGTTTCATATTGCATTTTTTATAAGAATACTATTTCAATTTTGTTTAAAATTATGCATCATCAGTTTTTTCCAATAAATAAATGGTTGTTAATATGTTGTTTCATTGATTCTGCCAAATACTTTTTTGATACAATCAATCATAAAAAAAATAAGGAAAGAACTATACAAAATAATTAGAATATCCAATTTATATCAATATTTTGATTTTTTTAATTAATATATATTATGTAAGTTGAACAAGTCTTTTCATTACATATTTTTATTTATTTATTAGAAACGGTAACCCCTTTTTACAATTACAATTAAAGTATTATTCATCATACCTTAAACTAACATACTTATTACTATAACTTAAAACTATGATTTCACATAGACAGACTATATATATATATATATATATATATATATATATATATATATATATATATATATATATATATATATATATATATATATATATATATATATATATATATATATATATATATATATATATATATATATATATATATATATATATATATACTTTTATATCAATTATCACAGGTTTTTGGAAGGTAAATAATTCAGATGGAATATCATAAATCATTATTTATCAGAGTGCGTTACAGTATTTCAGTTTACTTTTTAAAGATGACAATGAACGAGAAAATACCAAGATCTACTTTGTTGCCGTTAGTTAACATATGTGATAGTGGCGAGTGCATGCCATAATTACATCTGTGATTACTTGGTTTGAATAAATAAGCATTTCTGAGAGGTACATGGAGATCAATGATACTAAGACGGGACAGTAAAGCTCAGCATTTAAAAGTTTGTGTAACAAACAGATATCCTGTCTAAAATACCATCAAATTCAGCTCTTGATATTATGAAACTATTATTCGATTCAATTCTAATATTGTAAGATGTAATATGAATGTGTTATGATAATTATTTTTGGAAATTATTGAAAACATGGTGTGCTTGCTATCAGGCATGCAGAACTGAAAAGTTCTTTCGATAAAAAAATCCCATATGTTGCATAGCTACTGAGTGGCAAATATAAATAAATATTATGTATTTGACACATTGAAATTAAAGAATGTCAGCTATTGCCAATGGTTCAGGTATCAAACAGGATTCGAACCATTGCAAATAATACAAAATAAAATGAAAAAAATACATATTCAGATACCAGTACCTTGAATAACTTGTATAAACTAAACGACTTACTCAATTAAAATATTTATATATATATATATATATATATATATATATATATAATACGAAGTGGAATATTGCGTCTGTGAAAAATACATGAACAGAAAGATTGTGGCATATCAGACAAGTTATTAAATTAATGAAAAAAAAAACATCCTCAAGCGGGATTTGAACCCACGACCTCTGGATCTCTAGTCAGAAACTCTAACCAACTGAGCTATTAGGACATAGGTGCCTCCGCATATTTGTGAATCACGTTTTCATTAATTTAATAACTTGTCTGATATGCCACAATCTTATATATCTATATATAGTCTCCAAATTTGTTCTTGATTCATTCTATAAATTGGGCAAAACTTACAACTTAATTTAAAAAAATAATTCATACACATTCAAGTCATGTTTAGTTGTTATATATTATATTTTATGCCTATTATGAACATTTCTACTGTTTCTTGGGATTAATCAAACCATTATTATTGTATTGACTCAAAAACTGCAGAAGGTTACAGAACGACACTGCTGCTGTCTACATTTAAAATTATATTCATAAAACATATATATAATACAAAAGAACATAACATACCTGGGTTTCTAAAAAAAAATACTGTTGTTCCGTGTAAGTAGTTGTGAATTCATATACAATGAAAATATTTTTCAATTATCAATTTTTGCACCAAGAGAATGTTGCAGCATTCTATATAGGTTCGTTACGTCCTATCCTATATCTTTAAAGTTACAATACAAAACATCAGAAAATATACATCATATCACAGAAGTTCTTTCAAGTCATTCTACAAAAAATACTAACAAGCCATACTTAACAATACTAAATAAAAAAATGCAAATTCGAAAAAAATAATTCAACAATGGAAATCATTTAACCCATGATGATACAAAGAGGTTCGTTAGAAATTCAAATTCCCAGAAAACACGTTGATGAAATAGTTAATCTTCTGGTCAGTGTTACTTTGTAGTTGTCAATTTATTTATCTACCATACATAAATCAATTATTGTTAAACCCACAGGTTGAAGAACTGTCAATGGCCATTTGATGTATTTAATTTCATGCCAATAAAGATATTTTATAATAAATATCAGTTATAATTGAAGACAAATGAATAACTTATTGACATAAACTTCCAATTATCATTGTTTCTGTTCTCCTATGCTCATGGCGGAGGAAAAACAATACAGCAAAAATAAAGTAATGTAAGGCAAAAATAAAGTAATGCACAGACACTAGGCTTGTTTTGGTTTGCAGTAGGGATGGTCCTAGAACCGTTCAAAGTAGTTACACAGTCGTTTATTGAAATAAAATCTTTCACGCTACTTTGTCCTACTCTTTAGAACCGATTCGACTTCGAACCAAAACAAACCTTGTATATTTCTCCTGTTGCCTCCTGTGATATTGATACACAAATTTTGGGTCTCTGTTGTATTACTTGACTTTCTTCAGATTCACCTTCGATGGATGCTTTTACAGCTGGATCTATGTTCTGTGTTTCATGGAAAACATCTCATTGAATAACAGGATACATCATGAAATAAAGGCCAGGTTGAGTTTTTCTTAGGAAATGTCTTCACTCAAAAGGTTTCAGAACTCTGTATGCAATATGTAGTATAACTTGCTGTGGAAAAAAAAAGGAATAAGACCTGAAGAAATAATCATATAAAAAAAAGGAAAATTGTCATATTTCTCTTTTTTATTTTTAAGTAATATAATCGTAAAACTTGGCTAGTTGTATATAAAATTCAATGACAACAACATATTCATAATAGTTTCCCCAAGTTAATTTGAAAACAAGAAGATCAATGATCTCAAAATCTGCACTTTTTTAATTACTGCAATGAAAAGTTTGTTATTGGTATTCAGGCTATGCTAATAATTCTAATCAACCTGGATAAAACTTCATATATATCACTTTTTGAATTTTTGACTTCCTGATAAAAAATATCCAGGGCCAAACGTTTAGTAACAATCAGTTTGTGAGTTGATTACTCCATAGTGAGCTAACTAGAGCAACTCTACTACCAGCCAACAAAAAAAATAAAACAAATTTGATTCCGAAAATACCAGCCCACTCTCAATAAAAGACTATTACGAGAAATGATAGAAATCAAGAAAGATAAATTCAACATCAACAAAAGAAAAGATATTGACAAACTTCACTAGTCATTTTGAACTCTTAACTCTAACTAATGTATTTAATATCCCTCGAAATTATTGATATATCGATTGGTTTTTGACAAAACATCATAAGCGATAAAAGTAAAATTCCGCAGGACCCTTTTTTTTGTTACACTGTCTTTATTTCAATACTCAGAACTCTCAAAATGTGTAGGACTCTATTTATTTCGGCGAAAAATCGTTCAAGTGAATAAAATCCAGTGCAAGTTATTATTTTCATTGAATATTGTTGCATATGATAGTTTGTCAAAACAATTTCAAAGTTTCTTCGATTTGGATCTGTCACTTAAGATACTGATGAGATGTTTTGTTGGTATCAAATTCGATATTTTGAACAGCTACAAAGCGTAATCTTGCAATATAACGTCATGCAATTTTTAGGTTAAAGTGCACTCCACTTTGCAGTAATCGTTATTAGGTTTTTACGTGTTACGTTGTTCTGTCATCATGGGAATAAAATATGATCATAAGCGACAGAAACAGAATCGTAACTGACAAGATTTTCTGGCATTTACGATCATCTGTCAGTAGCATATTGTCGTAAATGTCTGAACACCCTGTAGAGTACATTATTTAATTTCATTTTTGAACTGGTCAAGGTAATGTTATTTTTCGGAACATGCCTTGTTTTATTGTGTCAAAGTTTCAATGTAAAAAACACTAAATACCGATTCATAAAAAAAGCTTCTGATGGGGGAGTTAGTTTTCAGTCGTGCCATAATAAATGAGATTCATTCACTTGATAATTGTTCTTGTTCCTATTTAAATAAATGTTGTTTTTCTATTTTTCTACAAAAGCTAGCCGTGAACAACCCCAATTCACAATATTGGCGTTTACAATAAAATATAGCAATTATTGGTATTTTGTTGGAACCAAACTTGCACTTACAATAATGATTTCAAGCACTTATGTCCAAATGAGCATAAATAATATGTTGAATCACGTGTAGATTATCATAAGTAACAATTTGGTTGAAAAATCCAATTTTCAACAAATTTGTTGCTTACAATGTTTTGTCAAAAACCCATCGATCTGTTATATTGACAGATTCTTATTAATATAAATAAAATACTACCTACTGAACCAAATGAAACGAAACTCACATTTTTGGAGGTGTTCTAACTGGAGGCTTCCGATGAATGATGGGCAAGGCACCAAACTTCATCTTTTACCACCAGGTTTCGTAATAAAGTCTTCTTCGGTGAAATGATCTGAGCAAATTTTTCAATGGTGTCTACACCTTCCAACCCCAGAAAAGATGACCACTGCCGAGTTCTCCTAGGTTCTTCAGGAAATCTATTACATTGATATCAGGTTAATAAATTACATAGGTATTCAAAATGATATAAAGTGGTTTCAAAATTTCACAATAAATATACACAATCCAATTTTCCATTAAAATTAATATTCATCACACGTCGTTGGTTATAGGAATCTTGCATAATTGATGGGATGAACTCGTTTGAAACATACATAGGCCAAGAAAATAGTTAATGGTATTTACAGAATTGTGCCACCCCAGAAGACCTGCGCAGGTTGAATCACCCAGAAATACCTTATATTTTGTGCTATAAAATATTTTGAATTGTATTGATGAATGAATCCATTGCATTTTGAATAATTCCAGATATTTATCAAGACCTGAGATGGATGATTTCCAAAAAGGAAATCTGCAAAGATTTTGAGCGGATAATTTGGAACATAACCTTAAAAAGGCGAGAAAGAATGAATGGCAATTGGATTTGAATAAAACTTCAGAGAGTTCAACTTGATTAATAGACACATAATTGTAGTGAAAATCAACAGCCAAACTTACCGGTGGAAAGATCTCGGCTGATTCTCGATGAATTTCTCTTCACAGGATATGCACTTTGGAACCATGATTATTATATACACAACCACAAAAACAGTTTCTGAACTGAACTGGGAGGTTAATCAACAGGACGGGAAGTAATATAAGTAGTTTGGAGTTCAAATCGACACTTACAAAATTTCTAAAGTCATTACCGACCCAAACGAACGACACTGAATGTACCAAAAATTTGATGACAAGTGACATTTATTCTCAACATTTGATTCGTCAAAAAATGTTTAAATCCCCTCCAAAAAAAAAACAATGAACGTTGGTTCCGCATGCGCACAGCGAAAATGCTTAAATGAAAAGGTCTATTGGCCGAATACAGATAAATATGAATTGAAAAGGACATAACCTATAAACATCCATTATTTCCAATGCATTTATGTGTTTGCTGTTTGAGATTCGATATTTTCAGAAATGCTAAAAAGCACGTCGTTACATTTGCCACAATACACGAGTTTTACAAATGTCACAGTGCCCAGATTAAAAATGGTGTGTATGCCTACAACAGTGGACATGTGATGAAGATGATTCATCAGTAGATTCGAACATTTTCCTATTGATTGCACTGAAAAAATGAATCTTTTGTAAGAATATTTGGGAACTGGATCGAAATTCAAAGCTGCTGTAGGTAAGTTGTGTTTTTCTATTCCTTTTTCTAGAACTCTTTTTTTAGGTACCTAAATGAAATCTCAAAAATATGACTTTGTGGAACGATGCCTTTCTTCCATGCTCACTAATATGTTTGCCTCCAAATATTGCTGGTATGGAGCAAAAAAAATTAACTGGACAACTAAAACTGGCTGAATTATCACTAGGTGAAAAGCCCATTCAGTTGTTCTGTTTATTTGATAATAATTTGTGCCTCAAAACGGACTGCTAGTTCAGTGAGAATGCAAAATTTCCAAGAAAAGTTTATGTCAATAATGCTTGTATATATGTATATATATATATATATATATATATATATATATATATATATATATATATATATATATATATATGTACCCGACGGATGATTCCAAGCCCGATACACACAATAGGGGTTTGGAAGCCCAAGTTGATTTTCACTTTATCAGTGTGTATTTCCATGGAAAATATAATACTTGCGTAATTATAGGAGGAACCAGTAAGATGGGTAACATTTTTAAACATACAATCTGACAACACATTTCAAAGGTTTTACTAGTCCCGTAATATGCAACGGTAATTAGGAAGCCCATCTTAAAAAAAGTATAGATCTTGTTACCTATATGAACCCCGGCGATGTTGCCATATTGTTTAAGCAGTAATAATTAAGTAGCCGATGTTTGAGACGGTCTTGATATGTAATTTATTTCCTGCTGATACTTTCAAGCCAGATTTACTTGAAATATAATTTAGTAAATTGAATAGTCGCGGCCGATACTTGATTAAAATCCATAATTAAAGTAAACTAAAAACACTTCACTACGATTTTCGCACTTTTTTTTTGTGGAAATCGTAGTGAAGGAAAATTATAACATTTTTTAGATAAAAAAGTCAACTGGAGTATATATAACGTTGTAATTCAAATTCATGCAATTGTAATAATACAAATATTTTGTTGAAAAGGGGAACATACGCAATTGAAAATTTAATAGAAATATTTTTCTGAAAATTGAAAAATCGACGACAATAATGAAGTCATTTTTTGTATTATCTAACAGAAAATAACTACTTTCCCGGCCACAGCCATATCTGATTAAATGAACATCATCTTCATAAAATCAGGATTAATTATTTTTTGTTGAATTATTTGGTTTCAAAAAGCTTGTAATAGTAGGTACCAATTAATTTGATTGGGCAGTGATCAGTTGGTAAGTAAGAACTTGTCGAAGTATTTGATTTTTACAAAGTATTCATGAAAGAAGATACCAATTAGTTTCATTGGACAATGAATGGTTGGTAAGTAACAACTTGTCGAAGTATTAATTTTATTACAATTCGCGCGACAAGCTTTTTGAAACCAAATAATTAAACCATTGTCAGCAATGACTTAAATTTATTTTATACGCAATAGTACACGGCTTAAATAAAAGCTTATCTTTAAAAAGTTATTTAATTAGTTATTTTATTTTTTGCTTTTTAGTTAGTTTGCCTTGATTTGTTTATTTCTAAAAGAGCATCGTTATTACAAGTTCTCTTCCCTGTAAGTTTTGAGCTGAAAGAAATAAGGATCTCCAACCCCAAAAACTCCCACATACCAATTTTGAATAGAATCTGACCATAATAAAAAAAATCGTCGGTTATCCTAAAGTCGCCATTTTGAATTGAATAGATTTTGACAAAAAAAAATTATCTCAGAACCTGAAAACCCCCACATACCAATTTTTAATGAAATATAATCATAATCAGAAATCTCGTTCCCCCTCTTGGGGCCGCCACCTTGAATTTATAAATTTTTACAAAAATTTCATAATCTCCGACCCCAAAACCCTACATACCAATTTTAATCGATCGGACCATAATCACAAAACGCCGCCATCTTAAATTTATGAATTTTGACAAAAAATTCATAATCTCCGACCCCAAAAACCCGTCCGCCATCTTGGAGCCGCCATCTTGAATTTATGAATTTTGACAAAAAATTCATAATCTCCGGCTCCAAAAACCCGAACATTCCAATTTTGAATCAAATCGGACCATAGTTACAAATCTCCTCTGCCATCTTGGACCCGTCATTTTGTTGTTTTTCTTAAACAAAAACTCTATAATGCATTGTTACCGGAGTTATGAACATCTGCCAAATTTCAAATACATCGACGACTAGAAATTTGTCAAAATTCACTTGCAAGAATGAACTAACAAGTGAAACTAAATAAAAGCTTGTAGAAATATCCGGAAACAAGAACTCCACGGCTGTCTTCATTCCAAAGATCCGTTTGAACTCACTGGTAGTGTGTCTTATACCAAAAAGGAAATTTTTGGTGGTCACATCTACGAGAAAAATTAGTTGCAAGTTTTATTGATGAATGATGCTAAAGAAAAATTCTCACTTAAGCACAAGGGAAATAGCAGCGAAAACGGAAATTTCAAAAAGTGATGGTCGCTTAATGTTTGGGAAGGATTTATTGGAAATAATATAACAAAAAAAGGTTGTCTAGAAGCAGAGATAATGTAAAATTTTGATACGCGCTTCAATTTGAAGATTCTATTATAATCAGAAACTCGCCGCGTCAAAAAGGGAGCTCGGGCTGCACTCCCCACCACCTAACAACGGCGCTCTTACGGGAGGACTTTCACTTCAAGGGGCTAGGACTTCTTACAATTGTACACTTATCAATTAAATCATAAAATTTAGGTCTCCATTGAAAATCTGTCAAAAATTCAACTCTTAAAGTTTATAAATAACAGAGCTAACATAATAAAACTAGCTCGGCTTCTAGAAAGATTAATTTTTTGTTAGAAAGCGTGTTTTTTAACCATCTTCTCAATGAGCCTAATTATAAGCGTTTATCGTGAAAAATAATAAAGTTTATAAGCAAAAAACACCCATCATTTAAATGGGCTTTTCAATATTTTTTTCTAAACAAATAACATATTTTTTCAATTTACCTTAAAGTTCAACCTCTCGAAAATCCATTTCACTTTGTTAAACAGCTCTAGATCCATTTCTAAAATAGTCCGGAAAATATGGTTTTTCAGCGTTTCTCGAGAATTTATTCATCGATTTCAACGCATAAATGATCAAATTGAAGATCTTTCTAAAACCTACAACTTTTATGGATACAGCTTTTCTCTCAGACATAGTAGGAAAATTCTACGGTCCGAAAACTGAATTTTCCGACTTTGATCGTTGTTTATAAAAAAATTGGGCAAATCTGGCTGTACGTTTTTATGTGTTTATAATGTTCTAACTCCCCCCTATCTCCTAAAACCTTCTGGTATCTGTAATAAATTGAATAAACTTAATTCATCCACAGACACGTGACTACTATGAAAAGAATTGAAATAAAAAACAGCACTTGCTGTAAATCATTTTGAATCGTAGTGCAATTTTGATTTCGATTCAGTAAAAATTTTGGAAATGTAGATGACTTATTCAAAGAGATTGTTGAGAAAAAGGATTTAAATCAATTTCCATGATGATTGCGTAAACTAAAAAAGTGATTCACAAAACCTGACAAAAATATACACGCACCTTCTAGAAAAGTTCAAAAAAAAAACAGATTTCTGAAGAATAATAGATAAATGATTCGTTTTTTTTATATTTTTTTTTAATTTTCAAATTTCTATTATTGTTGGAACTTTATAAACATCGAAAAGAACGAACGACATGGGATACGCCGTATTTGTTTTTTTGTGAAATCAAATTAATATTCCACAAGTTCTCAACTTCATAATAAAAAATGAAAATAAAAAAAAATCTTAAAAACTAATTCTTTATTCAAATGCACCAAAAATAAAAAATAATGTATTTAGATGGGTGGGAAGTTATTCTGTAACAGATTCAAAAACTTCTCCCGCAATATTTTCAGATTGAATACAAAAAATTTCTTGCGGTAAGATTCTGAATCTGTTACTTACAGGATAACCAACCGTCACCCATCTTAAGATATTAGTTTTTGAATCTGTTACACTATAACCTACGTTACCCATCTAAAGGAAGTATGTTTCTATCTGTTCTTCTGAATTAAAGCTTGTTTTGAAAATGCTTTTCAATTCATATTTCTGTAATTACTTTTGTCATTCATTTAAAAATATAGATTACAAAAATTGTCCGTCATCTTAAATTATCTAAATCTGACGAAAAAAACTCCCACCCCTTAATTTTGACCCAAAAACCCTTATAAAATTTTAATTTTTTAAAAACCCGTACATACAATTGTATTCAAAATCACAAATTTTTTGTAGTATTCTTAGCCTCTGACCCCAAAATCCCCTTGACCCCAATTTTGCTAGATTCACAATATGAACAACAAACCTTGTCCACCATCTTGAATTTTTGAATGGCGAAAAAAGTTAATAATCTCTCATACTTTGAATAAAATCATATCATAAATCAAAAAATCGTTCTCCATACTTGAGCAGCCATCATGAATTCTTGAATTTCGACAAAAAATATGACATCCGACGCCAAAAACCTTTACATACATATTTTGACTAGAATCGAACCATAAATCACAGAACTTGCCGGTAGCCATCTTGTTCTTGATATCGAAATGCATTTTCACCAGACTTATACACGTGTGCGAAATTTCAATGCCCTAGCTTAATTAGAACTAGACAAAATTTTGTTTGAGATATTTTACCAGAACATACTAACTAACACTACTAACAGAGATCCTAATGGTGAAGTTAAATCGAAACTTCTATCAAATGAAAAATTCTCCCAATCAAACGATATTACCAAATATAAATAAAAAAAGATGAATTACAATTCTCAGTTAAAACGTTGATACAAACTTAAAAAATAATCAATATAAAATATCCTTCCTTAACTTTTGCAATCTTTATTGCTAGGTTAACCATTAATCTTGAACGATTCATCATGTCACATCACTCCGTTTCCAGATCGGGCGTCGAATGAATGAAGACGTTCAAATTTGATGAGGGCCGAGAGCCCGAAACACGTGTCTACGGTTAGAACTTTTCTCTGAGGGCTATGTCCATTAAATTCCTTCCATTTTGTTTTTAACAGTCCCCTCGATATTACTCTCTTTCATATTTATATTCCTGGACTCGGATGTCACGCAGGTAGCTATAGCTGCCTCCGTGGTGACGTTGGTTGTTGCCCTGGAATTCAGGGTCTGCTGACCGAAATCACAAATGAGCGGCTGGCTTCTGTTTGTTGACTCCGTTGATTTGTCGTTTTCTACCAAGTGTTGTTCATCCTTGCACTTCTCCACCGTACTGATGAGGGCCGAGGCCCGAAACACGTGTCTATGGTTAGAACTTTTCTCTGAGGGCCATGTCCATTAAATTCCTTCCATTTTGTTTTTAACAGTCCCTCGATATTACTCTCGTTCATATATATATATATATATATATATATATATATATTATTGATTATTGACATAAACTTTTCTTGGAAATTTTGCATTTTCACTGAACTAGCAGTCTGTTTTGAGGCACAACTTATTATCAAATAAACAGAACAACTGAATGGGCTTTTCACCTAGTGATGGTAAATATTTAGTTACATCACTCATGCACTCCGAATATGGGGAAAACACTTTTCTTACGTGTTTTTGCCTCCTGAACACGAATCCGGAAGAAAAATGTGGCGGTCTCATACCGTTTCAGAGTTACATCGCTTTTTCCGAAATAAATTTCAAGTACCGTTTTCTCGCACAAAACTCACTCAAAATGCCTCCTTCTTTTTACCAGCATAAACAATATCCTAAATCACTTTTTTCGGCACAACTTTGCACAGAATATCGTCGTTTTTTCGAAAAAATCCTCCTTCTTACACAGATACACAGTTGCAAATGAATTTCTTTGACAGATGACATTTATTAACTTTTTTAATTTTTCATGTTGGTAATAAATGAATCGGACTGTGTAAGAAGGAGGACCTTTTTCGATAAAAACGACGATATTTTGTGCAAAGTTGTGCCGAAAATAAGTGATTTAGGTGTATTGTTTATGATGGTTAAAAGAAGGAGGCATTTGAGTGAGTTTTGTGCGAGAAAACGGTGCTTGAAATTTATTTCGAAAAAGGATGTAACTCTGAAACGGTATGAGACCGCCGCATTTTTCTTCCGGATTCGTGTTCATGAGGCAAAAACACGTAAGAAAAGTGTTTTCCCCATATTCGGAGTGCATGAGTGATGTAACTAAATATTTACCCGGCGTGCTTTTTAGCATTTCTGAAAATTTCGAAACTCAAACAGCAAACACATAAATGATGTTGGCACACATTGCAATTCGTCATAAGCGACCATAGTGGTAAAAGTGTTTATTTTGTGATTTTCTGTGCGAATTTGAGTAGTTTTTTCAATTTAGGATTATAATTCGTGCTTCAACTGAAGAAAAATGCCCTTTATTTGCATTGTAGTTAACTGTGGGTCCCGTCACGACAGGGATAGAGTCGGGTTTCACTCGGTGTCTACAGTATCAAATCATAAGTTTTTGACCAGTTAAAATGACTTATCGAGGAGGAGAAGAGCTCTATGGCAAAGATTATTGTTCTACGAACAAGATCCCTCACAGAACAGTTAGAGCGAAAATGAGATGAAATCCTTGAAATTTACTACGATGTCTGTCAAAATGACTGCCCGATTTTTCTTGAAGATCTGGTGATTTTTCGTAAGTGATTTCTTCGTGAACGGCCTTTTTGGGATCTTGGAAACTTCCACGAAGGTAGAAGAAAAGGTAGGAAAGTGGACTGATGTCTCTAGTCGATGAATTGACTTGAAAATTGAGGGCTTTGGAAAATTTCCCCGATGACATTGTTTCATTAAACTTTCCGATACAAACTATTACCAAGCCATTCACTGCCCATCTCTGCCGGACTATTACCTCTCTAACAAACAACCTAAACATAATCAGAGAGTTTATTGTAGATATCATAAAATATGTTGATGAAGTTGAGAAATCGATGAATCATGGTCTGCGACAGTCTAGGCTGCTTCCAGCTATCTTAGAATGACTTATCCGGAAAAGGTGTGCCCTACTAACAAAGGCGAGTAGAGAAAACAATCTAAATTAGTTCTTCTTTTATTTTTCAGTAATACCCGCATGAGATAATCGGAAGAGGTGGATCTAAACCAAGAAGTTGGTCGGAAGAACAAGGCTCACTGTCAAGATCGATAAGGCTAATGACTATTATTGGTATACTTATCACTTTTTAATAAACACATGAATTTCACAAGTAAGCGTGGACTTTTCATTCTATGAAGATATCTTGACTTTGGCTAGTGAATTCCGAACCATCACAGAGGATTCCATGGCTCTTTAGAAAAAAATATCCACTATATTTAGAATTTTCCATCTCCAAATAAAATATACTTATAGTCAGAAGATTGTCATCTCATGGGCAAATGGAAGGTAGTTCAGAGAAGATACAAATTAATTCATACATATACGAGTCATTTTACTACGAAGATAATTGGAGTTCTCGCAAGGAAATGCCCAAAAGCTGAGACACTATCAGTTTTCACAATTTTGTTTCTTTCACTCAGATAGGACTCTAACCAATTGAAGCTTCGTCCTCTGAAGCTGTAGAGATGAAGCTTACGTAACATTCAAAAGCTTTAGATATATCACACAACATCGCTCACTTCCTTCAGACTAGAATATAGATTTTTCAGAAAGCGAATTTATTTATTGAAATTATTCATTCGAATGGGAATATTTTATATTGTGAAGTATGCCAACCGAAACTTCAAAAGTGAAGAAACTAGTAATAGAAGGACCAAGAAATTGAAAAAGTTACAGATAATACTGAAGCACAAATAATTCAAATGTAAGTTTGATATATTAGAAACATATTTTTTCAATGATGTATTCCTACATGATGATGATGTATTACACCATTCAATATTCAAAGTTTATAGCACAAATATAAATATGAAGTAAAACATGCTTCAATTTTTCAGAAACTCCAAATTTAGGATTACTGATGGTATTGTCAGGATATGTCTGGGGATATTAAATCCCATTGTGAGTAATTTTTTTTCAAATAGCATATGATTTTGTTCCACCCCATGTTTTCTGTTTCATGTATTGCTCACAAGAATGTATTCCTGCACAGTACTTACATTAAATCTCTTAAGGAAACAGAATAGTTTTGACATTGGCCCACGAGACAGAAGTATCAATGTACAAATTGATTTCCCCGATATTTCAAAGATAAGAGGGGAAATTGAGGTATGCTGATTTTTGAAGGTAACATAGATGATGTCATAAAGGCGAGAAGAGAAAACAACCTAAATCAACTTTTCTTTTAATTTTCAGTAACACCCGCATGAGATAATCGGAGAAGGAGGGGTATCTAAACCAAGCAGTTGGTCGGAGGAACAAGGCCTACTCTCAAGATCGATAAGGCTAATGACTATTATTAGTATAATTATCACTTTTTAATAAACACATGAATTTCACAAGTAAGCGTGGACTTTTCATTCTATGAAGATATCTTGATTTTAGCTAGTAAATTCCGAACAATCACAGAGTGTTCGATGGCTCTTTAGAAAAAATTATCCACTATATTAAGAATTTTCCATCTCCAAATCAAATATACTTATAGTCAGAAGATTGTCATCTCATATCTCATGGGCAATTTTTTTTAACAAAATTAAATATAAAAGTAATGATAAAAATATTTGACTTGCTATTTACCAGATAAATTACAATCACAAGTTGAAAAAAATTATTACAATGGGCAAAGGTAGTTCAGAGAAGATACAAATTAATTTATACATATACGAGTCATTTTACTACGAAGATAATTTGAATTCTTGCGATAAGATAGTCGTGTTGTCTGCCAAAATAGTGAACATGTCTTAATTTCACTCAGATAGGACTCGAACCAATTGAAGCTTCATCCTCTGAAGCTGTAGAGATGAAGCTTACGTAACAGTCAAAAGCTTTAGATATATCACAAAACACTGCATCGCTCACTTCCTTCAGACTAGAATATAGATTTTTCAGGAAGCGAATTTATTGAATTTTAGATCTTTAGCAACTCTGCTAGACATACTAGAATTATACCGTTTTAAAAGTTAGGTTCCGTTTTGTCCCTGGAAAACTTAGGTCCAAAGTTTTGGCGCTTTCATAGTGACAAAAACACAGTCCTTTATGGGATTTTTTGTGTATGCATTAACTTGTCTAGTATATAAATCACTACACTCAACAATAACCTGTTTTCATCACATTTTCGTCAATCCTAGCGAAGTATCCATGGAATAGATAGCTTGTCATGAAGAACTCAGCAAGAACCATAAAAAATGTAATAATGTATTCATCTGAAACCAAAGTTTGAATAGTTACAATCTAATGTAGACCTTTTTGGTTCGATCGTCAATTGCAGATTCAGTAATCCGGTCCTTTTTGAGAATTTCAGAATTCAATATAAATAAATTGACCTAACCTAACCAACAAAAATGGAGTCCATATTATATATCCATCGTCAATAAGTGAAACTCTTCGACGCATTCTCAAGACAAAAACAATCATTTATAAATCATGAAATGTTGAAATTTCATGCCTGTATAAATGAGAACATATTCTCTTAATATTTCATCCCATTCGAAAATCTTGATATTTCCTACATTTTTTTAATACGAAAACACCCGAAGGTTCGAAGCGTTTCCTCGTGTACGATCCCCGACACTTGATGTCACATGACAGGTTTTCCTGACTCCTAATTGGCTAAACCACATCTATACCAATCTCTGATTTTATGAATGAAATCAAAAGTGACAGCATTTGGAGGATTTTGATACGATTTTACTATTTCATTCATTAATAGGGTAAGTGATTTCTCTTGTTACTCTACTCTTTGTCTATGGTTAGCTGCAATCAACCTAGAAGATGAAGATCGAAGATCTTACGGATTCGAGAATCAAGTATCAGAGAGGCTGCAGCAGACATACCCTGTGTGCACATTCGTGATAACATCCTTCATTCCGTCATGGATACCTACCTATAGCTTCAGACTTTTGTGATGTGATTTGTTCCGTAGAAGATCTTACGGATTCGAAAATCAAGTATCAGAGAGGCTGCAGCAGACATACCCTGTGTGCACATTCGTGATAACATCCTTCATTCCGTCATGGATACCTACCTATAACTTCAGACTTTTATGATTTGATTTGTTCCGTAGACCTTACGGATTCAAAAATCAAGTATCAGAGAGGCTGCAGCAGACATCCCTGTGTGCACATTCGTGACAACATCCTTCATTCCGTCATGGATACCTACCTATAACTTCAGACTTTTGTGATTTGATTTGTTCCTACGATTACTTCTATATATCTGAACTATTGTACATTAGGAGGTCCCATTTAAAATAAAGTTCATATATATATATATATATATATATATATATATATATATATATAATTGATATTATTTTCCACTTCAAAAGTAGAGAAAACTCCAAATGAATATTCATATATATGTACCTAACTCCTCAAAAAACATTCTTATAGGTATTGTTATTGAATTACTGGAATACAAATTTTCTTTAGGATTCTGGTGACTCAATAAATAAAAATATTTAGAAATATGTCTTTCAATCTCAACCTTCCCTTTTTAGATATTTCAGGCAATTATCGAAAGACTCGATCAAGTCTTGTGAAGGGTGTTGTATTTGATTACTCTCGTTTCGGACGTCCATCGTCTTAATGTTTTTGGAAAGGTTTAAAAGATGTTTTGAATGTGAATACTGTATTCAGACGATTGCAGATACAAACATTCGAAACATCGTGAAAACCTTTTCAAGAGCATTAAGACGATGGACGTCCGAGACGAGAGTAATCAAGTTACCACATCGTCTACAACCTTCAAAGGGTATTGTAATTTATTAACAGTAAAAATTGGATATATCGTGATATTTATCGAAACTGTACTATATACAAATATCAATATTGTGTCATTTTTTTAAAATTGGTATTAAATTGAGAGTAATCAACTGAATCAGTAAAACAACAAATAAACATTTATTTATATATATTCATTTGAAACATTTTTTTTTTAAACAACTGAGCAAGAGGCAAGTCGTCCAATAAATTTTCTGACTGGATGACATTGGCCACACAGCTTCCAAATCTGTTCGTGACATTGCCTCTAATATAGCACCAATATGACCACCTACTTCACTGTTTCCGGCCATACAAGTACAGTGAGCACAAATGCTTTCATCCTTTTCAATTATGTACCAAACATCTGAAGGTTTTTAGTTTGCCTTTTGTGAATACTTGACCTGAAAAAAAGTTATGTCGATTAGAAAGAACTAATATGAAAGTTGAGAAGTAATATTCTTAAATATCAAATCAATGTCTCCTATAATGGACAAATGTGGCAATAAACATAATAGAACAGATCAGAAGTTATAAATTGTTTCTTGTGTATTATTATTCCTAAATTATAATAATTCACTTCGATGACTCAAGATTTGCAACTGTACATGTACCCATTAGAAAAAACCTGCTGCCTAGGAAAAAACATACTAGACTAACTAAAATATATAAATGATTCTGAATTTTTGTTCTCACCTTCACAACCAAGCCAGATTCAAAGTATGTATGGATTCTAAACTTGTATAGGGCTTCATCTGCATTTGGGAAAGCTGAGTAAAAAGCAAATACGAAATAATATCCATATTCGTAACAGGAGGAGCACCAACAATTCAGTTCAGAAATATTCAGTGTGAAAAGGATCTAAATCACTGATCAATCCTCAACTTCATTTTATACCTGTAACAAATACATTGATAAAAATGTAAACAGAAGATGGGGATGTATTTTCAAGCATACCGTTCACCAAAGCCTCTGCTTTTCAACAATAGTGTCTCCAGGTAATCACTCTCCATCTGAATATTATTAATTAACAACACAAAAGTTCCGAAAATAACCAAAAATACACTTTTACAAGCCAAAGGTACACACTGACAATGAAGTTCTTATGGCGATTATCGCTTTGTGTGCCAACAACCGCCATATTGGGTCACGTGGTATGGATTGCCTAACATATTTACCTGTATTCGGCCAATATATAATTCCCTTTTTCGAAACAATCAATTGCTACAGATGAAAATCATTATGTCCAGACTAACCCCAACATGGTATCGAAAACGAAGGAAAATAGAAAAAAAACACGACTTTTATTTGGATTCAGTGCTATGACTAATATGACCTTCCTCAATAAAATAAAATGACAGACGTCGCCAGTAATTATGCGTATAGTAAGATGTATAAAAACCCTGGTGCTTGCACTTATACCTGTAGAAGTTTGGGATCGACTTGGCGACACTTGGCCTACTTGATAATAGAGATCACTAGCGTGTCAGATGGCGCCAATTTCGATTCAGTTTCAATTCAGTAACAGGGTATATTTATTTCCTCAGATTTCTTTTTGAGGCGAACTGTGCGCGGGTTTTGATTCTAGCTTTGCTATTGGTTGGAAAGAGACATCTGTCAAACTTCACCAATAGCAAAGCTAGAATTCGAAGTCCCCGAACATTGTACAAAGAAAGCACTGTCGTGTTGTTTTTCGTATTTTGTACGATTTAAATTTGAGGTTGACTTCATTTTGACAGGCGGAGAATTGGAAATGAAATTGTCATTAAATTGCAGAAAATAAAAAATTCAATGCATACAATATAATGAACTATGGAAATATCATTATTAGTCAAGATTTGTACTTGCATTTGGTATTGAATAAAGGCGAAAATTCGCGAAAAATCTGCGGCTTTAGTCCACACAAAATACAAATGTGGCCCATTCTACAAAAAGTATCCTTAAGCTGGATTTATAGTTAGACGGACTGTAACGTAGACGCACTGTATACGTAACAAACGGACTGTAAAATATTATTGAATTTATAAATCGACGGAACGGAATTTTTGCGCATGGGTAGAAGTGATAGTGATATTCAACATAACCTACACATTACACGAATCATAAACAGCCTGTGTTGGTTTGGATTTGTATTATATTCTAAATAATTATCTATACTTCGTTTTCTGTGTCACAATGGATTATGAAATACATGAAGGTATGCCGTGGGACTGTTGTTGTGTGCAGTAGCATTGGAAAAGTGTCGACAAACTCGA
Organism: Gonioctena quinquepunctata; assembly: GCA_018342105.1. Taxonomy (NCBI): domain Eukaryota; kingdom Metazoa; phylum Arthropoda; class Insecta; order Coleoptera; family Chrysomelidae; genus Gonioctena; species Gonioctena quinquepunctata. Next base: position 220,394 of record JAFIRS010002149.1, read on the forward strand.
AGAACAATAATTATGCGACTAAGACGTTACAAAACAAGACCCATAAACCGTAATAGAAAAGTAGAGAATGCCTACAATAATTTTTTAAAGATGAAGACTGCTGATCCAGATCAATTTTTTAAGTATACGTGAATGACTGTTCCAGTATTTAATGAATAATTACGTCTTGTAAAAAACATAACACATAATTCTTTATTTTGATTGGCCGGAAAAAAAAAAAATTGGCCAACTCTTCCGTTCCAGTCCGATTCACTTACGTTACGTCATGCGTTTACGTTCATTTATAAACAAGAGTACATAAAATCTATAGTTGATCTTTTTGCAGTGCGTCTACGTTTACAGTCCGTCTAACTATAAATCCAGCTTTACACACTACACTACCTCAAAATGAACAATTCCTCACGCACTAATGAACTGATTAACGAGTGATTGTTTGAAGAACAAACTCAGGAATAAGCTAAACAAGATTTCATATCAAAGAGATGGAAAACTCATAGATACCGACAAAACACTGAAAATAATTCCATATAAGATGCTGCAGATGTCAGAAATTAGGTTCTGACATTAAGCGAGAATATAGACAAACATTTTTGGACGGCGCCATCTACCACAGAGAGAGAAGCTCTGTTGAAGTAACAGGTGGTGTCCCCTAAAAAATCTAAACAATATCGAATCAGTTCATTCACCAGGGTTTTTAGACATCTTAGCGTATAGTATGGCCCATAGACAAATTAAAAATAAAGAGACTGTTTGAAACATTGGCGATCTTGACCACCAAGTTTTTGGTACGGCCAGTCGCGCATGGAGGCGCTGCCCGCAATCAACAGACGACTGACATGATAATTTTCCAATTTCGACATTTGTCAGAAAATGACAAACCACGTAATAATTTCAGAATAATTCTACTGTTAATTGTCATCGAAAAATTAATTATAGAAATTATACTATGGACTTGAATTATGAACCCAACGTCGAAAATGGAATGTTTTGTTATTCGAGTTGACGCTGAAATTCCTCGAATATTCTTTCACAAGGTAAAATATAAGCTGCTTTTCACAAACTGATATTTATTTCCATCCATCAGTTGCAGACATTTTTTCACAAACTGATATATTTCCGTCAGTTTCCATTTCCTATCACCATTTGAGGAAGTACGAAGATTATCATCAAACTGGAGTATTTGTTAGGTATACCTACTCGTTCTCCTTTGTGCTAATAAATGAACAAAATTATTGAAGGTTTGTTGTAAATGTAATTTGTTTTTATTTTGGTTGATTTGATGATAAGACTGAAGAATATTTTTAATTTTGTTGTTTTTCGGAGTTTTATTATTGTTTTGTCTGTAGTTGTACCTTGTCCTAGATACAATAAAATGTGTTTTTATAGTTATTATTCTTGTTTTATGAGATCTTTAATTTTGTTCTTGATATCATTAAATAAAGATTTACTCTGAAACTTTATTTTAACCACGAACGAACTAACAGATTCTACGAATCGATTACTGTATATATTTTATTAGTGATCGATTTGCCATTCCTTTATTTCATATGATACAACCATTCATATGGAATACAATAATGGCAAATCGATCACTTATAAAATATATACCATATCAATCATATAAAAGTAACACATTTGAAAAACCCGCCTTATTTCAATCGGTTTTACCAACTGTATTTAGTTTCGGCCAGTTGCGAGATATGTCGCCACTGTCTAAACGTGGTGCCAACTTTTACTGCAGGTTTGACAACTCTCTTTATTTTTAGTTTCTCTATGGTATGGCCTGTCGCAGACACATATAATACAATACAATTTGTGTATCTACGAGAATGTTTAAATTCATTTATGATTGCTTTGGATATCTCATGCTAGGATATCTTCTGAAGGATATCTATTTCAAATCCGTCGATGGATATCCATTTCAAATCAAGTAGAAAAACGAAACATGAGATTTTTCCAAAAAAATTAATCCATATGTACGAGCATGAAAGAAACTCAGAAATTGACACAATAAAAATCAATCTTGCAATTTAAACTTATCCATTTCCGGTTATGGCCATCCATATGATATCTTCTGAAGGATATCAATTTCAAATCCGTCGACGGATATCTTATGGATGTCCATTTCAAATCCAGGGATATCCCGACCAGAATTGGACATGAAATGGATATCCATAGGATATATCTTATGGATATCTTTGAAAGATATCTTATGGACATCTCTGGAGGATATCTTATGGATATCCTTGAAGGATATTCTATGGATGTACAGGTTGTTCCACTTTGGACATCCATCGGATGTCCATAAGATGTCTTGGATATAATTGGATGTCCATAGTATATCCATAAAATTCATGAAGGATGTCCAATGGATATCCATAGGATATCCTGTGTTATCTGGGGTACTATTAGTGACTTTGATTCTGAACACCATCTTCTACGTAGACATACCCTGTCTGATGATGATGATGTACGAGGAGTAGCGGTTTCTTCCAAAGATGGAGATAATCAGTCTTGGATTCCATTGAATCGAACAGCAGGACATCGAAGGTTATTCTTCACCACAGACCTGCCGCCCCACCTCGAAGATGATGACGACAATGACACCATCATCGAGAAATATCATCTCAAGTTTGAAATGAATGATTCTACAAGTGCAGTGATGCCATAGAGAAGTGTTCCAACGGCAGCAGCAGTAGCGATGACGATGACGTAAAAAATTAAGTTCCTCCAGTTCCTTCAATTGTTTTCACAACAAGGAAATACATAAATAATATGTATGTGCACTTCGAATGATAAATAAAAAATATTTAAATATAACTGTTCAACATCAACATAACCTCTATTGTAAATGTCAGTTATTTTTAGCGTTTTCCATTAGGCGGAACTAGCGGAATGCTTATGCACTCAGTGTATATCTTTTTCTGTTTCGATAGCGTTACGACGTTAGTACAACTAAACTTGCTACTTGTGGTCACAGCAACTACATTACAACTTTTTTATGTAAGATATTGCGATGTCTTTGAGACACTCGTAAACTATTCTATGAGTAATTACAACTTTTCGACACTAGAAGGACGGCATCCATGTTTTTCGATTGATTGATAACATCATTCTGGTAGCCATATTGGAACAACAATATTTAAAATAAAAAATATGGGACCCTGGGTGTTATATCAATTTAAAAATCATTGGAGATGTGCTAATCAAGTATCTTACGTAATATGGTCTACATATTTCAACAATTAATGAGAAAAAGTGATGAAATATATTTTTTCTGAAATTAAAATAAATATTTATCTCTCTTCATTTTCGAGGCGCATGAATTTCAAGTGAGTAGAATTTGATTTTGATCGTAAAAATGGATTTGCTTGGTCACTAGAGTTTCAGAACAATTCTCAAAGACACATAAATGAAAATCATTTTTATCTCGATAACTATCACGGTCACAGAGTATCATGAACATGTAAAGGAAGGCTGACTCATTCATATATTATATTGATATTATATAAAATATTTTGATATGGTATACATATTGTAATACTATATTAGAAAGATTATGATATTCATGCATAATGATATAATGACTACACTAAGACCACAGAATGACCTTTTTGCGACTGGCTTATATAAGTCTATATTGGCAAGTCATTACCACTACTTTATAACGTCGATGTGACGTCGCAAAACTGTGCCTTTTTGTCGTATTGGCATACAGCGACGTCTTAGCATATTACAAGACATAAGTCATGGACTTTCGCGAAAGGTCTGGTAGACGTCTGTAAAACCGAATTATGACCTCTGTGTGCTTCTTGGGTGTTCATGATACTCTGTGGTAATGCCCTATATCCACTATATATACTAACAACAAATGGCCGTGATAGTTATCGAGATAATTATTTTAATTTATGTGTCTTTAAGAATTGTTCTGAAACTCTAGCGACCATACAAATCCATTTTTACGATATGTAGACCATTTTACGAAAGATACTTGATTAGCACATATCCAATGATTTTTATATTGATATAACACCCAGGGTCCCATATTTTATTTGAAATATTTTAGTTCCAATATGGCTACCAGAATGATGTTATCAATCAATCGAAAACATGATGCCGTCCTCAGTTCGAAAAGTGTAATTACTCGGTATTACTATCATGGATATTTTACGTGTGTCTCAAAGACATCCAATATCTTACATAAAAGTTGTAACGTAGTCGCTGTGACCACGACTAGAAGTTTTGTTGTACTAACGTCTAACGCTATCAAAACAAAAGATATACATTGACTGCATAAGCATTCCGCTAGTTCCGCCTAATGGAAAACCTAGAATAACTGACAACTGCATTTATAATAGAGGTTATGTTGATGTTGAACAGTTATATTTAAATATTTTTTATTTTTCACACATCAGATCATTTAATGCAGTGTGTGGAATTTTGTGAACTGATGCCCAGTTCCTCAATTTTTCTTTGAAGACAAAACATGTTTCCAAGTGTCCTTCATCACCCTCATCCATACTTTCTCCTTCAAACGCACTTTCCACAGTGATACTCTCTGTGGTTGGTTCTGAACTTGTTCCAGGTACATTATCATCTGGGACTGGATGAACTTAATTTTTTTGCAGTGCCCCGATAGACTGATCAATTATTTCAGATGTTAATTTTGGGTAGGCACTCCTTCCTCTTTATATTTTTTTTTTAATTTTTCTATACGCTCCAGTTCTCTTGTAAGGCAGATTGGATTTTGTTTTGGCATTTTAATTATTCATACGGAACTGAATATTCTACATACATAACACAATATACCTAACCAACAAAAGTAACATAACCAACAAAAATAATCTAACCATACATACATAATGTAATCATTACGACCACAGTTCATCAGTTGATGAAACAACATTACATGAGTACAATATGTAGTCGTATAAACGTTTCAAAAATCTATTCATTAGAACCACATATGTTCATTGTCATAATAACCTCACAGCAACTGCTCTTAAGTTCTACTTAACGACACATACAATTTATTCACATACAAACACAGTACAACTTCATCTCGAGAATTCTTTATTGTACTCTCGTTATATCTACTATTCGACATCACAGCAACGCCTAAAGGTTATAAAACGCACATTAACTTTTTGGTTCTAAAACATTACAAATACGTGGTATAAAGAGTCATTATGTTAATTTTATGACTCTGTGCTACTTGGGATGTGTTGTTATAACCATAATGTTTCTCGCTTTGGCGAAACTCCTATTCAAAACTGTAAAAAGAAGCTTGGAATCTTCAAGCAATGTCAAAATAAATGAATAGAGAGAGAGAGACTCTAACCTGACTTTTATTGCCATACACAAACATACGGTGTACGTGACGTTAGCCACGTATACCGTGTGTGGGTGAGAGAGAGAGAGAGACGGTTTCCCCTCTTTGTTTTTCATTTCGAACTTTTTTTTCTCAATAATTTTTTCAATTTTTTTTTTCAAATATTTTCAATTTTTTTCTCAAGTAGTTTCTTTTTTTCTCAAGTATTTTCATTTTTGTTTCTCAACTTTATTTTTGTTTTTTTTCAACTTTTTTTTTCAAATTTTTTCCTCAACTTAATTTTTTTTTTCAATTGGGAACTCAACCCCACCTGAAAGAGAAAAAGGGATAAAGAAGAGATGGACAAAAACACTGAAATACACACATACATATTTATTTCTCATAAAAAAACATTCTAAAATAAATTTAATTTGGTAAAATATATGTACACAGCCATTCGTGGAGATATTGGGTGTTCCTCTGGGCACACATGAACTTCCCGCTGTTGTGGTAGGGGCAGCGGACCGGGGTGGGCTCTAATTTATCTGTCGACCATTGACTTGAATCATAAAAGGTCACATCGTAGAGTTCCACTTGGTGTGACAAACCCATTTCCAGCAATTTTTCTTTGAGGAAATCATATTTTTGGTTTCCTCTCACATAAATCCGATCAGCCTGGTGAATATGTGTCTCAGTAGGATGTCATCCATTTCTTCATATGCTATGTAGCCGGTGTCGTATGGAATACCATGCATCGATTTTTCCAAATATCGTACGGTGCGACGGTCTTGGGCATCCAGGTTAGTATACGGCAGGTGTCTTGAATAAAAAGTTGTGTCGCTGACTGCCGACGATTATGGATACCTCCTTTGGATAGAAGGTGCCACTGACTTGGAAGGATTGAATATCTACGAATGCGATACGCATGATGGGTGGATGATGAATGAATGAACACCACAGACCACAGGTATGTGGTCTGTGATGAACACCGTCGCGCCGTAGAGATCTATGTCAGGCTTCTCATCGTTTCGGAGAGGGGATGATATTCCATCATGCAATCGTGAATGATGATGCAATAGACACGATTCCGATCGGGAAATCCTGCGCTCGATTCGTTATCCAATCGTACGTCAACCGTACCGGATTTCATAGTTTCTTCCTGTTTTGAATAATCGATGATGAATAGGGCGCGATATTTGAAACCGAGGTAATCCAAAAGAGAGGACTTTTTCATGGAATTCGTATAGCTTCCGAGAAATTCCGTATAGTTGAAATGCGCTTCGGTATAGTGAATATTGGCGGAATTCAAGTGTAGACGTTCGTTGGGCCAATATTCACCGTTCAAAGACAAACGTATATGTTGAATGTTGACATGTTGAAAGGTGGTAGGATCGACAGAAACGTTATCTCGTACATTAGTTTGGGAACACACGATGACATAGCGTGGCCTTTCAACACGGGTACTCGTCTTAACCGACCATATTTCACGTTGAGCATTTTGCGTAATCGAAGGCAATTCGTTCAATTCCCATTTTTCGAACGCTTTCACTATCGGTCTGTCTGACTACCAGACTTCATTAATTCTTCATTTATTTCCGCATTAGGAAAAATGTGTTCAATTCAATGCTATAGAGATCACAATTCGAGCCGTAGTCGTTCCCACCGCATTATTACCTGCCTCACGTATAATGACGCAATCATTATAATTTCGGGCTCTGACAAATCGTAGGGTTTGTCGTCCACACGTAATAATCGGATAATCGTTGAAAACATTGAGAATATGACGGAGCGGTACGAGAAGGCTGAAAGAATTGTCATCTTCATTCAAAAAATGCAAATCGGGATAATTCCAACCCCCTATGGCCAAATGCTGAGAATACGTAGGTTCGTAACATAATGGAACTCAAATGGCACTCACAATTCACGGATTTCGGACCGATTCAATTTCCCGGGCACTCTCGCTATTAGTGCAAGAATCGAAAAGGAAAGCACCCACATTAGGGGCCAATGTAACGTTACCTCCCTCATTATTTAATTCAAGTCTACCTTTAATCAGTAGCAGAGATGAACTCATGGCAAAAAATGAGTCCACCTGATTGATGCAAAATTCCACGATATCGTTGCAATTGAATGCCTTCACGAACGGAGTATAAGTTCTGTATTCGGCTTTACGAATGGACTCGTCAAATTTCGGAGACCGATACAAATCGAACATGGGCGCTGAGATGGAAGCATCATCGTTGCCTCTTCTTCTTTTGAAGTTCATTCTGATGAATCAATTTCAACTAGGCAATCCATACCACGTGACCCAATATGGCGGTTGTTGGCACACAAACCGATAATCTCCATAAGAATATGATTGTCAGTGTGTACCTTTGGCTTGTAAAAGTGTATTTTTGGTTATTTTCGGAGCTTTTGTGTTGTTAATTAATAATATTCAGATGGAGAGTGATTACCTGAAGACACTATTGTTGAAAAGCAGAGGCTTTGGTGAACGGTATGCTTGAAAATACATCCCCATCTTTTGTTTACATTTTTATCAATGTATTTGTTACAGGTATAAAATGAAGTTGAGGATTGATCAGTGATTTAGATCCTCTTTACACTGATTATTTCTGAACTGAATTGTTCAATTGTTGTTGCTCCTCCTGTTACGAATATGGATATTATTTCGTATTTGCTTTTTACTCAGCTTTCCCAAATGCAGATGAAGCCCTAAACAAGTTTAGAATCCATACATACTTTGAATCTGGCTTCGTCGTGAAGGTGAGAACAAAAATTCAGAATCATTTATATATTTTAGTTAGTCTAGTATGTTTTTTCCTAGGCAGCAGGTTTTTTCTAATGGGTACATGTACAGTTGCAAATCTTGAGTCATCGAAGTGAATTATTATAAATTAGGAATAATAATACATAGAAGCAATTTATAACTTCTGATCTGTTCTATGATGTTTATTGCCACATTTGTTTATTATAAGAGACATTGATTTGATATTTAAGAATATTGCTTCTAAACTTTCATAATAGTTCTTTCTAATCGACATAACTTTTTTTCGGGTCAAGTATTCACAAAAGGTAAATTAAAAAACCTTCAGATGTTTGGTACATAATTGAAAAGGATGAAAGCATTTGTACTGCTCACTGTACTTGTATGGCCGGAAACAGTGAAGTAGGTGGTCATATTGGTGCTATATTAAAGGCAATGTCACGCACAGATTTGGAAGCTGTGTGGCAATGCCATCCAGTCAAAAAAATTATTGGACGACTTGCCTCTTGCTCAGTTGTTTTAAAAATAAAATGTTTCAAATGAATATATATATATATATATATATATATATAAATATTTGTATATAGTACAATTTCGATAAATATCACGATATTTGCAATTTTTACTTTTAATAAATTACAACACCCTTTGAAGGTTATAGACGATGTGGTACCTAACTTGATTACTCGTCATTCCGGACGTCCATCATCTTAATGTACTTGAAAAAGTTTTCACGACGTTTCGAATGCTTGTATCTGCAATCGTCTGAATACAGTATTCACATTCAAAACATCCTGTAAACCTTCAAATACATTAAGACGATGGACATCCAAACGAAGTAATCAAATCAACACCCTTCACAAGACTTGATCGAGGGTTTCGATAATTGCCAGAAATATCTAAAAAGGGAAGGTTGAGATTGACAAACATATTTCTAAATATTTTTATTTATTGAGTCACCAGAATCCTAAAGAAAATTTGTATTCCAATAATTCAATAACACTACCTATAAGAATGTTTTTTGAGGAGGTAGGTACATATATATGAACATTCATTTGGAGTTTTCTCTACTTTTGAAGTGGAAAATATATCAATTATATATATATATATATATATATATATATATATATATATATGAACTTTATTTGAAATGGGACCTCCTAATCTACAATAGTTCAGATATATACAAGTAGGCAAAATCATACAAGTAATCGTAGGAACAAATCAAATCACAAAAGTTATAGGTAGGTATCCATGACGGAATGAAGGATGTTATCACGAATGTGCACCCAGGGTATGTCTGCTGCAGCCTCTCTGATACTTGATTTTCGAATCCGTAAGATCTTCTAGGTTGATTGCAGCTAACATAGAGCTCTTCTCCTCCTCGATAAGTCATTTTAACTGGTCAAAAACTAATGATTTGATACTGTAGACACCAAGTGAAACCCGACTCTATCCCTGTCGTGACGGGACCCACAGTTAACTACAATGCGAATAAAGGGCATTTTCTTCAGTTGAAGCACGAATTATAATCCTAAATTGAAAAACTACTCAAATTCGCACAGAAAATCACAAAATAAACACTTTTACCACTATGGTCGCTTATGACGGATTACAATGTGTGCCAACAGCCGCCATATTGCTTTCGTTTTGACAGGTCGATGGATTGCCTAACTGATGGAACGGAGGAAGGATTTATTCGAAGAGGTTATCTGCTGCTGCTGCCGCCGCACCAACCGCTCGCTTGAAGGTTCTGGCCGTGACGTGACTCTTACCCCTTTTATTACTACCGCTGCCTCTGCCACTGTCTATAACTGATACCATTTGTTTCTCGCGACTCTGAGTTCCAAAACCAAAGTACTTTTTTTCCCTTGAAAATCCACAGGCCTACCGTCTTGATCGACTACCAACACCGTAATGTTGTGGATTTCACGTTGCGGTATCACAGGTAGATAGAGTGAATTAGAAGGTTTTTCGTCTATCGCGTAACCAGGATCGGAAGCTATGGGAAATTCATAGATCGTGTGTGTAGGCGTGTCACCATCGAAGGCTCCCGAAGTAATACTGCACTCGAATCGTAATATCGACACCTTTATAATGTTTACCGGTAGATCGGAATAATGCATTTCGTTCGGTTGAAGCCCCTCGGGAAAATCCCATTGTAACGCCCATGCTATCGGTCTCCACGAATGAAATGGCAAATATTCACTGAAGATCTCGACTTTAACGTATTATTGTTGGGTTTGGCCGGTAGCCATCTCTTTATATTTTCTGATGTTTTGTATTGTAACTTTAACTAACCTATATAGAATGCTGCAACATTCTCTTGGTGCAAAAATTGATAATTGAAAAATATTTTCATTGTGTATGAATTCACAACTACTTACACGGAACAACAGTATTTTTTTTAGAAACCCAGGTATGTTATGTTCTTTTGTATTATTTGTATGTTTTATGAATATAATTTTAAATGTAGACAGGAGCAGTATCGTTCTGTAACCTTCTGCAGTTTTTGAGTCAATACAATAATAATGGTTTGATTAATCCCAAGAAATAGTAGAAATGTTCATAATAGGCATAAAATATAATATATAACAACTAAACATGACTTGAATATGTATGAATTATTTTTTTAAATTAAGTTGTAAGTTTTGCCCAATTTATAGAATGAATCAAGAACAAATTTAGAGACTATATATAGGTATATATATATATATATATATATATATATATATATATATATATAAATATGAACAGAAATATTGTGGCATATCAGACAAGTTATTAAATTAATGAAAAAGTGATTCACAAATATGCGGAGGCACTTATGTCCTAATAGCTCAGTTGGTTAGAGTGTCTGACTAGAGATCTAGAGGTCGTGGGTTCGAATCCCGCTTGAGGATGTTTTTTTTTTCATTAATTTAATAACTTGTCTGATATGCCACAATCTTTCTGTTCATGTATTTTTCACAGACGCAATTTTCCACTTCGTATTATATATATATATATATATATATATATATATATATATATATATATAAATTTAATGGACATAGCCCTCAGAGAGAAGTTTTAACCGTAGACACGTGTTTCGGGCTCTCGGCCCTCATCAGTACGGTGAAGAAGTGCAAGGATGAACAACACTTGGTAGAAAACGACAAATCAACGGAGTCAACAAACAGAAGCCAGCCGACATTTGTGGTTTCGGTTAGCAGACCCTGCATTCCAGGGAAAAACCAACGTCACTCACGGAGGCAGCTATAGCTACCTGCGTGACATCCGAGTCCAGGATTATAGATATGAATGGGAAGAATATCGAGGGGACTGGTAAACAAAACGGAAGAAATTTAATGGACATAGCCCTCAGAAGAAGTTTTAACCGTAGACACGTGTTTCGGGCTCTCGGCCCTCATCAGTACGGTGAAGAAGTGCAAGGATGAACAACTTGGTAGAAAACGACAAATCACAGTCAACAACAGAAGCCAGCCGCACATTGTGGTTTCGGTTAGCAGACCCTGATTCAGGGAACAACCAACGTCACCACGAGAGGCAGCTATAGCTACCAACAATAATCCTGGACTCGGATGTTATAGATAGAATGGGCTATGTCCATTAAATTTCTTCCGTTTTGTTTACCAGTCCCCTCGATATTCTTCCCATTCATATCTATAATCCTGGACTCGGATGTCACGCAGGTAGCTATAGCTGCCTCCGTGGTGACGTTGGTGGTTTCCCTGGAATGCAGGGTCTGCTAACCGAAACCACAAATGTGCGGCTGGCTTCTGTTTGTTGACTCCGTTGATTTGTCGTTTTCTACCAAGTGTTGTTCATCCTTGCACTTCTTCACCGTACTGATGAGGGCCGAGAGCCCGAAACACGTGTCTACGGTTAAAACTTCTCTCTGAGGGCTATGTCCATTAAATTTCTTCCGTTTTGTTTACCAGTCCCCTCGATATTCTTCCCATTCATATCTATAATCCTGGACTCGGATGTCACGCAGGTAGCTATAGCTGCCTCCGTGGTGACGTTGGTTGTTTCCTGGAATGCAGGGTCTGCTAACCGAAACCACAAATGTGCGGCTGGCTCCTGTTTGTTGACTCCGTTGATTTGTCGTTTTCTACCAAGTGTTGTTCATCCTTGCACTTCTTCACCGTACTGATGAGGGCCGAGAGCCCGAAACACGTGTCTACGGTTAAACTTCTCTTTGAGGGCTATGTCCATTAAATTTCTTCCGTTTTGTTTACCAGTCCCCTCGATATATATATATATATATATATATATATATATATATATATATATATATATATATATATATATATATATATATATATATTTTAATTGAGTAAGTCGTTTAGTTTATACAAGTTCTTCAAGGTACTGGTATCTGATTATGTATTTTTTTCATTTTATTTTGTATTATTTGCAATGGTTCGAATCCTGTTTGATATTTGAACCATTGGCAATAGCTGACATTCTTTAATTTCAATGTGACAAATACATAATATTTATTTATATTTGCCACTCAGTAGCTATGCAACATATGGGATTTTTTTATCGCAAGAACTTCTCAGGGTGATCAGTTCTGCATGCCTGATAGCAAGCACACCATGTTTTCAATAATTTCCAAAAATAATTATCATAACACATTCATATTACATCTCACAAGATTAGAATTGAATCAAATAATAGTTTCATGATATCAAGAGCTGAATTTTAGACAGGATATCTGTTTGTTACACAAACTTTTAAATGCTGAGCTTTACTGTCCCGTCTTGGTCTTATTGATCTCCATGTACCTCTCAGAAATACTTATTTATTCAAACCAAGTAATCTCATATGTAATTATGGCATGCACTCGCCACTATCACATATGTTAACTAAGGGCAACAAAGTAGATCTTGGTATTTTCTCTTTTACTGTCATCTTTAAAAAGTAAACTGAAATACTGCAACGCACTGTGATAAATAATGTGATAATATTTATTATATTTATTCCATCTGAATTATTTACCTTCCAAAAACCTGTGATAATTGATATAAAAGTATATATATATATATATTCTCTGTCTATGTGAAATCATAGTTTTAAGTTATAGTAATAAGTATGTTAGTTTAAGGTATGATGAATAATACTTTAATTGTAATTGTAAAAAGGGGTTACCCGTTTCTAATAAATAAATAAAAATATGTAATGAAAAGACTTGTTCAACTTACATAAAATATATTCATTAAAAAAATCAAAATATTGATATAAATTGGATGTTCTAATTATTTTGTATAGTTATTTCCTTATTTTTTTATGATTGAGAGTATTAAAAAAAGTATTTGGCAGAATCAATGAAACAACATATTAACAACCATTTATTTATTGGAAAAACTGATAATGCATAATTTTAAACAAAATTGAAATAGTATTCTTATAAAAAATGCAATATGAAACAAAAACAGTATTTCTAGATTCATTTAGAAATTATCTTAATCTATTTTATTTTCTCTTCTAATGAACTAAGCAAAGGGTAAGTTATTGTCATCTGAAAGATCTGTGGTGAGATCCAACATATCCAATAAATCTACTACGAGCTAGTTATGTTTTCATTAAATTAACTCGACGTTCTTATAAAAATGGTGTAAATACATAAATATGCAGGAGTTGTAAGTTCCCGGAAGTTAAATTACAATTTTCTGCTATATTTGTCAGCCAATTTCTGCAAAGAAAGCTTATCACTCACTCCGGTGAGCACATCCTAAAAACGGAATTTTTTTCTGAACCGTCTGGGATTCCAACCAGAGTAGGATTCTTTAACGAGCCCAATATCCATTGATTCTAGTCCAATGGATTAACATCCCCTCCGAAAGACGACTTGGCATTTACAATATATTCACCACATTGTTCGAGCTTTTGATGCAAGTGTTCTCTTCAAAGTACCAATCAAATATCGAATGACAGTCAACCTGAAGAGCTACTCATGCCCCAAAACATGTGAGATTCAAGTCATAAGAAAATTTGGCCAACTTTTGTCTTTTGACATATTCTCATTGAAAACTGATCTGAATTGCTTGTGACTAATAACTTAAGATAATGCATAAAACACCGAAAAGTTTATTAAAAAAAAAATTGAAAAAAATATATATTTTAAATTAAGGTATTACCAGAAAATCAAAATCAGTGTTTTTCACTGTCAAGCAGGCACAGTCGCAGCCCAAGATGTTGGGGGGGGGGGGTCAACTTGGCTCAAGTACAGTTCCAATGACAACTTTAACAATGAAACAAGTTATGCATATAGAAATATTTTTTTATAAAATAGAGAGTTAACAGAAACCTCAATCACAAACTAAAAAGAAGTATATTCCTTTCAGAAAGTTGGGATATATATTTAGAAGGGCTAAGCCGTCCTCCACCTTTCCGACACTTTCTTCTAGCCAATTTTTTAGAGCTTGAAATAAAAAATGAGCTTTTAGAAATAGCCGTACGTATGGCGAGGTTAGCCAAAATTCTAAATGAAATGCAGGATATTTGGATAGCCAGAAACAAACACTCATCCTCTGCAAACATATTTCTGTCTGTGACCGCTGACCACTGACCACAGGGGTAGTGGCGAGACCTCACTCATCCCTTAAAAAAACAAGAGGTCATTGTAAAAAAACTTCGGTTGTAGGAGGCACACAACTGGGCACTTTCGAACTATTTATTTTCTGCGAGCTCCTGCCTCCACTTCGAAACCCATAGCTGATTCTCTCTAACGGCAGTGGAAGAAGAAACCCCCAGTTATGGGTATAAAATTCTGACGTGTTCTTCACATTGAAAAGGTTTTATTTAGTGTATTCGGATTTTGTTATAAAAATGCTTGAGCCAAAAAGGTTCAAGGTATCTGCAGAAAGGCGAGCGGTCTTTCAGATCAGGCATTATGCTGTCTATGCTGGTTCTCTGCTGTATGGTGCCATGAGTCTGCCAATATAGTTTCAATTTGAAGGTGGTATACAACGTTGTTCCAGAAGTGCAGCACTTGAAGAAGAAGCACATTCATAATCATTATTGTTGGTATCAGTATATGAGATTACATGCTGATTGTTATTGCTTTTTTAGAAATTATTGCGTTTTTGTCAAATAATATTCCAGTACCAAAAAAGCAATTATACATGTAATAAAAGTGTACTGAGATAAAAAGTTACTGAAATCAATGAAATGTTTTTTCAAGTCTGCTTCAAATATTCACTTTCGAAAAACTTGAATATTTCCATCAATACCATTTAAGTAAATATTAAAATTTATGTTGTATTGGGTTATAGTTTTTTCGATTCCATTGCTCAAATGTTAGCAGTTGGTATTTATTTCATTTTCGTAAATCATCAGATTTTTCGAATCTGTGGGAAGATTTTATTGGGGGTGTTCAAGACCACTGCTTTAGATGAGTACAACCACCAAGATGCCCTGGATAACTTGCTAAGCACTATTTCCTATTTCATTGTGATTAACCGACTAGAAACACAATCAGTTTTCTTTGTTGTAGTTATAATTGTATGAATCCACAAAAATAGGTTGAACTCCGATTCTTTGAAGACGTTCAGGCTTCTTTTTTTGCTTCGTTTTGTATTGTAATCATATCATGAAATTAACAGCTAGATCTGGAGAATAACCTGATATTAACAGGTTAATTCTGAAAAATACATGTACTTCGATATCAATCCATACCATAGACATTATATCAGTTATAAGGTCTATGATCCATACAGATTTTTTTAATATCCAAGACCAAGATAAATTGTGATTTAAACAAAAATGGTTCCTTAATTTTCATAACAAGTAGTAAAAAAAATGGTTATTTAACAAATGCGTTTTTAAGCAATACATTTTTTTTAAGAAATGTTTTTTTTGAAAAATCATTATTATCATCAAAGATTATGTTATAAAATATTTTTTTTTAATTATTTCATAAACAACGCATTTGTTCATAACAATTTTTTAAACAATAGGAGATAAAAATTATTAAAAATCATTTTTGAGTAGCTTTTGATCATAAAAAAACGGATCAATAATAATATTATGAAAACATTTTTTTTCAATGTTTAAGGAAGCTTTTTAATTTTTCACCATAGTAAATTGTTAATAACAAAACGAAAATTAACAATTTTTCTATTTTTCCAACGGGGATCTATTCTTAGACCTTTGAAAAATAGCTCCACGAAAGGAAAACATTCTCAGATTAATAGTTTAACAATTATCGCACTTGCAATGTTAATGTTCTTGCTACAAAAAATTGTTGATTAACTAATGGATAACTTATTGAAAAATCGCGGATTATTGTTCATTGATCTATCCTGCAGGCGCCTGAATTTTTTCAATTTTTAATTTTCATATTTAATAAGTTTAAATAATATTTATTCATTAAAGGTCCGAAAGGGGCGTGGCTTGCGCAAGCCGGAGTACCCGTTTTCGGGCGGATTTTCAACCCTCTGGGAAAATTATAAATATTGGTCCTACAGTTCCGGGATTTCGAACTTTTTCTTAGGAAATTTCCTCCTCTTTTTGCATCTCTTTTCAAATTTGAATTATCTCGAATAGTTTTTAAGATATTGGCGAAAAACCAAACCCCCTTTTTTTTTACTTAATTGTTTATAACTATTGCAATTTTTGCGAGCGGCCTTAGCAATTTCTCAAAAAATATCTACATGCCATTTCGAATCGAATGACACTTCAATCATAATTTTCGGAGAATGCGAAAAAATTTTGACCCAAAAAGCACTTGTTAACTAGACTATTAACTCACTATGGAGTAATCAACACACAAACTGATTGTTACTAAACGTTTGGCCCTGGATATTTTTTATCAGGAAGTCAAAAATTCAACAAGTGATATATATATGCAGTTTTATTCTGTTTGATTAGAATTATTAGCATAGCCTGAATACCAATAATAAACTTTTCATTGCAGTAATTAAAAAAGTGCAGATTTTGTGGTCATTGATCTTGTTTTCAAATTAACTTGGAGAAACTCTTATGAATACCTTGTTGTCATTGAATTTTATATACAACTAGCCAAGTTTTACGATTATATCACTTGAAAATAAAAAAGAGAAATATGACAATTTTCCTTTTTTTATATGATTATTTCTTCAGGTCTCATTCCTTTTTTTTCTACAGCAAGCATTCCAAAAAGTTATACTACATACAAAGTTCTGAAACCTTTTGAGTGAAGACATTTCCTAAGAAAAACTCAACCTGGCCTTTATTTCATGATGTATCCTGTTATTCAATGAGATGTTTTCCATGAAACACAGAACATAGATCCAACTGTAAAAGTATCCATTGAAGGTGAATCTGAAGAAAGTCAAATAATACAACAGAGGCCCAAAATGTGTGTATCAATATCACAGGAGGCAACAAGGTTTGTTTTGGTTCGAAGTCAGGACGATTCCGAATCGGTTCTAAAGAGTAGGACAAACGTAGCGTGAAATATTTAGCCCGGGTTCGTTTTCAATAAATGACTGTGTAACTACTTCGAACGGTTCTAGGACCATCCCTACTGCGAACCAAAACAAGCCTAGTGCACAGTTTATAGCCAAAGAAGCAGTTAGCTCACTTGGCCCAAATGCATGTTCCAAGGTAACATCCACTCCAGGGAAAGAATTCAGGATGCGCAGAAGACTGTACGCGATTATCGCTCTTCGAAGTATCCGGAAAATGTCAGTATTAATAACACAGTAACACGCGGTATGCGCGAGGGATAAGAATCAGAGTTGCGCAGTGTACAAACGGGAACATAAAGATCAAAGTGCCGACGCCAAGTGAGCTGACTGCTTCTTTAGCTATAAACTGTGCCTAGTGTCTGTGCACAAAAAATCTGGCAGTGTTTTTCAGTTACATTACTTTATTTTTGCTGTATTGTTTTTCCTCCGCCATGAGCATAGGAGAACAGAAACAATGATCATTGGAAGTTTATGTCAATAAGTTATTCATTTGTCTTCAATTATAACTGATAATTATGATAAAATATCTTTATTGGCATGAAATTAAATACATCAAATGGCCATTGACAGTTCTTCAACCTGTGGGTTTAACAATAATTGATTTATGTATGGTAGATAAATACATTGACAACTACAAAGTAACATTGACCAGAAGATTAACTATTTCATCAATGTGTTTTCTGGGAATTTGAATTTCTAACAAACCTCTTTATCATGGGTTAAATGATTTCCATTGTTGAATTATTTTTGTCGAATTTGCATTTGCATTTTTTATTTAGTATTGTTAAGTATGGTTTGTTAGTATTTTTTGTTGAATGACTTGAAAGAACTTCTGTGATATGATGTATATTTTCTGATGATATAGGATAGGACGTAACGTAACTATATAGAATGCTGCAACATTCTATTGGTGCAAAAATTGATAATTGAAAAATATTTTCATTGTGTATGAATTCACAACTACTTACACGGAACAACAGTATTTTTTTAGAAACCAGGTATGTTATGTTCTTTTGTATTATATGTATGTAATATAATTTCAAATGTAGACAGAGCGGGATGTTTTTTTTTCATTAATTTAATAACTTGTCTGATATGCCACAATCTTTCTGTTCATGTATTTTTCACAGACGCAATTTTCTACTTCGTATTATATATATATATATATATATATAAACTATTTATATATATATATATATATATATATATATATATATATATATATATATATATATATATATTGTTATGATAGGATTTTTATATGATTTATAATTTGTATGATTTTAAGAATTTATATCATGGATTATAATTCTGAAACCCTATCATAACAAATAAAAAACTCCGGCTATGTTATGTTACCTTTGTCTTTTTTTTAACCTCTTTCACCTTATCCCAGCTCAGTCAGGTACGCCTATGAACATGTATGACTCCCTCTTCAGTAGCAGGTTCCTGTAATCGGTGTTGCCGGCTATGGCACTATCGATTCGATCATAAAAAATGTTCAGTGGAGAAAAATAAAGTTAGAAATTGAAAAATAAACACAGGTTTGCAGAGAATAATCAAAGTAGTTGACTTTATTCAGATGAAAACTTAAATATACCCTACTCTGCGATAGCTACCTTATACTAGCAAAACAATGTGCAGTTTGATGTTTGTGATAATGAAAATTTTATGAAGAATGTTTGAACTTATTATCAGTCTTTTGGGTGTGGAATTTTATGGTTGTTCAGCCCAAAACAAATAACCAATGGTTTAGAACACTTAAAGTTATTGGTTTTATGTAAAAGGTTGCACTTAGGTGAGTTCGGTTATGAATACCTTGTGGCTGCTTTTCTGTTGGCGTTTCCAATCCTGTGGACGTATTTCTGGGATGTCAATGACAGCTCACCTGCACTCCTTCCAAGGATTTATTTTCTGGACCAGGTAGGTGGAATTTTTATTTACTATGTGCTTCCTCCGATCAGCCTTTCAAGAAATCTTCCTCGTTCGGCAATTTTATATCAGGTTTTCTTATATTATAGTTGAAAGCTTCTTTTCAAATTTAGTACGTGGCTCACTTTCTCGAACTTTTTCAATCTTCCCAAAACTTGTTATCCTGATCCATGGCAACACTCACCAAATTTTTATTTTTCACCGATTTCCGAGTTTGTATCACTTCCTACCGAATTATTTGCTATTCTAATTAATCATTCATAAAATCATTAACATCTAATTCCTAACTCTTACATACTATTCACAGATTCATATAAAATATATTTTTTTTCAATTTCTGCCCTTACATTTTATTCTATATCAATACTTTTCCCACACAAACTCTTTCGAATCCCATTGGTGGGTTTTCTGTTCATGTGTTCATACAGGATGTTCAAAACTTATCTATACTTTGATCTTTCTTTAATTCAATATTTTCCATAAATTTCAATTATGATATGGTTTAATCGTGGATTTTTGTCAGATGTATCGCTGGATATAGAATTTTGATATCAGAACTGCTTCAGGGATGCTCTCTTTACAGATATGTATCGACTAGAGCATAGTATAAGGTTCTATAGTAGTGAAAAAGGTAAAGAAAATTGTAAAATAACATAGCATTAACGATACTAATAAAAGTAACTAATAATAATAATTATGTTTAATTTAATTTAAAAAAAAATATATATATATATATATATATATATATATATATATATATATATATATTTTAATTGATTAAGTCGTTTAGTTTATACAAGTTATTCAAGGTACTGGTATCTGAATATGCATTTTTTTTCATTTTATTTTGTATTATTTGCAATGGTTCGAATCCTGTTTGATATTTGAACCACATTCTTTAATTTCAATGTGCCAAATACATAATATTTATTTATATTTGCCCCTCAGTAGTTATGCAACATATGGGATTTTTTTATCGAAAGCACTTTTCAGAGTGATCAGTTCTGCATGCCTGATAGCAATCACACCTCCAGAAATACTTATTTATTCAAACCAAGTAATCACAGATTAATTATGGCATGCACTCGCCACTATCACATATGTTAACTAACGGCAAAAAAGTAGATCTTGGTATTTTCTCTTTCACTGTCATCTTTAAAAAGTAAACTGAAAAACTGTTACGCACTGTGATAATATTTATGATATTCCATCTGAACTATTTACCTTCCAAAAACCTGTGATAATTGATATAAAAGTATATATATATATTCTGTCTATGTGAAATCATAGTTTTAAGTTATAGTAATAAGTATGTTAGTTTAAGGTATGATGAATAATTACAATTAGTAATTGTAAAAAGGGGATACCCGTTTCTAATAAATAAATAAAAATATTTAATGATATAAATTGGATGTTCTGATTATTTTGTATAGTTATTTCCTTAATTTTTTTATGATTCAGAGTATTAAAAAAAAAGTATTTGGCTGAATCAATGAAACAACATATTAACAACCATTTATTTGATGGAATAAACATAATTTTAAATAAAATTAAAATAGTATTCTTATAAAAAATGCAATATGTACAAAAACAGTATTTCTAGATTCATTTAAAAATTATCTTAATCTATTTTATTTTCTCTTTTAATGAACTAAGCAAAGGGTAAGTTATTGTCATCTGAAAGATCTGTGGTGAGATCCAACATATCCAATAAATCTACTACGAGCTCAGTTATGTTTTTATTTAATTAACTAGACATTCCCATAAAAATGGTGTAAATACACTACTCCTGCATAAATATGCAGGAGTTCCCGGAAGTTAAATGATAATTTTACAGATTTTCTTCTTTTCTACTATATTTGTCAGCCAATTTCTGCAAAGAAAGCTTATCACTCACTCCGGTGAGCACATCCTAAAAACGGAAATTTTTCTGAACCGTCTGGGATTCCAACCAGAGTAGGATTCTTTAACGAGCAGTATCTCTAGTCCAATGGTTAACATCTCGAGACATGGCATTTCAATATATTCACCACATTGTTCGAGCTTTGATGCAAGTATAGGTACTCCTCAAAGTACCAATCACGATCGATGTTGCTTCAGATATCGAATGACAGTCAACCTGAAGAGCTACTCATGCCCCAAAACATGTGAGATTCAAGTCATAAGAAAATTTGCCCAACTTTTGTCTTCCAGTCATATTCTCATTGAAAACGAATCTAAACTTCTTGTGAGTAATAACTTAAGATGAAGCATAAAACACCAAAAAAATTATTGAAAAAAAAAGTGAGTTTGGGAATGGCTGAAATAAAAATTGAAAAAAGTATATATTTTAAATTAAGTAAACCAGTAAATCAAAATCAGTGTTTTTCAAGATTTATGAACTGTCAGGCAGGCACGGTCGCAGCTTAAGATGTTGGGGGGTCAACTTGGCTCAAGTACAGTTCCAACGACAACTTTACCAATAAAACAAGTTATGCATATAGAAATATTTTTTTATAAAATAGGGAATTAACAGAAACCTCAATCACAAACTAAAAAGAGGTATATTCCTTTCAGAAAATCGGGATATATATTTAGAAGGGCTAAGCCGTCCTCCACCTTTCCGACACTTCCTTCTAGCCAATTTTTTAGATCTTAAAGTAAAAAATTAGCTTTCAGAAATAGCCGGACTTATGGCGAGGTTAGCCAAAATTCTAAATGAAATGCTGGATATTTGGATAGTGGTCATAAAGCCAGAAACAAACATTTGAACACTGTAAGAAACACTCATCTTGAAAATTTTCTCAAATGTCCTTTCTGTTAAGCCTCCAGGGTTAAGTATCAAGGCACCCCTGCTCGTTCATCAGATCTTAATGATCCTCATTTACTTCACTCGTCCAACACTCATCTTCGGCAAACAGACTTCTGTCTGTGAGAGGACTGTGATCGCTGACCACAGGGGTGGTGGCGGGACCTCTCTCATCCCTTAAAAAAAACAAGAGGTCATTGTAAAAAAACTTCGGTTGTAGGAGGCACACAACTGGGCACTTTCGAACTATTTATTTTCTGCGAGCTCCTGCCTCCACTTCGAAACCCATAGCTGATACTCTCTAACGGCACTGGAAGAAGAAACCCCCACATTACAGGTATAAAATTCTGACGTGTTCTTCACATTGAAAAGGTTTTATTCAGTGTATTCGGATTTTGTTATTAAAATGCTTGACCAAAAAGGTTCAAGGTATCTGCAGAAAGGCGAGCGGTCTTTCAGATCAGGCATTATGCTGTCTAGAAAATATTCCCTTCCGGTTCTCTTCTGGATGGTGCCATGAGTCTGTAAATACAGTTATAATTTGAAGGTGGTATACAATGTCGTTCCAGAAGCACTTGAGGAAGAAGCACATTCATAATCATTATTGTTGGTATCAGTATATCAGTGTATCAGTATCAGAGATTACATGCTGATTGTTATGCTTTTTTAGAAATTATTGTGTTTTTGCCAAATAATCTTTCAGTACCAAAAAAACAATTATACTATACATGTAATAAAAGTGTACTGAGATAAAAAGTTACTGAAATCAATGAAATATTTTTTCAAATCTCCAGAAGATTGTTTTTGCTTCAAATATTCACTTTCGAAAAACTTGAATATTGCTAATCTTTCAGTACCAAAAAAGCAATTATACATGTAATAAAAGTGTACTGAGATAAAAAGTTACTGAAATCAATAAAATATTTTTTCAAGTCTCCAGAAGATTGTTTTTGCTTCAAATATTCACTTTCGAAAAACTTGAATATTTCCATCCATACCATTTAAGTAAATATTAAAATTTATGTAGTATTAGGTTATAGTGTTTTTGATTCCATTGCTCAAATGTTAGCAGTTGGTACTTATTTCATTTTCGTAAATCATCAGATTTTTCGAATCTGTGGGAAGATTTTGGGGGGTTCAAGACCACTGCTTTAGATGAATACTACCACCAAGATGCCCTGGATAAACTTGCTAATCACTATTTCATTGTGAATAATTTAACCGACTAGAAACACAATCAGTTTTCTTTGTTGTAGTTATAATTGTATGAATCAACAAAAATAGGTTGAACTCCGATTCTTTGAAGACGTTCAGGCTTCTTTTTTTGCTTGTTTTGTGTTGTAATCATATCATCATGAAATGAGCAGCTAGATCTGATATTAACAGGTTAATTCTGAAAAATACATGTGCTTCGATACCAATCGATCCATACAGATGTATGCTTTGGTTTGAATTTAGGATTTGTCTTTATGTTTAATAACCCAACCTCAATCTAACAAAGGGGCGGTACGTACGGCGGAACGATAAAACTCCTTAATTTAAAGACAATTTCTGCCTTCTGCCATAGACGAAAATTTCATTTGAATTTATTCAAACGTCTTCTGAACACGGGTTTAGTTTTGAATGTGTACCCTAAAAAATTTGGAATACCTACTTCCATGTAGTTGGTTCCGCAAAAAAAAAGAACAAATGCTATCGCTGTTAAATGAAAAGGTCTATAGAGGTTGCACTATGAAATAAGTATGAACCCAATATTGTCGCTTCTTTTTTCGTCTATTCTTCTCATGTTCATGACATTGCAGCTACAAATACAAAATCGTCTGATTTTGGGGATGTAGAAATCTCTGGCATGTCCGAACTCATTGTCACTTATAAAAAAACTCGGCAGCGGTGTAAGCGAAGCAGTAGAAACATACATGTGTGTGTGTTGAGTTTTTGATAAGTGACAATGAGTTCGGAGATGCCAGAGGAGGTTTCTACATCCTCATTATCAGACGATTTTGTATTTGTAGCTGCAATATGTCATGAACATGATAAAAAAAAAAGACGCGACAATATTCGGTTCATGACATATTTCGTACAAGGCTAGTAAAATCAGTCTTTTAATTTTTTTCCCATCCATACTTATTTCATACTGCAACCTCTATAAAATTGTTTTTCAATAGGCCGTTTCATTTAGATGATTTTTCAAGGCGCATGCGCTCGTTTTGAGACCCAAACTCTGATTGGCTATTGGGAAAGTGAATAGCCATTGGATAGTTTTGAAATAACAATTTGAGATTGGCTTAGTTCAAAATTAGCGGTATTTTCACATTATGTCAATAGTCAACTTCATGACAAATGCGTTCGTAATTCGTAACTTTCTTTGTAGGTTAATGCTTGGTTTATGCAACGTTCCCAAGAACTAAGCGAACTAATAACTAAGGATTCAACACTAGCAAATCAATGAGCGCGTTTATGGAATCCCTACTAGTACTAAGAACCATGACTAGAAAGTTGCCCAACTTTTAACTAAGAACCAAAGTTCTTAGTCAAAAAAGGATGTGCGCATGCGCCGAATGAAAATGTTTGACAGTTTACTTTTCAGAAGTATTAATGAGCAAAAAAATAGTGCAAAATACGTTTTCCCTTTATTACAAGTCATTTTCCAAATTGTTCTTTTCAATTCGACAGCTTAGGGTATTTTAATTTAATAGTTACATTTATGACTGTCAAACTTCAAATTATCAAATATGGTTGGAGCATGCGCGAATTTCTCCACTAAGAACTAACCAAGAGAGTGCATAAACACCACAGCATTCTTAGGTATAGTTCTTAGTTACTAGTTATTAGTCTTAGTTAATGGGAAATGTTGCATAAACCAACCATAAGTACTTATTACCTATTTTATACCGCCAAAAACCTTTCATTAGTAGATCAAATAATGTACACGAATATTTTCTAATGGTGATGAGTTTTCTTCCCCATGTAAATTCAAGTCAACTATCCATTGGAAAACTCGAAAAATTTGTATTTCCTCCAAAAAAAAAAAAAATCGACGTCAATGCCGTTGGGTCTGACAGGTAAACAAAGTTAGTCAATTGTCACCTAAATGAAAAAGCCTATTACAAGTCGCTGCTTGCAGCAGTGCCGTGAGCCAATGATATTTCCATAGTTCATTATATTGTATGCATTGCATTTTATATTTTCTGCAATTTAATGACAATTTCATTTCCAATTCTCCGTCTGTCAAAATGTTAACCTCGAATTCAAATCGTACAAAATACGAAGAACAACACGACAGTGCTTTCTTTGTGCAATGTTCGGGGGCTTCTAATTCTAGTTTTGCTATTGGTGATGTTTGACAGATGTCTCTTTTAAACCAATAGCAAAGCTAGAATCAGAACCCGCGCACAGTTAGCCTCAAAAAGAAATCTGAGTAAATAAATATACCCTGTTACTGAATCGAAATTGGCGCCATCTGACACGCTAGTAATCTCTATTATCAAGTAGGCCAAGTGTCGCCAAGTCGATCCCAAACTTCTACAGGTATAAGTGCAAGCACCAGGGTTTTTATACATCTTAGGTAGAAGTGATAGTGACATTCAACATAACCTACACATTATACGAATCATAAACAGCCTGTGTTGGTTTGGATTTGTATTATATTCTAAATATTTATCTATGCTTCGTTTTCTGTGTCACAATGGATTATGAAATACATGAAGGTATGCTTCTTGGTGCCGTGGGACTGTTGTTGTGTGCAGTAGCATTGGAAAAGTGTCCACAAACTCGAAGAACAATAATTATGCGACTAAGACATTACAAAACAAGACCCATAAACCGCAATAGAAAAGTAGAGAATGCCTACAATGAATTTTAAAGATGAAGACTGCTGATCCAGATTAATTTTTTAAGTATACGTGAATGACTGTTCCAGTATTTAATGAATAATTAGGTCTTGTGAAAAACATCACACATAGTTCTTCATTTTGATTGGCCGGACGCAAGAAACGTTGTGTAAAAGATTAAAGTTGGCCAATTCTTCCGTTCCAGTCCGTTTCACTTACGTTACGTCATGCGTTTACGTTCATTTATAAACAAGAGTACATAAATTATATAGTTGTTCTTTTTGCAGTGCGTCTACATTTACAGTCCGTCTAACTATAAATCCAGCTTAAGGCTAGTACCTACTGTTTTTGAATATCAAGCAACACATGTAATTTCATGTTTATCAATTCAAATTTGGTGCCTCCCCTCCGATGACGAAACAAGATGCCGGACAAAATCGATGACATTTCATAACCCCAAAAAATTACTAGAGAAGAAGAAGAAGCAGTGTGAAGTTGGCTGCTAGCAGCCAGCTGCTAGAATATCCGAACATGGACAATTGACAAGTGGCCTTCCGAACTCTTTCGACAACTGCCAGCTGCTAGAATTTCTGTTGGCGGTATCATATCATTTCATTGCGAACGTAACTACTTCGTTCGCAGCCATCGTGGTATTTCGAAACAAACAAAGATCATTTAGAGATGAATGGAAAATATGTTCCTCAAACAAAAAATTATAACATGCTATTATTATTCATCAAACGACTGCCAAGATGAAAAAAAAGTAAAAAAACAATAATTTTTTTCGGCTATTTTGCAAACGACTCATGTTGAAAAAAATATTTTCTAGTCATATTTGATGCGTTCTATGACTACTGAGAAAATAATTCCTTGATCTGCCGTCCCAGAACATACAGGGCCCTCAAAAAAAAAACAATTTTTTTCGACTATTTTGCAAACGACTGTCAAGTTGAAAAAAATATTTTTTAGTCATATTTGATGCGTTCTATCGACTACTGAGAAAATAATTCCTTGATCTGCCGTCCCAGAACATACAGGGCCCTCTATTTTCAATTTGAAACCAAATGACCGTTTATTTTCTCATATTTGTAAAAAGTTGAGGAAGAAAAATTTTAATATCCCAGTGAAGTATATCGATCCATAAGATGCGAAAAGAATTTTCAAACGTTTTATCTTTAGTTGTTGAGAAAGAATTTCATAAAAGTAACGGAAATAATATTTTGAACGCGATCAAGAATATTGATATTGACGCGCAAGAAATGAAGGCCTATAGAGATCAAAATTCGGCGTACGATAAAATATGCAAA
>JAFIRS010002150.1:0-247658 GCA_018342105.1 Gonioctena quinquepunctata
GATAGGGTATACCTCATAGTTGATCATTTTTTGGATTTGAATGGAATAATTCTCCAGGGTAGAAAAATAAGGAATAATTGTTTTTTTTTCACTTGTGAACATTGGCACAATTTGTTGAAATGACAGATCGTTGATAAGGATTTGTTTTCTCCTACATCCGTCACAATCATTATATTTTATGAGAGGATGGAATGATATACGAAGTAATGAAATAAACTAACCAGAACAACAAAAATAATTTTTATTACAACAAATAGAAAAAGTAGATAATATTATTCAACTGGTAATAGTTGAAGTAAGGTGGGTAAGTAAGTATTTTGGGTGTGATCAAAAAACAAGTAGGTAGTAATTAGTAGATTTCAGCCACAAAAAATTGAAAAATAAAAAAAACTTTTTAACAAAAAATTAAACCGACGAAATACGGAACTGAAAAGTAAAAAATAAAATAAACCTTCTTAGTCTCAATAACTAACCTCCTAAACTAATGTAAGTAACTAATTTTGAGTCGGCGCCAAACGAACAATCAACAAAGACCATTAAATTACTTCAAAAAAATTATCAGAATGTCACCGCGCAACCCGATGCCATCATTTTACGCCTTATCTAATTCATTTTGCTTGTTTGTTTGGCGCCGACTCAAAATTAGTTACTTACATTAGTTTAGGATTTAGAGACTAAGAAGGTTCATTTATTTTTACTTTTCAGTTCCATGTTTAATTTTTTTATTGCATATTTCAAATGAAGGGGGAACAAACGATCATCGATAATGAAAGTCTTACTTCCTGTAACGGTAAAATTGGAACCATATTTTTGAACATTTTATAATATTGTCCAAGTTAAAATTGAATTCCCAATAGGCAATATGAACGAAAGAGTTGACAAAAACTGTATTAAATTACTAAATAAGCAGAAATCTTCACCAGAAGTATCTACCTACAGATATGTCTTTTTTGGCCGCTGGGAAATGTAACATATTAGGCATATTTTATCATATATAGTTACACCGTAACATGACGATTGTAACATAAATATTACATTTGTAACTTGGATTTCATATCTGAGATCACCGGCCTTCTCCTTTTTTCCAGAAACAATCCCCATGGCATACAATCGTTTTCAGAGATCTATACCTGAGAATAATCGAGAACTCTTAAAATATTCAGAAACAAGAAAGTTATGCAAACTTTCTGGAAAAAGTTCGGATTCTGTTCATATCTCCAGGAAATTAAAATAATTCAGAAAGTACAATAAGTTTTCAAAAAATTCCATATTTCAGTGTACTTATAAACCAGCCGATTATTTTTCGACAAGAGACGTTATTGGTTAAACCATCCAATGTACAACAAAATTTAAGGTTACTCTTCATCAAGAAAAGTACCCCCGAATACTTTTTTTCAACAAAACCAAAAGTAATCCGGTTACCAGGTCCACCTCAAAGAACACAAAGTCCCAAGGAATTAACGTGGCCATGATTCCTTACGAAATTATTAACCAAAATGTGTACTCACTCACAGACATTTAATGGGAAATATTTCAACAGTTTTCATTTAAAAAAAACACTTTATATACCTTTTTTATGAAAAATATTTTCAAAAAATATTCAAAAATAATGTAATTATGCAACTTATTTGTTAAATAAAAAATTAATCACACACCTTACGGTTGGTTACTTTTCATATGTTGTTCCTAACATCATCACTAATAAACAGTAGAAAGGTCCCCTAACTTTCTGAAGCTAAAATCTAATATTACTCCACTGATATTGCGATCATGGAGATGAACGAAAGGGAAAGCATCGACGGCATTGTAAGTATGTTCGCAGTTTGCATTAAAAATTGCATGGAACATGAAACATGTATCTATCTGTCAGTTGTCATGACATGCGCATGAATTTAAGAATATTCAAGGTCGCGTTCTTGAAGTTATCGTTATTGCTAAAATTGAAATAGTTTACTAAATGAAACCATTTGATCCAACAGTTTCAACTCTCAACGTTATTGCTATTGCTATTACTATTGCAAAAAAAAGTTGACTAAACCCACCTTTACTGCGTTATTGGTATTTTTTTAAGAATGAACTAAAAAAAAATTATCTGTAACGTACGTTTGAAAATAATCCCCTGAAATATTTCACAACAAAATTAATATTGGAAATTCTAAATACAAAATATACGCCCTTTGATGAAGTTTTGGGAATCACCTCTGTTCTTTTTCTCAAATCCTGGTTTTTGTAAAATAAGAACAATTTTTAATCTCTCTTGAAGTTTTCGGGTTATTCTGACAATTGCTTGTGAAAATCTGATACACACCGCAGAGGTTTACAGGATGTCCAATTTAAAGTGATTTATTTTGTAAAATTCATGTACTTCCACCTTCTTTTTTTAAACAATCAATAGAGATTTTCTGCTTATTATTTGTGACAAAAATAGTCCAGGAAACCGACTGTGCCATCAAACGAAAGAGATCCGTATTATATCCTGTTATGTTTCCGACTCGCAACTATTATTATTTGATTTGTTATACACATTTAGGAGCAAAATGATATTTTTTTTCGTTTTTCGCTTGTAACATGAAAAATAATCAAGCAATATCGATGCTCGATGAATTGTAGAGAATCAAAATGCAAAAGAAATGATCTCTAGCACGACTCGATCGGATTATTGGTAACGAAGAAAAACAAAAATTCATTACACTACCATTTTTGAAGTTGTAGCGCAGGCTCTCCACGACATAGTAGTGATTGATATGTACTTCATGTGTAGAAAACTCCGGCGCTGTCGGATCAATAGTTTTGGCACAATTGTAATATGAATTTTTTAATGCCTTTTATTGGAGCAAATGTCGTATAGGGTCCGATTTCACCTTTGTAAAGATGTTGCGAAGTAGAATATAACAGCCCTATTCTCATTTTGCGTTAGAATGCTGCAAAAAAAATGAGAAATACTTGCAAACATGATCGAAAACGAGCGAGCCTAGGAAAGCTATAAAGAGTGGTGGGGTAGGGTAGCAGACGCGGGGAAGCGGATATAATATGAATCTGCTGCTTTACCCTCACTACTCAGCCGCTTTCACACGCTCGCCCGTTTTCGGTCATGTTTGCAACTATTTCTCACCTATTTCGCAGATTTTAACGCAAAATGAGAATAGACGTTATGCAGTACTATAATTCTACTTGCAATATCATTTTTAACAAAATTGAAATCGGACCACCTATGACGCATCAAGGCTTGCTCCAATAAAGTGCATTGAAAAATTCAAATTTCAATTATGCAAAAACAAATGATCCGACAGCTCCTGAGTTTTCTACTAATGAAGTACGTATAAGCAGAGAGCTTTAGCGTCAACTTCAAAAATGGCAATGTTATGAATTAAAAAAAAAGAGCACTGATTTTTTCGGTTTTTCTCCGTTACTCTACAATTCGTCCATTGAGAGCAACAATAATGGTGTAACGATATCAAATAGGGAATCTCATGGTTTCTTTCACATATTTCTTAGGAAAAAATATAGTAGGCTATTTATCTATAGAGTGATTAATTTGAAAATAGACTTTCAATCGTTTGAAAAATGTCTAAATGACAACTAAGCCAAGAAATTAAATTATGCCATTCTTATTTCATAGGCTTGGAGCCATGCATGTATTCCCTATTACATAAATTGGCATGATTCTGCTCCAAAGGTAATTGTTAAAACTATGAGTGCAAACATGAAAATTTCAAAAAAAAATCAGAAACGGTTGATATTACGAATGGGGAAATCTAATACAGATCGATCAAAAATGGCACATAGAATCCGGAAATACATTCCAACTGAGAAAGCGAATATTTGACTCACCCTGTTTGCACGAAACAAATTTCTCAGTTTTCCGAAATAAGGGAAATAGTAAATTGGACCAAACTAATATACACCTACAAACAGTTCAAAATGTTGAAAAATGGACTACTTAAATAATGATTCAATAAACTTACGTTTTGCCTTCTCTTTCATTTTTTCCTTCCACATTATCTGGATTTTTCTCCTTCATTTCATGGAATTATTATTTCGTATTGCTTCGAAGAAAAGAGCGTCGCTGATCCACGATATATTATTTTTTCCACTTCACATGCCAAAAATCACTTATTGTCCAACTGCTGCAGAAACTTCAATAAATTTATATTGAAGTTGATCCCGATGTTTGAATAACAATTAATCAACACATACGTAAATATTCAATAAAACAATCTAAACCAAGTGTGCTCCTCAATTAATTATATTTTGATAAATTGCTCTCCAATGTCAAATTCATTATAGACAATCCGGTATATATGCCTTGCGATTTTGAGTAGAAACATGAATAAATAATGATTAGCAAGAGTTCTCTTGGAATATCTTAGTGATTTCATTGTAGATTTTTCTCAGTTTTCCAAGCACCTAATTCAACTTCAGTCACAATAAATTTGTGATCACTGATGGCACTGCTTATAATTGATATATCCATTGTTTTGTTGAAATTGGAGACCACGTGATCCATAATACTTCTGGAATTATTTACTTCTGGTGTAGGATATACAGGGCTTTTCACGATGAGCGTTAATTGGACGTTTCTGGCAAACCAGACAACGGATCAACCTGAAAATTTCACAGTATGCATAAATTAATATGATCTACACGACTGAAATTTAAGACGATGCGGCGTTGCCGCTTCTACTATAAAGTAGCGGCTACTTTGATTTTTCAAATTGAACACCCTGTATATAATATCATATTATGATTTCTTATCACTTTGTCAACAACGTCATGTACTATTTTCCTATACCTATCTGTTACCGTTTAGAAGATATAAATTAATTTCGATTTTTTTTTACCAAACATGTACTTTTATAAACGACGATAATCTTGAACCCTCTGGTACTAAGATGATCAAATTCTATCACTTCGAGTCATATTTTTATTTGCCTCATACAGGGTCTTTAAGAAATGCAGATAATTTGTTCACATGAAAAAATGAGTGGAAGTCAATTTTTTCAAATGGAACACCCTGTATATTTCCACATTTTTGGGCTCTACATCCAATTTTAGATTGACTTTGTTCAGCTAATCCTATTTCGATTTCGAACCGTTTTCGAGATAAACTGTTTCAAACAGAAACTGACGTGGTTTTCTTGTATTCATCACTTATTTTTGGAATTTAACGGATTCTGTTCGATGTTCCTTCATCAGTCACAGATAATACAATGAATAAATAATCATTAAAATACTCTTCAACCATCAAATGAAACTTCTCTTCAAACAATAGTTTTATTAACGCTGACACACGAACTGAAGATAATTTCATGAATTAGTAAGTTAATTCAATTGTCACTGTATTTCAGAATATGTCCGAACACATCTCCACCTCTACTTAAACAAACATGTAATCTCTTCAAAAGATTTTCATGTGTAGCGCTCCTGATTGAGCCTGGAGTTAAACTATTGAAAGCAGTTCTAACTCTCGATTTCATATCTTCCATTGTTGTTACTGGGTTGCTGTAAATCATATTTTTAATGAAACCTCACACAAAATAATCTAATGGATTGCCATCTGGTGTTCTAGGAGGCCAACGAATAGGTCCATTATTACCAATCCATCTGTCTCCGAAGATTTCTGTCAAAGCTTCGCTTACTGAACGAGAATTATGGGGTAGAGCACCATCCATTTGGTACCATACACGTTCTCTTCATAACCTATTATTTAAAATCATTTGAATTCCATTTCTCAGTGAATCTTCATATTTTGTTGCATTCCAGGTTCCATTCAACCTACATTTTTTTAGTAGTAATTATTATTCGGCTTCGGAAGTTGTGGATATTTTTCATGAAATACTGTTCTATTTCAGTGGATAGGGTGTACTTTGAAGGTAGTACCATTTGAATTTAAAAGATGAAATCCACCCTAAGGGTAGCAACATGAAGGATATTGATCACTCACCCTCTGAATTCTGGTCCGTTAACCGATTCTATCAGGCATAACTTTGTACTGGGTTCTTCGATTTGGATGATTCTTTCTTTAATAGATAGGGTATTTTTTTTTTTTTTATGTTCTGGTTCCCACGAAAAGGGATATCCTGTAATGTTCAGAGAACATCGTGGGAACCAAGGGAAAGAAGGTAGGAGTTGGTGTTCTTCTTGAATTTCTGGAGGTTGTATGCCTCGGGGAACACCTCCCTAGGCAATGAGTTCCAAAGCCTCGCTGTTCGTTGGATGAACGAGTCTTTGGAAAGTGATGTTCTGCAGGTCTCCAAAGTGACCACGAAGGGGTGTGATGACTGAACTTGACGGGTTAGTCTCGAAGAGACTGCCAAAGCAGGAACGATTGTTGATATTTCAGAAGAGCATCGCCCATGAAAATATCTATGAAATAGAGACAAATCGACAACTTTTCTACGGTGTTCCAGACAAGTGAGCGAGTTTGTAAGCGAGGAATCACCGACGAGACGAATTGCCCTTTTTTGGACAGAATCCAATAGCCTCAGGATATGTTTAGGTGCCGCGCTCCAAATATGGGAACAGTATTCCAGGACAGGTCGGATCTGTGCCTTATAGATCATAAGCAGCTGAGTGGGGGTGAAATAGCTCTTGGCACGAAACAAAAAAACAAGTTTTTGGGATGCACTTTTGGCAATGGACCTCACGTGATTTCGAATGGAATTATATACCCTTACGGGTAGAAAAATAGGGGATAATTGATTTTTCACTTATGAACATTGGCACACACATACGTAGTTGACAATGACAGATCGCTACTGACATTATTTCTGTTCCACATTCGTCAAAACCATTATATTCTATGAGAGGATGGAATTATATACAAAGTAATGAAATAAACTAACCAGAACAACAAAAATAATTTATATTACAACAAATAGTAAGAGTAGATAATCATATTATTTAACTGGTAATAGTTGAAGTAAGGTGAGTAAGTAAGTATTTTGGAAGTAATCAGAAAACAAGTAGGTAGTAATTAGTATATTTTAGCCATAAAAAACTGAAAAATAAAAACTTTTCAACAAAAAATTAAACCGACGAAATACGGAACTGAAGAGTAAAAAATAAAATAAACCTTCTTAGTCTCAGTAACTAAGCTCCTAAACTAATATAAGTAACTAATTTTGTCGGCGCCAAACAAACAATCAACGAACATCATTGAATTACTTCGAAAAAATTATCAGAATGTCACCGCGAAACTCGATGCCATCATTTTACGCCTTACCTAATTCATTTGCTTTTTTGTTTGGCGCCGACTCAAAATTTAGTTACTAACATTAGTTTAGGAGCTTCGTTACTGAGACTAAGAAGGTTTATTTTATTTTTTACTATTCAGTTCCGTATTTCGTCGGTTTAATTTTTTGTTAAAAAGTTTTTTAAGTGAGTAGAATTGGATTTTGATCGTGAAAATGGATTTGTTTGGTCACTAGAGTTTCAGAACAATTCTTAAAGACACATAAATGAAAATAATTTTTATCTCGATAACTATCACGGTCATTTGTTGTTAGTATATATAGTGGATATAGGACATTACCACAGAGTATCGTGAACATGTAAAGGAAGACTGAATTATATATTATATTAATATTATATAAAATCTTTTGATATGGTATACATATTCTAATACTATGTTAGAAAGATTATGACCTTCATGCATAATGATATGATGACTACACTAAGACCACAGAACGACGTAATAATAATATTCAATCCAACCCTTTTGCGACTGGCTTATATAAGTCATATTGGCAAGTCATTACCACTACTTTATAACGTCGATGTGACGTCGCAAGAGTGTGCCTTTTTTTCGTATTGGCATACATAGCGACGTCTTAGCATATTACAAAACATTAAGTCACGGACTTTTGCGAAAGGTCGAGTAGACGTCTGTACAACCGAATTATGACCTCTGTGTGCTACTTGGGTAGTAACACCCAGGAAAATAAATAGCAAATTTTATAATATTGTAAAGTATTTATTTAATAACCACAATTATGTCAATACCCAGGTACAAAAGAAATGGAACATAAAATGAAATATAAAATACAGTCTGGTACCTAATTCAAGTGACGGTAAGTCAGGTAGATCCAAATTAAAATCACTTGTTGATGGTGACAGTAATTAGGAATTATCATTAATCATGTCATTAATATTGTGGGCACATTCAGAAGTATTTTGGATTGAGATATCTGTATTAAGCCTACTTCGCTAAGTACGCATATAATATTTCTTCATAAAAGCCATAATTTAGATAATATCCAAGTAGCACAGAGTCATAAAATTAACATAATGACTTCTTATACAGTCTTAAAGACCACGTATTTGTATGTTTCAGAACCAAAAAGTTAATGTGCGTTTTATAACCTTCAGGCTTTGCTATGACGTCGTGTAGTAGATATAACGAGAGTACAATAAAGAATTCTCGAGATGAAGTTGTACTGTGGTTTGTATGTAAATAAATTGTATGTGTCATTAAGTAGAACTCAAGAGCAGTTGCTGTGAGGTTATTATGACAATGAACATATGTGGTTCTAATGAATAGATTTTTGAAACGTTTCTACTACATATTGTACTCATGTAATGTAGTTTTATCAACTGATGAACTTTGGTAGTAATGATTACATTATGTATCTATGGTTAGATTATTTTTGTTGGTAATGTTATTTTTGTTGGATAGGTATATTGTGTTATGTATGTAGAATATTCAGTTCCATATGAATGATTAAAATGCCAAAACAAAAATACAATCTGCCTTACAAAAGAACTGGAGCGTATACAAAAGTATAAAGAGGTAGAATAATTAATCATTCTATCGGGACACTGCAAAAAAATGAAGTTCATCCAGTTCCTTCGATTGTTTTCACAACAAGGAAAGACATAAATCATATGTATGTGCACTTCGAGTGATAAATAAAAAATATTTAAATATAACTGTTCAACATCAACATAACCTCTACTGTAATTGTCAGTTATTTTTAGCGAAAAATAAGTTCGATTTCGGAAAATGACTTTTTAAAAAACAATTTTATTTCAGAAGGAACTTTAAGTACATGAAATACAAGTTAACTGTTCAAAATCTAGTAGCAAAAAGCTCGAGAGAATGCCTTCCTCTTGGTTTTATTGAAGTCGGTGAGGTGTCTAATTCCTGCTGACTCCTGCTGGAATCGTGGGATCCTGTATAACGGCTCTTCCCATAACTCCTCCGCCCTTAGAGTGAAATCCTGGGGGTTGCAACAGGATTTGGAGATGTGCTTCTGGGGATCTCTTGAAGTTCTGTGCCGTTTTGTGGCTGACTTCTTTTCTTGATACTTTTTATATAAAAGTGGGCTGGAACGTACACTATTACAATAAAAATCAAAATATAGATAATAATAGTCCAGACACTAATGTTGTTGAAGTGAACCGGGTCCTCTAAAAGTCCGTCAAGTTTTTTATGTTGCACTTCTAAAGAGGTTTTGATGTGTTTCACTTCATCTAGGTTGATTCCGTTCAATTGCAGAGGTTTGAAGTCGATTTGAGAATTTTCATTTTGTATATGTCAATGTTAAGTTTGGCAGTTCAATGTCTTTAAAGTCACTCCAGCGTATTTTGGTAACTGCGTATTCGAAAGTCTTTCACATGCACGTACACATTGGGGTTGAAGTTCGAGCACGTAAGTTCATTGAAGAGGTACATTGTTTCTATTGAGTCCGCAATTTTGCTTTGGCTATTATCAGTTCTGGTGAAATGATGATCCATTTGCTTCGTTCGATCTTCTGTATTTTCAATTGGCTAATTTCGGTTGGAATAGGCTTGCAGTTGGAAACACTGTTGGAGAATCTCAATAATTGTACTTCGCAGGGCATATTCCTTCAATTGATCGGGTAGTTTCATGGCAAAGAAATTCTTCGGGTTGGATTTCTTGGCATTCAGAGTGGAGTGGCATGTAATTTTGCTCATTGAGGATGAGGAATTCTGATTGTGGTAAAATAGTTCGGAATGTTTTTTCTCGCAGGATTGGTAAGGATAAAGGTGGAAATAGTCGTAGCTTTCTTTTCCACAATTGGTACTTCAATGACAAATATTGTTTGATTTCCTTTCGAAAACTTTTGATTTCTATAATTTTCTCGAAATTGAGTATGTTTTTCAATTTTGGTTCAAAAGGTAGTTTGTTTTCCGATAAGCGGTAACTTACTGATTTGACTTCTTTGAGTAGTTCATTTGGTTCAACTATAAAATTGTGAAGTATGTTGAGTTTGGAAAATGTGATGGCAATTTAAATTTTTTCAAGTATATCGGACATCGTTTGAAAGGCTACAATTATTTGATTTATCAAAATATGTATCAGAAAATAGTGATATGTTTCCATATTTTGGAGTTCTTTTGATTTCGACATCGATAGTTCTAATTGGAGAGCTAATTGGTTGTGAGCAAGAGTTTGAGTGGTTTTATTGAAAATATCTATAGAATTCTGAAGAAGCGTTATTTGCTCATTTACTATATTTTTAATTTTGAATTGATTATTTGAGAGTCTATTGATTGCTTCATTATACTTCTCAGCATCTTCCTCATCAAGATTTCCAGTGATTGTTTTAATGATAGATCCAAAACCATTTATGAGGCCACGTTTTGGTCGGGGCTGATTATTTGCAGGGTTCAGCTGATTTATTTGAAGTGATATTTTGTTTTCAAGATTCGTTGCTAAATGATATGAATTATAATACTCCATTCTAAGGAGGTGTTCAGTTTTGTTCTGAACATTGTTCTCCAGTAGAGTTATTAAATTATGAAATTTTATTCGGAGAGATTGAAATTCTTCGACAATATTGGTAATATCGAATATTTGAACAAAAGACCAATAATCAATTTTATTTTGGGCATTGCCAAGTTTGAGAGTAAGTAAACCAGGGATTTTGGAAAGGTCATGGAATTTAGGGTAGGTCAGTTGACTACTTGCATAGAAAAAGCACCTGTAATAAAGAGGGGTTTTCAACTCTTTGATGTGCACTATTTCTTTTCAATTTTTTTTTAGTTTACTAGTGATTTCGACACGATTCATGTCTAAAATTTTTTGTGATTTCTGTATGGGCTAAGAAATTTATTATTTTTCTCATTTCGGTTTTGGGAATTCTGTTTTGTGATCAATAACTAATTTTTTTGGGATTCCGAAAGCTGAAAAATACTTAATGAGACTTTGACTTATATGAATGGCTGTTTTTCCTTGTATTTGGTAGGCTTGTCATAAAAGAAAAGATCTACGTGAATGATTTGAAACGCTTTTGAAGCGTACTTAGTATGCTGACAGATTTCACACAAGTTGATATATTCTGTGATTGATTTTTTCATACCTATCCAATAATAGTTGCGTTCAAGTATTTCTAAAGTTTCACTGATAACACGATGATTTGTCTTACTTTCGTGATGGTTTTTCATAAGGAGAATTTGTTCGTCTCTATCGGTCATGGTATTTACTCGTTCTGTACATTTTCTTATTTATAATTTTTTGGAAAATTAATGTATGTTCTATTGAAAATTAAAAGTGTGAAAATATAAATACTTTTATCAGATGTGTTATAGTCTCTCAGAATTTCAATTATGAGATCTTCGTTATTATTTTCTGGAATTTCGAGGGTGATTATTTTATGGTGTAAGTAGTTTTCAGAGTTAATTTTCAATCTATGATAAGGTTTAGGAAAAACCAAAATTTGATTGACCTTATTATTGATGATTTCATCTAAAATTTTTATTCCGTTATTCGTCGTTTCGTTGATAGTGGAATGTTGGGTCGATGACCTAGTGTCATTATTTTCGATATTGTTCCGAGGTTTGATTTGTACATCTGAAATGATCTTAATCGTTTTTTCAGGTTTGTTTATGTTTTGTGACGTTGTTGGTCTGTCGCATGGAATAGTAATTTCTATGGGTTTATCGATTTCTCTTGATGTCGTGGGTTGGTTATCTTGAACTGGGTGTTCAGCAAGCTGTCGGAGGATTTCTTGGACGATATCTCCGGGGTTGTTAATGACTGATTCAGTTTCTAAGGCATTTATGGTAATTCGAGACAGGGCATCCACGTTTGTATTTGATGTTTCTTTCTTTCGATTCACGGGTAGTTTGACTACTTTTGATGTTCTTGGGGAAACCAACAAATTGTAGTTTGCAATTTCGAAACAATTGTTTGCTTTTTCTGCCTTCTCGCATTCGTAAATAATAGGAATTTCGACAAATGGAGTGATAACAGATTCGGTACCCATATTTAGCGAAGCATTGAGCTGATAAAGCAGATCAATACCATGGGCAGTTATTTTGAAAATTGGGATATTTATAACTTCATTGTGATAGCTCATGCCATGGGCAGTTTGTATATTGAAATCTTCATTGAGAATGAATTGGGTATAAAATTTCCTAGCTAAGTTTGGATTCATCAGACTTCTGGTACTCCCTGTATCAATTAAAAAATTTGCATTCAGTTCAGGAATAAAAATGTGTGGTAAATTTGCTTTTATGTCCATAAGATTCAAATTGATTATGTTGGGATCGTGTGAAGTCTCTGCTAAGTGAAAATTTGTATGAGCGGAATTTGATATCTGCGGATCGTGTTCGTAGTATTGTTGCGAGTACGGTAGGTCAGGATATTGTTCGAGTTCATCATTTACATTACAAGGCTGATAATTGTTTTCTTGGAAATAAGCTGTTTCTTCATTTGTTAGATATTCAGTGTTCGTAGAATTTTCTGAATATTCGAAATTGTTTGGATCAAATTGATTTTCGGGTCGATTGACATCTTGTAAAAATAATTCGGTTGAAGTCCATGTTTTTCGGGGTTGCATTCGGTGTTACCGGACGAAGTGTCCATGGGTTCTGGCTTATTTTGATTTATTGATTGTGGTTGGTTTTGGTATTGATTGGGTCTTGATAGAAAGTATGGATGTTTTTGGGACGAGAAATTATTTGGTCTGAATTGTGTCTGATGGGGCATTGTTGGCCTTTGAAAGTTGTTTTGAAAATGTGACTTCTGAAAATTATTTTGAAAGGGTGGTCTCTGGGGATTATTTTGGAGGATGGCCTTTGATAATTATTCTGAAATGGTGGTCTCTGAAAATTTGATTGTTGGAAGTTGTTTTGAAAATTGGGCTGATTATTTTGATATGTGGAGGTGAATCTGGGTGTATTGAATGGTTGTATCTGATTATTGGTTTTTGGATTGACTGGTGTCACTCTTTGCAATGGTTTGAATGAGTTTTGGGAATTCAAGGAATTTCCTCTATGTTGACTATAAAGAAAATTTTCTTCCTCTATTACAAGAGACATGGCTTTTTCTAAACTATCGGGATTTCTTAGTCGCACATTATTTTGGAGTTGACCACTTAAACCTCTAATAAATGTTTTCAGAGCTAAATCACTGTAATTTTTGAGCCTAATGTTTACTTCAGCTGCGTTCAAACCTGATGAATTTAATTTTGATATAATGAGGCTTCTTGCGTCCTGGCAACGCATACCAAAATTATAAGGAGCTTCATTTTTGAATGGAAATAAAGCAATCAAATCTTGTATCAAACAATCAATATTTCTCTGATCTCCGAAACTGAGTTCAATAGCATTTTTAATTTCTTCCCAAGTTTTTAATTCTATTCGTGAACCAATGAGGCTGAGAGCCCTACCAGTTAGCTTGCCAATGATAGCTCGCAAAATGTATGTATTGATTTGAGGATGAGCTTGATCATAAAAAGTTCTTATTAAATTTTCGCAACTGTCCAAAAAAATACCTAATGTATTTGGGTTTCCTTCATAACTTGGAATCACGTCAACATACAATTTCAAAAGTTGATAATCTACTGGGCGTGCCATATTGATAGGTTCAACTGAATTTCCGGTAGTTAGCGAGTTTTGAAATAAATCGACTAAATTATTTATATCGGTTTCTGACATAAAAATAAATTCAAAACAAAATTCGTGGAATTTGTAAAAATAAAATGAATGTGGAAATAGCAAATATACGACTACAAATAAAAAATAGGAAAATGCACTAAAGGAGAGCAAAAATAACTCACAGTAATATGATGATTTTCATTGCTTTTCTTATCCTACTCCAATGGATTTGGGCGAGTCCGTCCCTGGTCCTTGAATTTTAAAATTATGGCTGGTTTTGGCGATTTGGTCCTCTACCAGGTTTCTGAACTTGGGCGATGTTGTCCTAGGTCGCAGAATACTTCTGAATTGTCTTCTCTGGTCACTTTCACGAAAATGTCCGTTTTCGTCCACAAACTGTAGAAACAGACCGGTTCAACGCGATTTTTGTCGTCAAAACCGTTAGACGAAATCCTACAACGACTGCGCCAAAAATAAGTTCGATTTCGGAAAATGACTTTTTAAAAAACAATTTTATTTCAGAAGGAACTTTAAGTACATGAAATACAAGTTAACTGTTCAAAATCTAGTAGCAAAAAGCTCGAGAGAATGCCTTCCTCTTGGTTTTATTGAAGTCGGTGAGGTGTCTAATTCCTGCTGACTCCTGCTGGAATCGTGGGATCCTGTATAACGGCTCTTCCCATAACTAGCGTTTTCCATTAGGCGGAACTAGCGGAATGCTTATGCACTCAGTGTATATCTTTTTCTGTTTTGATAGCGTTACGACGTTAGTACAACAAAACTTTCTAGTTGTGGTCACAGCGACTACATTACAACTTTTTTTTGTGAGATATTGCGATGCCTTTGAGACACTCGTGAACTATTCTATGATACCGGAGTAATTACAACTTTTCGACACTAGAAGGACGTGTTTTTCGATTGATTGATAACATCATTCTGGTAGATAAGAGTAATAGAAGCAAACCTCGAGAAAAGTCAATGCCAAAAATGTCCCTATCATGTTCACTGCATCTGAAAGTGCGTCCTTGCCGCCATTGATTTCTACTATACTAAATAACATACTATATAAACCTATACCGCTACACCCCGCCCACACTATGGCGAGGTCACCCAAAAATATCACTGCATGAACATTAATAAACATTACTGATTGTTCCACATGGCACTATGAACACAAAATCCAGGAAATTCAGTGAGAAGTGACACTTCTTTGACTTTTGGCATTTGACGAGACCTACGAATTGTATAACCGATACCGAACTCCGGCTGCAAAAGTGACCCGTATAGAGGCGCCGAAGTCGGCGGTGCTCTTCGACTGATTCGGACCGCTTAGCTCAGGAGCAGTCTGTTGGTTTGTGTTAAAAATCTCCAATTTTAATGAAATTTCCATCAGAAATCAATTTGACTCATTATCAAAACCAATACGAATAAACTTTGTGATTCACTATTTTCAACTTCACATTAATAACTGACTCTATAGGAAATTAAAATATTGATGATGTGCAATGATGTGTGTTGTGTCCTTTTTATCAATGTGGCAAAGATGAAAATACATTCTCTATTTAAATGCTCTATTTTCTTCTGGACTACCAACAAAAATACTCTGAATTGCAATTTTATTGCCCACCCTC
This sequence comes from Gonioctena quinquepunctata, assembly GCA_018342105.1. Classification (NCBI taxonomy): domain Eukaryota; kingdom Metazoa; phylum Arthropoda; class Insecta; order Coleoptera; family Chrysomelidae; genus Gonioctena; species Gonioctena quinquepunctata. Next base: position 15,480 of record JAFIRS010002150.1, read on the forward strand.
CCCCTGTTCATTTTCAATAAGTAGAGAAAGAAATGCCCTCTAAAGACATACTGAGTACATTCTTCTCGACTTTCCCACAATGGTCTCGTGTTGAACGTCCGGAGGACGCTCGAACTATGTCCGGGACTTCGGACCTATGAGGGACCAAAAATGGACATCCTCGGGACGTTGTGTGCTATCTGGGAAGTGGCACATCATTGAAAAGATCTTCCAATTCACTTTTCAACCATCTAATTTTTTTTAAATTCTGTCGATTATTTTTTTCACAATATTCATTTCAAATTTTGTCATACCAACAAAATTGAAAAAAACTAGATTGTTGAAAAGAAAATTGAGTTATCTTTTCAACAAAGTGCCACTTGATCCCCCATGCTATTCAACATTTTTAATTTGATGTCCCCCCCGCGTCATGTATCGGGCAATCACAATGTCTTCAATTTCAAAAAGTAGTATCGGTTATATCAATCAATACGTTATATTTTCATTGTTCTACGTCGAACCGTTCAAGAGTTGATAGGGGGGGGGGCTATTAAAAGCCGCACTGTATATTTTCAACAGTTCGGAAGTTGCTTTTGAGGACATTACATTGAAATATTTTGAATCCGGGCCATACATTTATGGCAGCTGATCATTTCCACCATCAAATTGAAATCAGTCTCAGAAGACGAAAAAAGTCTACGATTTTGCAGATTTATGTAATGTTGAATTATTCCAGAGTCCGTGTCATAAATATGCAACTATCTCAGTTTTTCAACTATACTGAATATAAATTACAAAAACTTGCCAGTCGATTTAAAAGACGTTTGTCATCGGAAATTCCCGACTGTTACCCCGTCTGGCTTATGATAAACACGCAGCGATGCACTGTACTTACCCTCCCAGGGATGTCTATCATTTGCTACTAGGACGTCCCTGAGATATCCTTTGTCGGGACATGGTACATACTAGGGGCGTCCCAGAGACATCTACTTTCCGCCAAAAAAGACATCCAAGAGATGTCATTTTGGTACGTCCCAGGGATGTACTAAGTCCCGACAATGAACATTAAAGGGACACCCTACCCAGCAAACACGAATGAGCGGTAAATAGACGGGCCGTTGCTGTTAACTGCGGTAAGATGTCGACAGCGGCACACCGATGTCGGTAAATAATTGGAATGATATCAGTTTTGCCGCTTTGGCTGAACATACGCATATTCATTATGGATGTTTTGAATTTAGCCAGAAATTACCCGTTGAAGATTTGCGATAATAGCACAGATGTCGTTTTGACACAGTATGTGTCATTAGCGCCGCACCGCTGCGACCTCTGTAATGAAAATGCAACATTGGCATTACTGAATATTACGTTGGCAGTTGGCCCTACTGCTGATTTCGTGTAGAGCTCGTCCAATATTGAAACGACCACTTTGGCCTTCCCCTACCTAACAACCAATTTTTCTCGAAGATGCCCGAACTGTGGCTGTTAATAGAAATTCCATAGGCGTACTAAATTATTTGGTATAGGCGATACATGAGACGTAGAGAACTTACACTCCTATAACTTCTGAATGGAAAAAATATTTTTCGACAAATCTGTCAGAGGGCATTTGGCCAAGGTAACAAGTAAACTATTGCAAAGTTGGATAAATAACTGGGCTACCTATTTATTAATCAAACAAACCTAACCTTTCAAACGCTGCATGCCAAGACAAGATTCGCCGTAGCATAAGCTGCCCCACCAAATTGTGTCCACTCGTGTTTTCCCCCACTTTACCTACCAAACGCTCGTTTCAATATTGGACGAGCTCTAGGAGTAGGATGTCAAAGATCTTTTCTATGTTTTCTATTTTGTCTGGTCATAATGGTATATGGTCATGAAAAATAATTACAGTGGCTAGAATTTTTTCAGATTTGTGTGTTGTCATTCTAGCTATTCGGTGAAATATTTCTCCAGACCAGTTTAAAATGCAATGTCTGGGAAATATGGATGAGTATCTTGGAAACCATTTGAGATACAATAAAAATGGTTGAAATGGAGAAAAAGTTGTCTGTTTAGGTAAATAGGAACAATCTGGCTCTACAGTTTCAGAAATCCTCTACAATTAGTGGCTTCAGAGAGTGAAAACAGTGAATTGTATATATCTAGTCCATGAATCAGTCGATTCTGAAGGTTTGGTGAATTTATTGTGTATAATAATGACCTATCTTCATTGAAGTTTCACTGTTTTTGAAGATATAATGCTAGATTGTTCTTAGGCGCTTATATGGGCCATTTTGTTTTCATTGAAACCGTCTTTATGCTCATTGCCTTCCAAGATACCCTATACTTCCATGTACTGCATTTTGAATTGGACGCCCCTGAATATTTGCATAGATCATTGATGAAATCCCAACAGTGGAATGTTGCGGTTGATTAGTAGGATACCCGCAATCGCACCATAATCTGTACCATGCAATATCAGTTCGTCTTAACTCTGTCTATCCGCTGAAGTCCCGCTATGTAATAAAGCGGGTGGTAGTCTGGAGGCCTACTGATGGCCGTCGCGACACGGGCTAGCCGGGTCGACGACGTATCATGATTATGGTCCGCTTATGTTGTCTGTCGGCTGTTTTTGAAGTGCCTCAAAAGGCCCACGCGTAACATGTTTGCTGGGTAGGGACATCCCTGGGATATAAGGTACATCCCTTGGACGTCCTCGAATGTCCTTCTCTTTCATTCATTTGATTTGAAAAATTTCATGGAAAATATGGAAAAAATTAAATCCAAAGATTTTTAACACAAAACGAGTTTAATTCAGAAATTAATGTCATATTGTGTTCAAATATGATAAAAAAGACACGCAAAAACTCATCCTATATATAAATTCATATGAAAAATAAACAAAAAAAGACTAGGTGAATCAGTTGAAAATTAAACACATATTAGGGTGTTGCATTTATTGCAGGCATTGCATTATCTCTCTCTCTCTCTGTGGCTTCTCGCCTTGGTCCTCCTGAAAAACTTCCGCAAAGCTCCTCAATGTGTTTTTCATTGCCAATGGCTTCAGAAGATCCTGTAACAAACATATTATTGCAGGTGGAATTGAATTGACATTAAAAAATATTACTAATACAGATATCATGTATTATAATAGCTCTTTTGGGATTTACCATAATAGATGAAAATACTCACCAAGTATTATTGCTGCATGTGTTATGTTGTGTTTCAAGGCCCATTCAGTTAACTTTGAATTTATGTTATATTTGAATTTTCAATATTTTCATGGAAGTTCTCAGCAGGATAATTTCCCGCTATATCACCGGTGATCAGTAGCAGAAAACAATTTTCGAGGTTATTCAGAACACTGGGATGGTTCAATAATGGCTTTAAATTCTATATTCTTTATTTTATATACCTTCATTTTATCTTTTATGTATTCACATGTATTTGTAGCTACATTTTTTATGTTTTATCTCTTTTTTTCTCTTTCTTTGCCAAAATTGACTCACTGTAAACAAACTGGAGTGCCATAATTGGCTTGCCGAAAACAATATATTTTTTTGTAACTTGGTTAAATAAAGATTCTTCCTTTCTTTTATTCCTTCATTTTGCATTTCTCTTACATGATTGATGACAATGTTAAGATTTTCTGAGTTAATTTTACCTTGTGAATCCAATTTTGTTCTGGAACGGGACCAAATACTTTTTGGCTGAAGAATCAAGCTGGTGTTATTGGAACTATGATAATTTTTTACAACCTGCGGGAATATTATAGTGTCAATCTCACTTTAGCAATAATTTATGTGACCAGCCTGATACAATTTCTTATTTTATTTCTACCAATCATTTTGACTGTCGTATAATTGTAAATTTAGTTTGGTATATTATTTTTCATGTGTAGTTTTGACAAAGCCTTAACATAATTCTATTTCCTGTAGATTTTATTGTATGAATTTTTTTATATCTTGAATTTTACTCTATTATTTTTCAGATTGCATTGTCAATAATAAAGTAGGTTCAACTTGCAGAACAAATCGATATTCCTGAAATCACAACATAATATTAAAGAACAAGAACAATAAATTTTTTCGCATTTTGACCAATAATGTGATATTTCACTAATTTCAATATCGTTTATTGAAGTGGCACTTTCCCACATAGTCACTATTGTAACGTAAATAAACTTAACTTGGTTTTACTAATTTATTTAACACTTAAATATACAACTCAATTTATATTACTGACTACGCCACTGTATAGCTCGATCGTATGGGCTCGTTCAGACTGTCCGACTCCACTTGAGGGTTGCCTATTTATTTCCGATACAGCATTCTCGATGTTTCGAATTCTAGCAGTTGGCGACCGGCATGTTCCAATTGTTTCCAATATTGACCGTTGTTTTCCGCGGCAGAGCGACTGGATGGTTCTCGAATATCTCCGGGGATGATCTCATCGTTGTCGATGGCAACGCGTGAGGCGACAGGTCCGGCCTAGGTTTGTTACATTGCCCCCTTCTTGAAGACATTTCGTCCCGAAATTTCATCCTTGGAGTGTGACGATATCTGCATGACTCCCCATATCTGCACCGTGAAGTTCGATGGAAGTAACACTCCACGGTCTTCATGATCGGTCGTGGAAGAGGGTTACAGCAAACCAAAATCTTGACGCCGCTGGATCTGAATATCGCCTCCAGCATACTTCTTATGACTCTCCAGTCCAACCCATCAATACCACAGGATAATTTTGGAATTGCTAGATCCACCAGATTCTGGTCCACCATAGTATCTCTTAGTTTGGTGAGACTCTTTTCAGACATCTTCATAGGACGGTTTATCTTGGGAATGCCTCTTGGTAACTAGGTAGTAGATGTTTCTCTGGCCTTTCTTCAACTGTAGCACCCACCAACTTCTGGATTCTGCTCCCGCAGTGTTTGGAGTTGACCAAATTTCTTGGAGAACACTACGGCGATGCCCCCGGACATTCGAAGATCTTCTGCCACACAGTGCGCTAGTGCGTAGTCAGCAGGCACCTCGAAAGGTCTCGTGACTCCTCTAGTAACCCCATGTAGAACTTTCGCCCGTTTGAATACAAGGACATAAACTTCTCGAACGTCATATCATCCTCCGGTGGCTTGAGGGTGCGAACTTGGTCATGGTTTCCAGCGTAAGGCCAACCTGTTGAAATGGACGACCCTTGGTTTCCTCGGGTGGCTTATGGATTCGGTACACAAGGTCGTTTATCCTTTTCACGATTTTATACGGGCCTTCCACGAGTTCCGCAACTTTGGTGATAGTCCACGACGACGTTTGGGGTTGTACAGCCAAACCAGGTCATCAACCTTAAATCCTCCAGCGTCGGCCTTGATGTCATAGGTCTTCTTCATTTTATCGCTGGCACTCTGGATGTTCAACCGACTCGTTCGTGGATGTCGTCCATTCTCTGCCGAAGTTTGCTGACGTAGTCCTATCCGCAGTGTCTTGTCCTGGCGGTATCCCAAACTTCAGGTCACAAGGCATCGCAGTTCTCGGCCCATTATAATACTAGCAGGAGTTTGACCGGTTGACTCGTGTACTGCGGATCGATAGGCCATCAGGAACAAATGAAGATACTGGTCCCAGTCTCTTTGATGGTCGGAGACAACCTTGGACAAGTGGCGGTTGATCGTCCTGTTCATCCGTTCCACCATTCCATCGGACTGCGGATGTAGGGCCGTGGTTCTTGTCTTGCGGATGTTCAGCAGTAGACATATTTCTTGGAAAAGGTTGGATTCGAAATTTCTGCCTTGATCCGAGTGCAGCTCCATTGGAATACCGAATCGACATCACCATCACCAAGACGTCGGCGACCGTGATGGCTTCCTGGTTGGGCAGGGCATAGGCTTCCGCCCACTTACTGAAGTAGTCCATTGCCACAAGGATGTATTTATTCCCGTGGTCGGATACGGGAAACGGGCCGGCGATGTCAATGGCGATTCTCTCGAACGGGCTGCCTACGTTGTACTGACGCATCGGGGCCTTGGGTCGTATTCGAGGTCCATTGCTAGCAGCGCATACAGCGCACTTTCTGCACCAGTCCTGGACGTCAGCTTGACAATTGGCCCAGTAAAACCGTTGCCTCACTTTCTGCAGGGTCTTCGTCACTCCCAGATGTCCTCCGGCGACTCCATCATGGATTTCCCGCAGCACTTCCTCTCTTCTGTTCCTGGGAACAATTATTTGGCGTCTGTCTTCCCCACCAATATCGGCCTCCAAACACGTTTCAGGATCCCATTGTCCAGAATAAGAGAGTTCCATTGTGCCCAATAGGACTTAACAGCCGGCGAGTAACCTCGACTTCCTGCCATGATGGTCTTCGATTGCCCTTCTTCCAGCTGACGACTAAGCCAAGGTCAGGGTCTCTCTGGTCTTTCTGGATCTTGCTGTCATTCCAGTTGTCATCCATTGCCGCGGTTCTACAAAGTGTTGCTTCTTTCTCTTCTGCTCGTCGGCAATGTGAGCAATCATCTGGACATGGTCTTCGCGACAAGGCATCTGCATTCTTATGGCTAGTTCCGGCTCGATGTTCGATCTCAAAATCGAATTCTTGGAGTCTCTCGATCAACGTGCTACTTGACCCTCAGGATTTTTGAACTGTAAGAGCCATTTGAGAGCTGCATGGTCAGTTCTCAGCAGGAATCATCTTCCATACGTACTTGTAGAAGTGCTCCACTCCCTTTACAACAGCTAACAGCCTCGCCTGGTGACACAGTAATTGCGCTGTGGTTTGCTAAGCGTCTTGCTGGAAATAACCAATGACCTTCTCCTGTCCCTCCTGGATCTGAGATAGGACAGCTCCAAGTCCCACGTTGCTGGCGTCCGTATCCAAAATGAATTTTCCTTTGGGTAGGGGATAGCTCAGTATAGGTGCGTTGATCAAAGCTCCTTTCAGCTTCCTGAATGAATCTTGACATTCTTCGGACCACTGGAACTTTGTTTGGCCTTCCGTGAGCCTGGTCAGTGGTTTAGCGATGTTGGCGAATCCCAGCACATATCGACGATAGTATGTGCATAAACCAAGGAAACTTCGAAGTTGGTGAATGTCTTTTGGGATGGGCCAATCCTTAACAGCTTTGATCTTCTGGTCATCCATGCTACTCCTTCCCAGAGACAACGTGGCCGAGGTATCGTACTTCTTTTGGAACAGATGGCATTTCTTAGGGCTCAGCTTCAATCCGGAGTTCCTCAGTCGCAGGAATACTTCCTCCAAGTTTTCACGTGGTCCTCGAACGATCTGCCGACCACAATTATGTCGTCGAGATACACTAGACACGTGTTCCACGAGAGTCCCTTCAGCACTGTCTCCATCAATCTTTCGAATGTGGCGGGAGCATTACAGAGCCCGAATGGCATAACGGTGAACTGCCACAATCCTGAGCCGATGGTAAAGCAGTCTTTTCTCGATCTTCCTGAGCGAGTTCTACTTGCCAGTATCCACTCTTCAGATCAAGGGTCGAGAAAATCGTGGAACCAGCCAACGTGTCCAGGGTGTCATCTATTCTCGGGAGAGGGTAACTGTCCTTCTTCGTGACATTATTAAGTTGGCGATAGTCTCACAAAGCGTGTCGATCCATCCTTTTTCTTCACCAGTACGACTGGAGAGGACCAGGGACTGTCAGATGGTTCGATAACTCCTTCTTTTCCCATATCGCTGACTATTTTGTCAGCCTCTTCCTTCTTGGCAAGAGGAAGTCTTCTTGCTGATTGCCGGATCGGTCGGGCACCATCAGTATCAATCTTGTGCTGGACCACATTAGTTCGACCCCCTTTTCCTTGTCCGGTATCGAAGATGTCTTGGTACTTTTCGACTAAATCTCTTAGTTTGGGCTGTTGAGCTGGTTTTATGTCTTTGGAAGAGATGGCAACTAATTTTTCTAGTTCTGTGGGCAAGTTGTTGGGTTGGCTAATCGTACCTCGTACGTCCCGGATCACAGATGAAACTGACGAGCAGTCCCTAAAATTGTTCCTTTCTTTAAGGTCACTGGAAAGTAATTGACATTCATGACCCTTACCGGTACAAATTTTTCAGCACGTAACAGGGTTTTCCCTAGGGCAATCCCTCGTCCAATTTTCTCATCATGAAGTTTGAGCTCGAACATCATCACGTCTCCACTGCTCGCACTCCCGTCCAGGCGAGCCTCCAGGATGGTTTCAGCCCTCTCAGGTACGCTTACATCTTCAGCCAACAGCACACGGATCAACTCTTCACTTCTCCCATGAGTACCAGCTCTTCTCCGTTGACACGTAGGACGCCGTCTTTGAAATCAATTCAAACCCTCTGGAATTCATGATGTCCATTCCGATGATTGCATCGTCTTCGATGTCCGCTACAAGTGCCTGATGTTTCACTTTAGTGCTGCCCAAAATTATTTCAATCGGTAGCTCGCCATATCTGTAGCTGGCTCCTGTTGCTGTGCGTAGCTTCAAGTTGTCGGTTCAATTCGTTTCCGGTGTTCTGGCAAAGGAAGGTCCGAGAATTGTCCTAGTCGCACCTGTATCTAGCAGCATGGTGCAAGGCTCGTTATTGATGAGACCGTCTACGAAACACCTCTGTTCTGTCGTTTCAGGATAGCGACATATGCGTTGTTAACCGGGGCTTGTGGACACAGGCCGACGATTGCCCTTCTCGTCGACCTTCTTTAGTTTTCCTGCATCGGAGTCGTGTTTTCGAATGTTGGACATTTGCTACGCACATGTCCAATTTTGCCACAATTCCAGCATCTTATCTGTCTTTTCTCAGGCAAAACTTCCTTCATCACTTTTCTTATGGCAGCTTCCAAGTCAGCATGCTCCTGTGAGTCTTCTTCAATACTTCGGACTTTACTTTGGTTTTTGCAGGATTGCTTTGCTGCCTCAAATTCCAAAGCGCGTGCCAGTGCGTCTACGAGATGTGTTGGACGAGCTAGTGTCAACGCTTGTCTGGTTTCTTGGTCACGGAGTCCATCCAAGAATGCTTGAACCGCTAGTCGCTCCATTACATTTTCTGGTGTGGCTGGATATGCGAGACGAACCAAGCGTGCAATGTCAGTTTCGAATTCTTGTAAGGATTCGCCCGATTTTTGGCAGCGATTTTTCAGCTGGGAGTGGTATACGTGTTCCAAATGGGCGTGGCCATATCGTAATTCTAGATGTTTAATCAGCTGATCATAGTCTTCCTGTTCTTGGGCGGTGAGAGTTTGTAGAATATTTGTCGCTTCTCCACGTAATGCAAGTGTCAGTGCTACAGCTCTTTCCCCTGCATTCCATCCGTTTGCTTTGGCCGCTGCTTCAAACTGCCGGCGGTAATTTGCCCATGGAGTTTTTCCGTCGAACTGAGGCGGCTTCATGGAAAGCTTCCCTATTTCTGAAATGACCTTGACATCTTTTATACCCTCTTGAACTTTATCCAAGTTCAAACTCAAGTCCAGCATTGCATTTTCGTTAACCATCTCTGTGGGGGGCGCACTATTAATTCGTTTTTCCAGCTTACTGATCGTTTCCTTTATTTTGTCCATTTCTGCCTCGACCCCATCTTTGATTTTATCTACCTCCGTGTTCATTTGCTCCCTAATTTTATCTATCTCTGTCTCAACGGTTCCCATTCTTTCTTCTAGAAAATTAGCCACACCACACAATTCTTTTTTTAGGCCTTCTGTGTTTTCCAGGAACTTCTCTTCCAGGCTTCTTGTATTTTCTTCCAGGCTTCTTGAATTTTCTAGACGCTTCTCTTCCAGATTTCTAGAATTTTCTTGAAGCTTCTCTTCCAGATTTCTAACATTTTCTTCCAAAGTCCTCGAATTTTGTTGCAGTTCTTCTTTCACGGATTTAGTAGTTTCTTCGAGTTTATTCATTACCAAACTCAAATCACCTCCGGGAACTTCGAATAAAAATGTTTCGGGGTCCTCACCTTCTTGTATAAGTCCTTCTGCAAGTCTTTCCTGGAGTACTTGCTTTTACCCGTTGTTTCTAGTTCCCCTTTTCCCCCAATTCCTGTTTCAATTCCGCTTCCTTCAAATCCGCAAGGCGCACTTTTCTTGAACACATTTTGTCTTTGACGAGGTATCAGTCTGTTTTACACGAAAAGTTTATCAGTTTGTTAAAAATTCACTTCGCGAATTCTTTTCCACGGGCCACCAGTCTATTGTCTGTTTCACGCGAACAGTGTATCAGTTTATATTCCCACGCACAATTGTCCACTTCGCGAAAACCGGGCCACTGTCTATTTTCTGTTTCACGCGAACAGTGTATCAGTTTATATTCCCACGCACAATTGTCCACTTCGCGAAAACCGGGCCACTGTCTATTTTGGGCGTACAAAAAGGTCTATCAATTTATTTTTCTGACTATCCACTCCACGATCACTTGTTTATTTTCAAAATCTCACACTTAACTTGGTTTTACTAATTTATTTAACACTTAAATATACAACTCAATTTATATTACTGACTACGCCACTGTATAGCTCGATCGTATGGGCTCGTTCAGACTGTCCGACTCCACTTGAGGGTTGCCTATTTATTTCCGATACAGCATTCTCGATGTTTCGAATTCTAGCAGTTGGCGACCGGCATGTTCCAATTGTTTCCAATATTGACCGTTGTTTTCCGCGGCAGAGCGACTGGATGGTTCTCGAATATCTCCGGGGATGATCTCATCGTTGTCGATGGCAACGCGTGAGGCGACAGGTCCGGCCTAGGTTTGTTACACTATATAGTAATGTCACTGTTAATAAAACACAGTTTGATAAAAAATTGTTTATTTAAATACTGGAAACATTGTTATATATATATATATATATAATATATATATATATATATACTTATATAATAAAAGTACAGTTATTCAAATTTGAAAACTTAAATTCTATTTGTTCTTCCTAAAAACTATTATGATTCTTCGTCGGCATTTCTGAATGATCTTGAGTTGCCACTAGTTCTTGCTGTTAAAATATAGTTTTTGAAATTTTTAACTAATTGGCGATGCTTTCCTCGGTATATCCTTTAGCCACACTAATTGACTGCCATCCTCCATGCCTTTCAAGTGTTCGAATGTCAGCTCATCCACTATCAGCAAGGAAAATAATAATAATAGCAGACGTCCTGCAACTTTTTGGGTCATTTTTGAGGAAATTCGTCTGGTCTTTGGGCGGCCGCGACTCTCCTAACGAGGCTCTAGTGAACAGACCTAAATCCAAGGTGTGAGCACCGTGGCGACGGATGTATGGCACCGGGTTCTCAAAAAACGGTGCCGCACGGAGCCTCCGAGAAACAGGACACAATATTTGAGTAATCAGTCTTAGCTCTGTGCAGGGGACACCACAGTGCTGGATCAACCCCTTCCCCCCTCTCACTTGTGGGACCATAATGACCACTGAGCCAAAATACCGAAAGGGAATGAGATCCCCGAAGTGACCCTTAATCAGGAACCATGGATACAACATGGTGGAACAAAAGGTGTGGGAGGGACGAGGAACTATTGTGTAGCAGATCAACTTTGATCTCCTGGACTGTATCCCATCCGGTAAGATACATTGGGCCAAATGGCCCAAGTGTCATCGGAGGATACAGCCACACGAGTCTATGGGGTGGAGTTTTTAGTGGATAAATATGACTGAGGGACTCCCACACCCAAACCAATTGATCGTCTGATTAAAAAGGTTTTACTGGTATGAGGTCACCTTGGCACACCCAATATGTTTTTGCTATCGCGAATTTTATAACTCACGTCGGATTTCTTAAAAAAAAAATATTTCTTAAAAACTACAAAGTACAAAGGAAAATTGATGTCAGCAGTACAAATAATATATTAAAACTGAATAAATAAAATCATGTTATAAACGGGCTGCCTCTGTTCCTGGAACTGCTTGAATTTCGTGAAGATGCGAAGTTCTGAGATGCGGAATCGTTGATGCAGCTTCGTTCTCACGGCTTTCTTGGGAATTGTGGAATATAACTCCACCCTTCCCAGAAGGATCCATACAAGGGATAGATCAATCATTCAACGTCATCTTCGATACTTAGGCAGGGGTGAAGTCTTTTGGTGGGCTGTCCCCAGACAGCACGGAATATTCCTAGAATATTTCTAAATATCCGAAAAGAGAAGAGTATATTCCGAATATACATGGAATATTCCAATATGCATATTCCTGGAATATTCTCGGGAGAATGTACCACGAATATTCTTGTGAGAATATTCCTGTATGAATATTCATGAATATTCCTGTGTGAATATTCATGGATAATCATGTATGAATATTCAAGAATAATCAAAATTGAATATTCTGTATAGTATATTCATGGAATATTCTCCCTTATTTATATGGAATGAACACCAATAACCATTTTCGAGTTCAAAATATGGGAAAAGTATGAGAAAAAGTGCGAATAGATGTATTCGATTTGCAAACAGAGTTTTTGTTCAGACAAGCTGACAAAAATACAAAACTGTATTGACCAAATTATAATTGGTCGGAAAATATCGAGGTGCACTTTCACGACCAATCAAAACCATTCCGCGCGCGTCAGCGTCTGTCGTTCATCCGGTAGTCGTAGCTTAACCCGATGGCAGAGTTGTAAAGTTGAATGCATTTCAAATTGACATCTTTTGTTTTTTTACTGGTATGGGTTACTTTTGCATATTTGTATGTGAAACTACTGTGTTTGGAATTGTTTAACAAATATTCTTAATAATCACCACAGTGTAGTAAGTACACTTTTATGTTACCATTCATTTCATTCCATAGAAGTTCCATTTGAATATCACTGATCATTTCATTTTCAAGGCGTCTTCTACAAAATGCCTGAAAGAAAAAGAAGCAGTGCTTGGTATTTGGAAGTACACCAGGAAACTGAAAATATTCTTAATGCAACTTTTACACAAACTCCGTCACAGCATGCAAAAGGACAGTTAAGTAATCAAGTTGAAACTATTAGTGATAGAATAATTTCAAGTTTTTCTGATTCAGATAGCAGTAGTTCGATCTTGCAATTTTTGTTTTTCAGAGATATCCCCGTAGTGATAGAAGAAACGGGTTAATAAAATATGTGTTATTATTATTATAACTATATAGAAATAGACCTGTTCAAATTCATGTTGTTTTATTTCATCGTAGGGAAGGGGTGCGCAGTCTGCGGAAATCAAATGTTTTCTTTTCTGTGTGGAACCTGCAATTTCAATCCACAAATACACTGAAGAAAACAATTACGTATTGCACAACTACATAGTTTTTTAAATGAAGTTTTGTTTCTTGGCGCATGTAAGCAAATATATTGCTTGAATTGTCAGACATAATTGTAGAAGTTCATATTATTAATGTAAAAGTGCCATTCAAGATTTTATATTTGAGGATACTCATGTGGGGAAACAGTTGTATTTTCATGTTCATGGAATATTCTAGGAATATCCTTTCTGGAATATTCATGGAATATTTGTAGGTATATTGTGGATATACAAGGAATATTCCCAGAGGATATTCCAGGAGTATTCTTTCTGCAACCAGCACATTCTAGGAATATTCCAAAAAAGATATGTATATCCCTGGCACATTTAAGAATTTTCCAATATCCCAAAAATAATATTCTATGAATATTCATGGAATATCCAGTGCTGTTTGGGTCTTGGTTTTTGAGGTGCCTCCCAGGGAAGGGGGCACGGTTTTCAGTGTGGAACATCTGGTCCAGTATAGATATATCAGGACAATAATTGATAAAGCTATCAATAGGAGGTAGATGGATATGTGACTCAAAGGAGTCCATAAAGGATTTTATCCACCCTACAAAAAAAACTGGTTGTATTGTGCACTTGTGATTATAATAAATGAGAAATCCATTGTGTTTTAGTTGTTTGGGTCTCAATCTTGAATGAATTTCATATCCGTTCCTACGGTAGATACACGTTTCTTTTTGGCATCATGTAAAGTTATAACAAAAATTTTCCCGTGTCTGATACAGGGTGTAACCTAACCTCTTGCACACCCGTAAATGACGAGTGTATAATGCCATTTTATAACGAATCACAGTGGTTGAAAATCTGAAAATAATTTGAAAACATGTTTTGTTCTTTGTAAAATTCGACAAAATTTTGGGTAGCGCCACCCAGGTGACCTACTCAGAGAAAAACTTTGGCAATTGCCGAATGCAAAACCATTTAACTCGACATTTGAATAAGGTAGAATGTTGAACTGATTGTGTGGAAAATGTACACAGTGCAGGCTGCCTGAAATATAAATTCAATTTTAAAGTGAAGAAAAGTGCAACCTTGCTTGTTATATCCAAACTGGTGATAAAGTCAGAACTAGTTGGCTTCATTATCTGCTCTGAGACACTTATCATAATTATCACAGTCACTGCACAGTGGTCCCCATAACGAAAAAAAACGGAAGTATTTCATTTTTTTTGTTCAATCGCCTCTTTGACTGCCAAAAATCATGAAAAAAATGTATACCACAAGGGGGTAGTTTAGAGGGGGTGGTTGAAAAAAAAAACAGATTTTAGTTTTTTTTTTTTGCGGAATTGCTCTGAAGGCTGACGAAAAAAAAAATTGTCACAAAGTGGATGTTTTTAAAAGGGGTAGTTGAAAAAAAAACAGATTCGAGCCTTTTTTCGCGGAATTACTTTTGAAGCTGACGAGAATCATGGAAAAAATATTTAAAAAAATCTTGTCACAAAGGGGTGGTTTTTGGAAAGGGTGATTCGAAGAAAAATCAGATTTGCACCTTTTTTCGCGGAATTGTTTCTAAGACTGACGAGCGATTCATCGAAAAAATATTTGAAAAATCTTGTCACAATGGGGTGGTTTGAAAAAAAAATCAGATTCGTGTCTTTTTTTCGCGCGCGAAATTGCTTCATATGCCGACGAGAGTCATGTCAATAACGTGTCACAAAAGGGGGTTATTGAGAAGGGGTGGTTGAACAATGAAATCAGATTTAAGCCTGCTTTTTGCTGAATTGTTTCAGAAGGGGTAACTTGGTATTAGATCAAATGTTTTAAATGATGAATTTTTGGATAATTAACTTTAATTAGCAAAATCAGTACCAAAAATCTTCCTGAAATATTGTTTATAATATAGTCACATACTAGCAAAGAAGTCGTTTTTTTTCAAAAAATGAGGTGTTGATTCATTGTGGGTCAGAATATATTTGATGCGTTTTTGATGCCCTCTTGCAGAGGCTCACAATTTATTAAATATTTCAAAAAAGTATGAGCAAGCAAATTTTTTATGTTTTAATAGAAACTTCAGGCTATCCATTAGAGCGCGGAGGTGTGGGTCATTTTTTAATTGACGAAACCAAAAAGGAGGAGGTTTTCTAGTCGATGTGTATATTTATTTTTTTTATTTTTTTTTATGTATGATCACGCATAACTTTACTGAGACGTCCGATTCCGATAATTCTTTTTTCAGTGGATAGGGTGTACTTCGAAGTTGTTCCCTTTTGAATTTAAAAGAGGAAATCCACCCCTAAGGGTAGCAAAATGAAGGATATTGATCACTCACCCTCTGAATTCTGGTCCGTTAACCGATTATATCAGGCATAACTTTGTACTGGGTTCTTCGATTTGGATGATTCTTCTGTTATCATATGGGGTATACCTCATTGTTGATCATATTTGGATTTCGAATGGAAATATCCACCCTTACAGATAGAAAAATAGGGGATAATTGATTTTTCACTTGTGAACATTGGCACACACATGTAGTTGACAATGACAGATCGCTAGTGTCATTATCACAATCATTATATTCTATGAGAGGATGGAATGATATACAAAGTGATGAAATAAATTAAACAGAACAAAACTAATTTATATTACAACAAATAGTAAAAGTAGATAATCATTTATTTAACTGGTAATAGTTGAAGTAAGGTGGGTGGGTTGGAAGTAATAAAAAAACAAGCAGTTGGTAATTAGTAGATTTCAGCCACAAAAAATTGAAAAATAAAAACTTAAAAAAAAAAAATTAAACCGACGAAATACGGAACTGAAAAGTAAAAAATTAAAATAAACCTTCTTAGTCTCAATAACTAAGCTCCTAAACTAATGTAAGTAACTAATTTTGAGTCGGCGCCAAACAATCAACGAAGATCATTAAATTACTTCAAAAAAGTTATCAGTATGTCACCGCCCAACTCGATACCATCATTTTACGCCTTACCTAATTAATTTGCTTGTTTGTTTGGCGCCGACTCAAAATTCGTTACTTACATTAGTTTAGGAGCTTAGTTATTGACACTAAGAAGGTTTATTTTATTTTTTACTTTTCAGTTCCATATTTCGTCGGTTTAATTTTTTGTTAAAAAGTGTTTATTGTAAATCTAAAGAAAGTTTAACATGTACGCACATTCATTCTAATAACAGCACAGAAAATAACTATTGATAACTGAGTAAATAATCGACCAATTTACCTTAACAAACATTAAATAAAAACTACATACCTTGATTGACTGTTCACCTGAGTTTCACAGGAATTATTCACAAGATGTTCTTTCTGTAGCTAATCGAACACGGGAGAAAAAGTACATGTATGACGCCGAGAAACGTACACGATATAATGGTCGTATTTGAAGGGCTGAAGAGCGCAAATGTTTTGCAATAGTTACCCGCAATTCTGAGAGGTTATCTGGTCTTTTGTTTACCCTCTCACGAAGTTGGGAGCGTATACGAAAACTTTACACCAAAACTCGAATTAGTTCCATTTTTTCGTTATTTTGGACCGATGTGCACTGGTAAGAAACAAAAGACACAGACACCATTAAAAAGGGAAACATTCGCAATTGAATATTGTTTTGAAAAATATGGTCACGACCATTGTAGTGATTCAGACATTCAGGTGAACTGAAAACTGTTGTCAATTGCCAAGCAAGATTCTCGCATGCACGGTTTACAAAGCTCTCTACCAACGAAAGTTGTGTAGATTGTACTACTGTTTTCTGATTGGCTGGTGAATAAAATATCGTAATTATCAACCAATCAGAAAACAGTACGTGACGTGCAGGAGAATTAATTTGAACATTATTGTCTTTGTCTTTTGCTGGCTCTTAAAACTAAACACCAAGCTGTTTTGTGCGTATTTTAAAGAGTAGAAGACAAGATGAATCACTCGTCGCATTTATGAATGAAGTAGTGAATTTCTATTCTGGTTGGATTCTGGAGTCGTCAATCACTGTGCGGGCGTTTTCTTAAGATATATATATATATATAAAGGAAGGCAGATGAAATTATAGTCGATAGTTCGAAGCAACTAGCGGTAAAAAATTGAACTGTGTGAAGTAACGCTTCATACGTCCATCAAAAGCGCTAGGAGTACTTTTTTGAAAGTTCTACATTTTTTCAGTTTATAAGATTGTTGCTAACCTTTCCAGGTGGTAATCTCGATGTGCAAATCAAAATATTCTAGAAAAGGGCCGAAATGGAGCGTGTTTCCTATTGGAATTGGAGCTTCCTTTTGTGTGCAGAGCGAACATACCGAGATTTCTAAATCGTGCGATGCTATTGGTTCACAAGTGCCCAGCAAACATCAATGAGCAGTAAATAGGGCCGTAGTTGTCAGATGTCGGCAGCCGCAAATGATTGGAATGATAGTTTTGCCACTTTGGCTGAACATACGCATATTCATTATAGATGTTTTTAATTTAACCAAAAATCACCCGTTACAGATTTGCGATAATCACGCCAATGTCGTTTTGACACAGTATGTGGCATTACGCGGCTCTCCGCTGCGACCTCTGTAAGGAAAATGCAACATTGGCATTACTGAATATCACGTTGGCAGTTGGCCCTACTGCCGATATCGTTTTTGTTATTTGGATCAATTTTCCCTTCAACCATCTGGAAAAATTCCTACAAATGGTACCTCCAATAGAGCTCAAGGCTGTACCAAAATATCAAATACATACTTGCATGGAGATTTCCATTCCATCTCAATTTTGAAATACCTTCAATAGTTTCATGATTAAATGACAGACAAGCTGCAAGAAGACTACAACTAAACTGGGAAGGAGTGCCCCTGGAACACTGCGTTACTCTGGATAGAGCACTCACCTATAAAAAGCATTGTATGAACACCAAACACAAAGTAGCCGCGAGAAACAGCATTGTGCGCAAACTAACGGGCAACACATGGGGGGCACAGCCCGGAATAGTGAGAACCACAGCTCTTGCTTTGTGCTATTCAACAGCGGAGTACGCGTTCCAGTGTGGTACAACTCTAGCCACGCCAAGCAGGTGGACATACCGCTCAATGAATCATGCCACATCATCGCAGGATGTCTGAGACCAACCCCCCACTGATAAACTGTATTGCCTTGCAGGTGTGGCCCCACCAGACATCAGAAGGAAAGTGGCGGCCAGGAAAGAAAAGACAAAGGCGGCGACCTCACCAGCCCACCCGCTGTACGAACACCAGCCAGCCCGCCGCCGACTGAAATCCAGAAAAAGTTTCCTGCACACAGCAAAGAACATCGACGGGACACCGCAGCAAGTGAGGCTGGCATTGTGGCGAGAACAACATGGAGCCTCTCAAATAAACCGGTACTGTGGTTAGCCCCAAACGAAGATCTCCCTCCCGGCCATATGGAAGGATGGACGACATGGAAATCTCTTAACAGGCTGCGTTCTGGTGTCACACGTTCCAAAGAGAATATGCGCAGATGGAGCCTCTCAAATAAACCGGTACTGTGCGACTGTGGACACACTCAAACCACCACCCACCTCATGCAGTGTGAGCTGTGCCTGAACACCTGCACCATGAAGGATTTGGTGAATGCCACCCCGGAAGCGCTGGACATGGCCAAGTTCTGGTCCAAGACGTCATAAAATAAAAATAGCCGAATCTGTTATATTGCTGGATCTATATATATTTTATACACTTTTTATACTTGCTTTGTACGTGATATGTAATATTCTTCTTGTTCTCTTTTTGTACGATGCTTCTACCACAATTAAATTAAATTTAAAAAATGATTACATTCTTGAAAACCAAACATTTGGAAATGATGAAAAAATCACAGCTTCGTATTTTTATTGGTGTTTGCAAATTTTTAACAATAAGAAAATCTGTTATGCCTACCTTAAAGAAAATCAGTTTATTTGTTAGTATAAAAATCACATTATTGGAAATTACAATCTTTCATACAAATACATGTAGCCCAGGTCCTTTGGTGGGTGTTCAGATAAGGCTACTTTATCGTCATTGAAAATGACCCATTGCCCATCCTTCAGTAGATGCACTACGTAATGTCCTACCATTGTTGATGTACCCATGTGTGAAATGAATCCTATCAACTTGTATTCTGAAAATGAATGAATCAAATATATTTCAGTTTGAAGTTATCGAATTTAAGTATGATTGTTGAACATAGACAATACAACTCGTACAATTATTACGCTGCAGCCTTAGGCTCCCATCTCAAGAGTAATTTTTTTGAAACCAAATAAAACAATGGAAACATCTATCCATTGACATCTATGGGGATTTTCATAGAAACATTGAGTACATTATGAAATATTCGGGGCATGGCCCGGCTGGTCAGGTTGTCGAAAGTCTATCGATATCTGAATCGAAGCAATGCCGAGCATGGTAAGTACTTGGATGGGTGACGGCCTACCTGGGAACACTCATGTTTAGAAAACCAATATAACTGCAGCGAAGTAGTATTTTCCGGGTTAGACAAAAGGGCTGGAGTGTAACGGGTCCTAGTTTTAGGCTCTCAAAACTCCTAGGCAAAGCCTCAACAATTTTTCAAGCAGAAAATACATGCTATAAAATTTGCGCCCAAGAATGCCTTGCAAGAGGCTCCAGGGGTGGGGCAAAAATCTATATCCTATCAGATAGCCAAGCAGCACTTAAAGCTATAAAGGCATACACTTGTGAGTCTAGACTGACTTGGGACTGCAAACTCTCCCTAAGACAACTGACAACTGGCTACGAACAATCAGGTCACTCTGATGTGGATGCCAAGTCACAAGAGAATCAAAGGCAATGAGGAACCAGACATGTCGATAAAGTTGCACAGAAAGTTAAAAAACAGGAGTAGCTATCTCACAGCTAATGCCGAACGCAAGAGACCTAGGGCATCCATAAGAAGGGTACTTCTGAGTGTGGCCCACTCCCAGATACTATATGCCGCACCAGCCTGGCATACTGCAACCAGAAACTTGTATGCTGACATACAACGCAAAATGTGCAACAGGACCATATCAACAGACGCAGCAGGAGTAATAGCTGGGGTACCCCCTATTTACCTCCTGATTCAAGAGAGAAGAGAAAAGTGCAAAGGGGTGGTCGGATCCACTGCGAGAACGAATTTAATAACAAGTTGGCAAATGAGGTGGAATAATGGCACACATAGAAGGTGGACACATAGGCTGATACCAAATGTAGAGGAGGGATTAACAGGCCATATAGAGAAGTGGACTACTTCATAACCCAGTCAATATCTGGACATGGTTGCTTCAGAAAATACCTCTTCACCCGCATAAGGATGGAATTTGAAGATTGTCCGTACTGCGGAGAACAAGATGATGTGAAGCAAACATTATTTACATGTGGAAAATGGGATGAAATTCGTCAAAAATACCAGACAGATAAGGGCGTACCATGTGGGGCAGGGAGTATGGAGGCTTCTCCTGATCTCAGGCGAGGAAGGGTGGAGAACAGCATAAATGGCTATAAGGCGTATTATTGAAAACAAAGACGACGATATACAAAGAGACAGAGAGTAGATGACATAGGACGGCACCCTCACTGAAAAAATGCAGAAGCGGTTCCAGTGGGAGGTGTGAGGCGAGAGGGAGAAGTTTTAGTTGGTAAGAATTCGACACCCCTGGTCTAACCAGGGTCCTCTTAACCTTTTCAGGACCAAAAACGAACGAACACGCAAAAATATTTTGTGTCCGTGAGACCGAAAGCGGACTTAAACGCACGGCAAGAGATCCATGTAAGGACCGAAAACGATCGAACACGCGGGTTGCTTTGTATTGAGCACGTGTATTCTGACCACACCCACACTAAAAACTGATTGGTTCGGCTCTTGCTCGCCACTTTTGGCGAAGGTGTGCAGAACATGACAGTTAAGCATACTGTTCTAATAGGATTAAGTACTTTTAATCAAAAATTGAGTTACAAGTGCGTTGAACAAGAATAGTTTGAAGTGCACAAGTGTTTATGCATGTTTACGTGTATGTTACCTGCATTTTTCAAACGAAAGTTGCAATTATTCTCTACAATGGCGTGAAAATATATATTAGAAGAAGAAATGTACAAGCTATTGAATAATAGTGAATAATTTGAGGCTTATTAAGAGACATTTTCCAGCGATGTTTCCTCGGAAACCGGAGAATAATAAGATAGTTCTGAAAAGGTGTGTTGTTTGCGCTGGTGAAATAAGAGGAAGGAAACATCATACACTTATGTACCATGTACGTCCCACTTTGTGTCATTGGGTGTTTTGAGAGGTACCATTCAGTTGTAAAATTCTAATGTATATTTCATGAACATTTCTTGTACTACTTATAAGAATAAACTCTGATTTTTCTCTTACCAAAAAAGTTTTATATGTTTTTAAATGTAATATCACAAAATTTAAAATAAAATAAATAAAATAAATTTTGTTTTCTCTCTGTAATTAGAAAAAAAAATAGGTTGTCATGAAGAAATCTGAATAACGTCTCTGGACGTTTCGGGACTGAAGCCGGACAAACACGCACACGCTTCCCGCGTCGGCCCTGTAAGCACGGCCGGCTGAATCCGGCACGGTCCTGAAAGGGTTAAGCAAGATTTCGTCTCCTACAAAAAAAGCCTTGCTAGGGAAGGGGCAAACACTCAATTTCCTGGTGGCCCAGAACCCTTCTGTGATCTTTCCAAAGCACATACTAAGGAAGAGTTTCGGCCCTAGGAAGCCCACTGAAATGAGATTCCAGGACAAATACAAGTGAAAAGTCTTATGAGCCTAGCACCAAAGAAAGCTGAACAGCTTCTCAAGTTGGACAAGGAAGACCTGAAGCTGCTAACGGGACTCCTCATCAGACATTGTCATCCAAGATATCACCTCAAAAAAAATGGATAGATCAGACAGTGATCATAAGTGAAGTAAACTAAAAACCCACGACACGTGTTTCGCTACACTATAACTTTTTCAAGTGGAGATAAACTAAATTACAATTACTGGGGTTCGATATAAGAATTCCTGGTATTGTCTATTTTAACGATACGGAATTGAGCGATCCATCTAACATAGTAAATGCTTTTGCCGAGTTTTTTGAAAGTGTATATTCCCCTATCCCAGACCCTGTAGCCAATGTACCAATCACACCGACCAATTATCCAACTATATCTATCAACTACTTCTCTGAAATAGAGGTGCTAAGCTGTTTGAGGAAACTGAAAGCCAAACACACATCCGGACATGATTCAATCCCAAGCTTTCTTGTGAAAGATTGCGGCTCAATCTTAGCCAAACCACTTCAATCCATCTTTAACCTTGCCTTGAAAACGGGATGTTTCCCAGAAAGATGGAAAATCGCCAAAATATGCCCAATTTTCAAATCTGGGGCAATCAATATAGTTGAAAATTACCGACCAATCACGCTGCTCTCCAATTTTGCAAAGGGCTTTGAGATGTGTCTTCACCACATTATATACCCCAACTTAAAGAACATAATTACTCTCGAGAAACACGGTTTCATGAGCAAACGATCTACCGTCACGAACCTTATGTGTTTCACCCAATCAGTGAGTAACGCCCTCGATAATCACTCTCAAATGGACACCATCTACACTGATTTCTCAAAGGCATTTGACAAGCTAGATCATCAAATAATCTTGAGCAAACTCAACCTGTATGGTTTCAACACAAATCTAATTAATTTATTTCAATCTTACTTACAAAATCGTGTACTATTTGTGGAATTTAGAGGTCACGAATCCCACCATTTCATAGCTTCAAGCGGAGCCCTACAAGGTAGCAACCTAGCCCCCCTATTATTTTATATCTTCATCAATGATATTGGGAACAACATCTCAAGCAATTTGCTGCTATTCCAGATGACTTAAAATTGTTCAGAAGAATTGAATCAATTGATGATTGCCATATATTACAAAATGATGTCCAAAACCTCCCCCTTTGGTGTATCGAAAATAAACTCCCTCTCAATATAAAAAAATGCAAATCCAATACATACTCCTTAAAAAAGTCGACAATTGAGTTTTCTTACTCTATCAACAATATCACATTAGGCTGCCAACAATAAGGACCTTGGTGTCGAATTCGACCCCAAACTTAACTTTCCAATCATTACAACAAAACATCTTCTGCCGCTAAGAGAATGACCGGACTGATCTTCCGTACGTGCAAAGACTTTCAAAACAAGGACTGCTTCATGGCCCTTTATAATGCATTCGTGAAATCTAGATTGCAATACTGCTCCCTGATATGGTCCCCCTTATACAAATGTCATATTGATCAACTTGAATCAGTTCAAAGATTCTTCATGAAATATGTGTCCTTCAAGCTGGATGGGACCTACCCCTCTCAAGGTTACGACAACAATTTACTACTCAATAGATTTTCATGTTCATCACTAGAAAATCGTAGATCATACTGTGCTTGCTTATTCCTCTACAAATTAATAAATAATCTAACAGACTGCCCTGATTTATTGGCACAAATCAACTATCAAGTCCCTCGTAGCAATTGTAGATACAAATCTTCCTTTCACCAACATACTTTTAAAATCACCGATGTATGCAATAAGTAAAATTGCTAATGAAATCTGTTCTGGAATCGATATTCTCAATGAACCTATAGGTTCTTTCAAAAACAAAGTTAAACAAAAACTGTATTTAAAACAATCAACCTGTTCTTAATACTACATTTGCATCCCTCTGTATTGCCCGTATTTATCTGAATATGTATTCTCCAACTGTAACTTCCAAATTATCTTGTATTTATATTTATACTAATTATCCTGTATTTGCTTTCCTCAACTTGTAATATTAATCTGTCTTGTAATTGGGATTTATCCTGTTTAGACAATAAACGTATTTTTTTTTTTTTATAAGTAATAGGAGCAGGTAATCAATTGGACAGCTTCGTACAGGACAGTCTCAGCAGACGCCGTGTGTGTAATCGTCGGGGTTCCACCTATAGACCTGCTTGCGCAGGAAAGATCCCGACTAGATGCCCTCCCGGAGGTCAACCAACTACAAAAAGTCGAACAGATTCCGAACATTGAGAAATGGATAGCGTGCAAACATAGGTATACTAATTTCTATCTGACACACATCTTTCAGAACTTTTACCAAGAGGATGAACAAGGCACCCAATAGCTTATGAACATAGTGCAATGAAGAGGACGACGTCGATCACACTATTAGTTACTGCAACAGATGGCATAGGGAGAGGCTCTCCTTGGAAACAGAAATGGATCTGCCACTAAACTCGGAAAACATGGTGGCATTTATGCTAAGATCAAAGCAAAATTGGGCACAAGCTACAAGATACATAAATCAAGTTATGGAGTTAAAAGCTATAGACGAAAGAGATCGCCAGGTCAGGCAAATACCACTGACACACAGGCAATGATAATTAAACAACAGGCAATGATAATTAAACGACGCCTATATCCGACCCTATGTCCCCGGGTAGTACCGGATAATAGGTTCTAGGGCATGGGGGGTTTTGGTCGGAGGAGCACCCGGCACTACCAAGACCGATAGACAGTCAGGCCCTGAGGTCTTAGTGCCATGCAGTTTCCCCTTGCAAAAAAAGGTAGTTAGTTGGATATTAGGTAAAAGTAAATAGATTTAAAAGGGGTGAATTATTTAAATTAATCTGGTCATTTGATGAATATTATGAGTTATTGTCTTTGTTAATCTTTAAGCTTTCTAGGAAATTGAGTTTCTGACCTTTCTTTTGTACATGCAATAGTTCAAAGTCATTAGCAAAGCAATGATTTTCAGTCAGGATATGGTTAGCAGAAGTTGAATTAGATTTGCACTTAATAAAACTGTGTCTACGCTCGGATATGCGTTGCTTGAAAGTTCTACCTGTTTGTCCTATGTAAAAACTTGGACAAGTACCACAAGTTAGTTTATATACTTCACATTTGTCGGACTTTTCAATTTGACTGATAAATTTTCCCCAAGTATTATTTGTTAGCAATATTAATATATTTATGTCTTAAATCATTAGAAATTTTCTCTGAAGGTTTGCCGAAATAAGTAAAAACCTTGAAATTTTACTTTGTATTTGAATCGGTTGGAAAAATTTCCTGAATTCCTTATTATTGAGTTTTTTCGTTAGAATACTGTCAACTAAACTTGAGTTACTTTCGTTATTGGCTGTAATTTGTTCAATTATATTTAATTATTTAGTGAAATTAGCTTCTGATAGAGGAATATTCACTAGTATGTGGCTACTTTGTATCCCCACCAACACAAAGTAGCCGCATATAATAGTATGATCCACAGACTGGTCAATGTTCCTCTGTCAGAACAGAATTGCAATAAAGAATTAAATATAATTAAACAAATGGCAGCCAAAAACGGATATAACTCAAGTGTAGTTGACAAAAAAAACTCTATAAAAAGGAAATTCAGGAAGCTTATCCAACCGATTCAAATACAAATCAAATTTCAAGGTTATTACTTATTTTGGCAAACCTTCAGAGAAAATTTCTAATTATTTAAGACATAAAGATATTAATATTATTACAGAACAAATAATACTTTGGGAAAATTTATCAAAAACATCAAGGATCGAATTAAAAAGTCTTGACAAATCTGTAATATGTTCTAACTTGTGGTACTTGAAACAGGTAAAACAACTTTCAAGCAACGCATATCCGAGCATAGAAACACTTTTATTGAGGGCAAATCTAATTCAACTTTCGGTAACCAACTCCTGACTGAAAAGCATTGCTTTGCTAATGACTTTGAACTTTTGCATGTAGAAAAGAAAGGTACAAAACTCAATCTCCTAGAAAGCTTAGAAATTAACAAACACAAGAACTCACATTATTTATCAAATGACCAGATTAATTTGAATAATTCGCCCCTTTTAAATCTGTTTACTAGAAATTGAGTAATAATTCATCCAACAATCACTTAATTACCTAATATCCAACTGATTACCTGCTCCTATTACTTATATTGAACCTCAGTAATTGTAATTTAGTTCATCGCCACTTGAGAAAGCTATAGTATAGCGAAACATGTGTCGTGGGTTTTGTAAACCAATTTTTTGTAAACCAATTTTTTGTGAAAATCATAGTAAGGTGTTTTTAGTCTAGTTTAAATATGGATTTTCATCAAGTATCGGCTGCGTCTATTCAAAATACATCATGGGTTTTGGTGCAAATCTGACGATTTTTGAAGCTACCAAAGTTGGAGTTTTGTTTAAGTTTATGTAGCAACCTGGCCGAAAATATGACTAAAAACAAATCTTGTGTGAATTATACAATTCATGTAGTAGAAAATGTATGAAACTTTTTCATTTGTTGATTTTCTAAGAGCAATAACACTAATCATTTATCAAAACATACGCTCCAGCAGCTAGCTGAAATTAACAGAAACGTATGTTCAAACTAAAAAAATGCAACAGGGAATTGCCATAAAAGGAGTGGCAGTTTCGGCCGAAATTGAGATTGATTTAAAAACTAATATTGATCGGATGCTATGCAGTTGCAGTTGATTAAAGATGCTTTTTGAAGGGGGCATTAAAAAAAGTGGAATTATGAGAAATGAAGCAAATAATGTCCATGATGTGTTGAGGTCAATCATTATAAATGTTTTTCAAAATAATTATATCCATTTCTCGACCACAAAATTAAACAGAATGATTGAAAATCAAAGCTATAAATAAAGACCTGTAGAGAGAGCAGAAAATAGGAATCTTCATGTGGGCTGGGAAAAAAAAAATAAAAACAATAAAATGAGATGAGATTGAGTTGGAATAGATACACTGTATTTCTTGACATGTTTTTGGGTAACCTTCCACAGTCTGAAAATAAAAATATAATCAGAAAAATCTAAACAAGAAACGTTGTTCCTCCACAAAAAACTACATTCATTCAATAGATACACTGTAATTGTAAAAAAGGTAGGAATAATAAGATTCACTTTTCCTTTGAGACAAAAGTTACTTTTGAAAATGATATTGATTACACATATTGGATTATATGTGAATGAAATATTATCAGATGTTTGAGTAACCATCAAATTAAAAAAAAAAAAAAGTTTCTTACTTCCATCTCCATCTCTGAAAGCTGGAGGGGGTGGTGAAGAGGCAGTATCGCCATCGAGTTCCTCTTGGTGCGAAAAAATCCAGTCCATTGCTCTCTCAACATTATTATCAGTCGCTTTGAGTGCTTTGTTAGCTTGGGCAGCAGTGAATCCCATGGAAACAATCATAGAGAGGGAATCTGGGTTTGGCACGAATTGAATATTTTCCAGACCAGGAGGCACGAATGGATCCGTAAAATCGGCATCTGCAATGTGTTCCATTATCCAGGCTGTGGCTGCTTCTAATCCGGAGTTTCCACTGTGAAAAACTGCCCTTTTACAAGCTTCTGGTGGAAAACCTAGAGGAAAAAAAAACACGTATATTCGTCTAAAAATTTTAATACTTCATAACAGATTGAAAAAATCGATGAGATTGTCAATTTGAATAAAACTGTTATGTTGGTTGGTTGAAAACTGACGAGCCAGAGACAGGGTTGGCACTTAGCTTCCGTTGACACTGCGACCAGCTGGGGTATATTGTATCACTCTGTCATCAGTGGTTCCTCATTCAAACAGGTTTGTGCCTTTAATTAGGTTTAGTAGCCTGTTAATAAGGTTCTTCGGATTCATGCCTGTTTCCAGGCTGATCTCTCCAAAGGTTCTGTGTCGCCTTCTACTTCGAAGATAATATGAGAGGCGGTTTCCTCCTCTTCATCACATAGCCTACACTACACGGTTTCCCTGCGTCCTCCCATGGTGTTTAGGTGTTTTCTTAGGCCGCAGTGTCCAGTCAACAGACCTACTATTATACGTGCCTTCGTTCTGTTTAGGTTAAGAAAGTCAGCCCTCAGGGCCCGGTTAGGGTGCCCTACCATGACTGTGTATTTGCCCGACAGTTTGATCCCAATATTGTAGGTGTCTTCTTTTTATCCACTCGTCGATCAGGGTCCTGCATCGGTTTTACTAATCCCATGCACAGGTTCTGGCCCTGTGAATAGCGTTTCAGATGCTTGTCTAGCTAGCTGGTCCGCTTTTACGTTGCCTTCAATGCCGCTATGACCTGGCACCCACATCAAGGTAACCTTGTTGTGTTTTGCCAGCTCGATGAGGTTCTGGAGGCAGTCCCAGACCAGTTTAGACTTTATCTGTATTGAGTGCTTTGATAGCACTTTTACTGTCAGATAGAATATAGATGTGTTTTTTCCTATAACCACTTTCTAGATTCTTCTGAATGCATACCAGAATAGCATGTGTTTCAGCTTGGAATATCGTGGAGCATTTGCCAAGTGGTATTATGTAGTCCCTTCTTGGCCTTACCCCATGTATTCCTGCTCCCGTTCCTTCAACTGTCTTTGAACCGTCTGTATACCAGACTATGTCCGCAGTTGATTGTGATTCTATACTCGGGGCCCATCCAGATCCGCCATTTTGTGTTTCGAATGGTTTTTCGAATGAGTATAGGGGTTGCATGTAGTCTGAAATGATTTCGAGTTCTTCGATATTGATTACATGAGTGATTCTGGTATGTCCAGTTGTTCGGATTCTCCAGTTTTTTGTTTGTTTCAGTCTGTATGCGCTCATCCTGGCCTCTCCAATGACATGTAAGTCAAGGGAATCGAGGTTTAGGATGATTTCCATTACAGCTGTTGGAGTGATATTCATTGCACTCGTGATGCAGAGACAGGCAAGCCTCTGGATTTTCCCAAGGTTAGTTTTTGCCTGTCTTTGATTTGTTTTTGGCCACCATAAGAGTGAGCCATGAGTTACTCTTGGTCTTATTACCGCTGTGTGAAGCCAGTGCATGGCTTTCGGTTTGATCCCCCAGGTTTTTCCAAAAGCTCTCCTGCACATCATGAAGGTTATCTTGCTTTTATTGGTTACATGTTGAAGATGCGGGTTCCAGGTTAGTTTCTTGTCAAGAATCAGCCCTAGATATTTCACCTGCTCTACTACTTGTAATGTTTCACCGAATAGTTATGTTACTTTTATAATATCTATGAAGAACTCCATAAAAAATATTTTCAGTGCTTTCCATTAATGCTGACTTTGATCAACTTTTTTCTGCACCTTGTGTAATCTGTTCTAGTTTGAGTATTCATTATCAAGTCACTGGGTATTGTTGGAAATGTGAGCACCCATTCGAGTGAAACCAAAAACGCCGCAATGAAAATGTTTTCACAAGATATACCAAATTCAATATCCTTCACTCATACAACAAATTTTTTGAGTCCTACCCTTACTAGTTTAATGTACCTTCCACAAGTGGATAATGTTCGGTATTTAGAGTAAAAAATACATATATAATAAAAACCAATTTTAATTTTTATGAGTATTGGCAATCTGGGGAAACACAAACTTTCACATTTGACGCTTGCCAAAAGCAGCATTTTAACATAAGAGGTTGTTTAGTTAGCATATTGTGGTATTCACAATTGGAAAACAAAGCCATTGCGACAAATAATTCAACTTGATGGGTCAAGTTATTGTAATTATGTTCCGATTCGCTTCAAAATTGGTATGTGGGGTTTTTGGGATCGGAGATTTTGATTATTTTGTCAAAATTGAAAAATTCAAGATGGCGGCTCCAAAATGGTAGACGAGTTTTGTGATTATGGTCCGATTCTATTCAAAATTGGTATGTGGGGGTTATTGGGGTCCAATATTGTGATTCTTTTGTAAAAATTGAAAAATTCTAGATGGCGGCTCCAAAATGGCAGACAAGTTTTGTGATTATGGCCCAATTCTATTCAAAATTGGTATGGGGGGTTTTTTGGGGTCGGAGATTATGATTATTTCGTCAAAATTGAAGGATTCAAGATGGCGGCTCCAAAATGGCGGACGAGTTTTGTGATTATGGTCCGATTCTATTCAAAATAGGAGAATAATAGTTAAAAAATTAAATAATAATAATATTAGTTTGAAAAACTAAAAAACACGCTTTAATAGAAAACAAAACTAAAAAGTTGAAAATAAATAATAGTTTAAAAACTAAAGAACACGCTTTAATAGAAAACCAAACTAAAAAGTAGAAAATAATTTTAAATGAGTTTGAAATAAGAATACAGTGATTAACAACAAATTTATTTCATCGTAAAAAGCGTGGGGTGCTTTTTAAGATATTTTCATAATGATTCTACTTTTACCAATATCTGTCCATGAAATATTAACAACAATTGACATCAAGCACCCCACGCTTTTTTACGATGAAATAAATTTCTTGTTAATCACTGTATTCTTATTTCAAACTCATTTAATATTATTTTCTACTTTTTAGTTTAGTTTTCTATTAAAGCGTGTTTTTTAGTTTTTGAACTATTATTTATTTTCAACTTTTTAGTTTTGTTTTCTATTAAAGCGTGTTTATTAGTTTTTCAAACTATTATTATTGTTATTTAATTTTTTAACTATTATTCTCCTATTTTGAATAGAATCGGACCATAATCACAAAACTCGTCCGCCATTTTGGAGCCGCCATCTTGAATCCTTCAATTTTGACAAAATAATCATAATCTCCGACCACATGCATCACCGACTACTTTAGCTAACGGGACAGTAACTTTTCTTTCCACGTAAAGTAAAAAAGTTACAACATAAATGTATCTATCTATAAATCGTCGAAATTACCCTTTATACGTATTGAGAAATTTACCCATATCAGCCAATTGTGATAAGACAGCTTCATCCATAACAGGAAGGGCAGGTTGAACCACAGGTTCGGGAAGTAGTTCCTCTTGAGGTTGGGGACCGCCACCGCGCAAGGGAGAAACATCCAATGTATCAGGCATTTCGATGGACACATCTAGCTTTATTGGAACCCAATCTTCACGCAACATGAACTTCTTCAAATGAATGACTAGAAAGTCTGGGAATGATGAGAGCCTAGTTGTTCTAAAATATAACAGAATGAAATGTATGTTTTCTTTTCATTATTGAATTTGTCAAGATGATCTCATCTGACATTATAGGAGAGAGGAGAAATAACTTATTTTCGACAAACAATTTCAGATTCTGAAAACTTGTACCAATTTAACCGAACTATATTCAAATCAAATATTTGACAAAAATGGATTCATTTGGAAAAGAATAAGATTTTCAGAAAGCATATGGTAAATTATTCAAATGCCATCAATGCCATCAACAAAATATTGTTACATAACATGAAACAATTTTCCCATTTCATCAATATATATTTCATAACTCTCCTATATTCATTTCGTCCTCCAATTACCTATGAGACTGAAATTATTAAAGTGAAACTTGACTTAAAGCCTGGACAGGATGAAATCAACTGAATGTATTCAGCTTACAAGAAACATGGAAAAAAGTTATTTTTCAACCATAACAAAATACTGACTATTCATTTCAGAGGCATTTTGTTTTTTTTTATAAAACATACAATTTTCTATTCATTCTATGTTCCGATTCATTATTTCCTTTCCAAATTAAAAAAAAAAGGATTTTTTTGACTTAGAGGCATATAAGTATTTTTTTTTTCAGACAAAAGACCTATACAAATTTGCAAAAAATTACATAATCTGGGAACCGCAGCAAAGACTTGTTTGTTGCTGATATTAATGAAAAAGGCAAATCCAGTCATAAAGTTCAGTAAAAATTCACCGCCAACTCAATAATTTTTGATTAAAATTGATGTTTGATGATCTAGAATTCCAACAAAATTGTTTGTTATAGAAAAAGTCTTCACACGATAACTTACTTTCTTGCAGTGACATTTTCATTGACTGCTGAACTATAAAAGTTGTTTATAACTTCTGACTGAGTGAAAGATTCTAGACAAGAAAAAAACTTTATTCTTGGACGAACAACTGAATCCGGCTCAAGCTTTTTTCCTTGAATTTCTGCTTCTGCTTTCCTCGCTTCATATGCAGAAACCTACAAAAAAAAACAAATGATTCAAGCCATTTTGCTTTCATATGATTTTACTAATTTCCGGATATATCATGGCATTATTTTAGACATTGTACAATTAATTACACTTTTCGGCTCCACATAAACAACTTCTGATTTTTATTTAATTGAAGAAAATTATTGGATTATTTATCTTTATCAGTGTTGTCCTTTGTGATGATTGTCATTTCAGTGATGATTTGGAAATGTTCTTAGCGGAAACTTCTATCTAAAATTTGTAATAATCATCACAAAGCCTATCTCTATTCATTTTCGTTGATATACAGTGGGATAAGTTGGTCAGCATGTAGCCAGGACGACAATCGTCTGACTGGGCCGACCTGCTGACATAACCTACGAGCTGCACAACAAACATTAGTATATATATATATATATATATATATATATATATATATATATATATATATATATATATATATATATATATATATATATATATATATATATATATATATATATATATATATATTCAAATATTTCTCATTGGATACAACTTTTCAGATATCTAGAAGCATAAACAAGAGTTAAGCTGGATTTATAAATTGACATTTAGCCATTGCACTATGTGGACTCTTTCATTATTCAATAGTAAAATACAAAGAGAATGTATGAATAAACTCATATCTTGAAAAACATTATCTGTGTTCTAGTTTTTTCTCACATAATTCACAGAAATTCAAAATATCTGAAAGAATTTCATGTCATGAGACACTGGCGACACTTTGATTTCTATCTTTCTAGATTTTTAATTTTTTTGTACTGATCTGTCACTATCATTGTGTTTCTAAAAGACTCTGAGAAATCACGTTTGTGATCATTTTCCAAATCATACAGTTGATCGCCAAGAGGTCGGATTTGTTTTGCATTGTTTTTATAATTGTTTTTATTTTAACGAACATGGACGGATTTTAACATTCCTCAAACATTTTTAACCTTTTTTACTAGGTTCTTTCAAACCCCATGTGAGTAAGAAACTTTTATTTGGCAAAATTTTCAATTTTTATACAAGAATCCATACATTGATGTAACCCCTTCCCCTTTTTAGAATACTACTCTTCGTTTTTGGCTGATGATGGACCTTCATAGGTCCGAAACATGTACCATCCCTATTTAAGAGGGTAATAAACATTTTGGGGTATGACTAAGAGTTTTCTTCGAAGACAAACAGTAGAGTTAATAAAAAAAGTTAATTTAAAAAATCGAAAAACCCGACTGCGTAAAAAGTGAACTTTAAAAAAGATTAAAACAAGATGACCAGAAAATATTGTCAGAAAATTATGTTTTAAGAGGTTAACTATTAAACTTAATACTGTAAACAATCTCACGCAGTCAGAGGCATCTTTTTTAATTTAATGAAGATATATTATTGCCTCCGACTGCATGAGTATTAAGTTTAATAGTTAACCTCTTAAAACATAATTTTCTGACAATATTTTCTGGTTATCTTGTTTCCATCTTTTTAAAGTAATTTTTTTTATTTTTTATATTAACTTTTATTTAACACTTTTTAGTTAGGATTATTCACAAACACCTACCTTCAACCTAAACGAAATGATGGCAGAAATGACCGAATAAGAATCAAGAAGAAAAAAATATTATGATCTTCGGACTACCAGAAGATGCCAACACAGAGGAAAAAACCTCAGCACTGGAAGCGTTGAATGCACTAAATGGTGACGTTGACCATCACACCATTGTTAGAGTATTTAGAGTAGGCCAACCAACAAACCACCCAAACTCTAATACATCAAGACCCCTAAAAATAATCTTACAAACAGCCAAGGACGCTATTACAATTATCCGGATAGCCAAAAAAATTGAGGACATCAACCTAACTCAACACCGAGCAAACTTCAGCAGCATCGATTTTGTAGGCTGCAAAGTGTTATACAAACATAAACTCTTATATATATATTCACAACCTATATTCCTCCCATCACTAACCATCAACAGATACAAAATCATTAGATAAACTGGAAACCCTAGAATATTTGTACGACAACAGACTATTAATATTAGGAGTTTTAATTCCAAATTTCAACCATAATCTGATCAGTGTTCAACAATTCATGAAATGTTTCGATCTAAAACAACACAACTCGATAACAAATAGCTCAGGACGTCTACTTGACTTAATATTTTCAAAAACGAAGCTCTGTTTGTTTTAGAGGACACATATCATTTACCATTGATTGTAACTATAGCATTATCCATACCCTCCAAAAATTTTGATTATAACATCAACTAGCTACGATTTTCGCCGAGCAATCTTTCCACTACTTTATTCTCACCTATGTAACATTGACTGGACGTTCTTAGAATCATATTCAGACCCAAATCTCGCCCTACAAGATTTCTATACAATTCTCTATTCATTATTCGATCTATATGTACCCACCAAACTTTACTTCAATCGAAAATACCCACCTTGGTTTACAAAAAACATTATTAATCGAATAAAACAAAAAAAAAGAGTATTCGGAAGACAAAAGAAAACAAATTCGGAACGGGATCGACAACTAAGAAAAAGTATTAAAACCGAAATATACAAACAATACATTCAAAACTCAGAAAACTCAATCAATATAGACCCATCAACCTTTTCGTAGTTCGTACATACTAAAAAGGGCACCTCTAGAATCCCTGTCATTCTGCACTACAATGACATCGAACTCAGCACTCCCCAAAAAATAGTAAATGGGTTTGCAGACTTCTTTAAAGTGTATACACACCACCAATTAACAATTACATCTCCGATGAATCTTCGACAAACAATCCTCTAATCTCTCTTAAAATGTTCAATGAAAACGAAGTACTAACGGCACTTAAGAGACTAAAGCCAAAACAAACAAGTGGTACTGATAAAATTCCGAGCTATTTGGTTGCTTATGTATTTTCTAAGCCACTCGAACTTATTTTCAACCTGTCACTAAAATCAAACTGTTTCCCTGATGCTTGGAAATTATCTATCATTTGCCCACTCTTCAAATCAGGACCTATAAACTAATACCCAACTTTGCGAAGGCCTTCGAAATAGGTATATTAATCAAATATTTCCCCCTGCTAAAAACATCATACAAACCGTACAACATGGATTCATAACGAAAAGATCAACAGTCACAAATTTAATGTGTTTCACGCAAACAATAAGCAATGCTATCGATCGCCAACTGCAAATCGACGCAATTCTACACAGACTTCTCGAATGCCTTCGACAAGTTGGACCATACTATTTTAGCAAAACTCAATCTATTCGGTTTTGACAAAAATTTGCTCGACCTACTGATATCCTATTTAACCAACCGAAACCAATTTGTTCAATATAGAGGAAAGAGGATTTGTTCAATATAGAGGATAAAGGAAGCAACCTTGCACCACTCTTATTTTCACTCTTTATCAACGATATATGCGACAAAATAAGCAGCAGTTTGCTTCTCTTTGCGGATGATCTTGAACTGTTCAATTTAATGAAAAAGTCAGAAGACTGTACCCTCCTTCAAAGCGACATTGACTCCTTGCATGAATGGTGTCTACACAATAAATTATGCTTCGATATTCAAAAATGCAAATTTGCAACATTCACATTCAAAAATAATCCAATTCAATTCAATTACTCAGTAAACAATATGCAACTGGAGCGTAACTACCAAATAAAGGATCTCACAATTGAATTTGATCTCAAACTAAATACCTCTCACTTTAACAAAATAACGTCATCGGCAAAAAACATGCTCGGCTTCATCTATAGAAATTGCAGGGACTTCACAAACAAACAATGCTACCTCTCTTTATATACATCATATGACACGTCTTGAATACGGATGCCTGATCTGGACTCCATATTACGAAACTCAAGTTCAACAGACTCGAGCTGTTGATAGCTGTTCAACGTGCCTTCATGAAATATATGGCATACAAACTGGACGGACAATATCCTGAGCAAAGTATAGACAATGAAACTCTTCTCAACAGATTCAACCTCCTATCACTCAATGATCGTAAAACATACCATTCATGTACATTTGTGTACAAACTTATAAACTATCAGATAGACTGTCCTGAGCTATTATCACAGTTAAATTTCCAAGTACCCCGTATAAATAGCAGAAATTCAAATTTTTTCTACCTTCATACACCTTGAATAAATGTTTTTGCCAAATCACCAATATATGCAATGTGCAACAAATTTAACAAGTTTGTTGATGAAACCGATTTATATTCAACCAACCTATAAATATTTTCAAAACAAAAATAAACATCTTCAGATTAACTATAATAAAATAATTTTTTTCTTTTTATTAATAAAACAATAATTTTCTTATTTTAGGTAGGAACATCAGGTAGGAACTGTTGATAATAACATCAGAGAGGTAATGACAAAGAGATTGAATAATAGAGGTCCCATATGAGATCCCTGTGGTACACCTGATGGTACTTCCATTGGTTGTGAGATTGAGCTCCCATATTTGACATATTGGACTCTATTGGTGAGGTAGCTTTTGATCCATTCAAAGATTTTCGACTCTATACCCAAGGCTTCAAGCTTTGCTAGTAATAAGCTGTGGTTGACTCTAACGAAGGCTTTAGAGAAGTCTGTGTAAATAGAGTCAACCTGCAGTTTATTCTCAAAAGAATTGATCATGAAATTTTGATAAAGCAACAAATTTGTTGATGTAGATCTACCTCGACAGAAACCAAGTTGTTGGTTGGATATAATATTTTTTAGGTCCCATGAAAGTTTTCTAGTGACTAAAAAATCCAATATTTTTGGTAGCTCAGACTGGTTACAAATCCCTCTATAATTTATGACATGCTCAAGTGAGCCACTTTTGTGAATAGGTCTGATGAAACTTTGTTTCCGGCTATTGGGTGATGTTCCTTTCACAAGAGATGAATTGAACAGCAAGTGAATAGGTTTTGCTAATGTGTAAATAATTTTTTTTATCAAACTATTTCATCACTGTATGTTGTAACGATATATCTGTTACATTTCTTATTGATATGCTCAGAGATTCATTTATTCACTTCAATTGACGAATCCCTATTGAAAATCTTAGCGCCATCTAATCGTGGGTAACGGCGAATAGTCATTTGAGTTGAGAAGATGAGCAACAATTCATTCTGACAGCACGATCATATGAAATGGAATGAATATGCCATTCTCGTCCATTATCGAGCGAGCTATAATAGCGATAACTTGTAAACTTGTGTTCTGAAACTTGTCAACCATTATTCTATGAAGTAGAATCTGTTCATGTTAAAGTAATAAATGAATTGATTTTGTTTCTTCTACTAAAGTAATTTCAAATCAGTGAATTATAGTGACATCAGGCAAGGTATGTAGAGGTATTTTTGATCAAATAAAATATAAGCCATCTTGGAATATATTTTTTAACGAGAACATCAGATGGTTCTTCACAAAGAAAGTGATATCCCAAGCCATCTATGTATGTTGTTCAGTTAAACAGCGATTAGATTTATTTCGGTCAATCTGATAATCGATTACAGTGCCGTTCACTATTTTTTTTTTAAGGAGTTCAGTTAGAATCATGGATGCCACATGTGATATATCAGATTGAATTAAGATATCTTATCTGATTAGATTGCTTTCTGTGACAAGGCTTTATTGGGATTTAATGAGGGTTTCACAAATATATGATATCACTTACACTGTAGTTGGTATGATATAGTTGAATAATATATATTTTTCATGATTTTTATATCAATCAATCAATCAATTTATTAGTTAAAAAAGTGTTCAATTACAACACAGGAACCTACATTGTAACATACTAACTTAGGTAACACGTCAGATGAGCTTAAAAAAGACAGACACCAATCTACATAGCATTAAAACTAGGCTGTCAGAAGCAAAAAGCAGTATTTGTACACAGAAAAATAGTATTTGTAAACGGAACAGTATGCACAAGTTACAATTAATAACACCATATACTAACAAGACATGTTAAAAGCAACTATTTTTAAAACAATCGGTGAGAAAATTTCATTTCTGTAGAAATTCGTCAGCGGAGTAGTGTGCTTTCAGCACAAGATAGTTTTCAGCTAGCTTTAAAGGAATGTAAACTAGGGGCAGATTTGATATTGTCGTCAAGAGCATTATAGAGTCTGACACCAATCGATCCCGGATGATTCTGCGACACTGATAGTCCAGCGAATGGTTGTTGTAGTTTATATTTATTTCTAGTACTATAGTCATGAGAGTGTCCACAAGTAGGAATATTAGTAATATTCCTTCTCACATAGACAATGCAGTGGTATATAAACAAACATGGTATATTTGAATATATCTTTGGTATGGTTCCATATTTGGTGATAATTATCACCGAGCTGTGATTTTGATGTAGATGAAGCAATCACGTATATATATTTAATCCTTGGAATTTGGAATATTGTTTGATCTTATAGAAAACTTTCTGAAGAAGTATTTGACGATTGGTCAAACATAGTTCTCATATGCTTCCTAGAGGTATTTGACGATTGGTCAAACATGGTTCTCATATGCTTCCTCTTGAATATCATTGAAATTGAAGTCATTTTCGTATAATTCTGATTTTTTAAATTCTTTGTAAAGTATAGTCTTGGCTGCTCAAGATCAGAATAAATTATCTATTCTTTATATAGAACAGAGATCAATTTTGATTAAATCATAAAATAATTCTTCAATTTCGGTACTGGATATTACTGACAAATCTCAGCCCAAGCTGATTTGTATGCTCAATTAATTTTAAGCAATAATCTCTTGATGAGATTACACTCATTTGTAACAACTATGTGTTGAGGAGTGCATTGAAAAATTCCAAATTTCAAGAAGTTGAATTCTTGTATATCAAATTCTGACACAGGCACTATTGTTTTTCATGTTATATTGCTGAGAACACATTCATTGGACCAGAAGCTGATGCTTGAGTCCACCTGATGGGTAGCCCAGCAGCTATAAGTACCCCCCTGATTGCGAGCCATACAACTAATTGGAAGTTTAGCTACGAGCTACACAAATCATAATCAGAGGTACATCGTCGTCGATAAACCGACAGGTTCAGCATATAAAAAAAACCAATATTTCTTTTCTTATTCTGGAAACTAAATAAACTTATCAATTGATACATGTTTGTTTAAGAACTGTGAATGATGTATATTTATAAATAGATTAATATAAGTATGGTATTTGTTTTATTGTTGTAGTT
Source organism: Gonioctena quinquepunctata (assembly GCA_018342105.1). NCBI lineage: Eukaryota > Metazoa > Arthropoda > Insecta > Coleoptera > Chrysomelidae > Gonioctena > Gonioctena quinquepunctata. The sequence continues at coordinate 54,806 of JAFIRS010002150.1, forward strand.
CTTTACAGAAGGAAAGTTATTTGATTTGCAATCATTATTGAATAGGGAATTTGAATTTTTGTCCCAATTTAACAAAAAAATTCTGGGGCTCATTCAAATTCACAATTTCTAAGTGCGAATTTACACGATCCAATAAAATTGATCAATAAATTGAACAATTAAATTGACCAATATGGGTTATATTTACACCTGACAATTTATTGGTCAATTTTGGAAACAGTTTTTACTCAGGAATACCAACCTACTGACAAGAAATGGTTCAACTATAGGAAAAGTTCCGAATATTATTCAATAGCTTATTGAATTGACTCTAATCCATTCTTAAATATCGTTTGAATTGATCAGGATCTGCACTCAGAAATTCTTCGTGGACTAATGTCAAGTTTCCTTTCCTTTTCTCAATCCAAGGTCTAAATCCACCATCTTCTACATCTCTTTCTTTTATGTTCAGCAATGCACATTGCTACGAATGTAATGCAACGTAAATTATGGTTTTTTTCAAACAATAATTTTTCTCGCGGTCAGGGTAGGATAATATGTGAAATCGCGTAAATAATAACATAACCGGAAAATCTCTGTTCTAGCAGGCATCCAATTCATGGCCGAAAGTTACTGCAAATTATCACTGAAAATTGTTGAAAAATTAGAACCGATTCTAAACTCATCAATTTATTGGTCAAGTTCAAATTGACGACAATTTTCTGTTTACACCTATCAATAAAATTCAAGGTCACAAAATTGACCAATTTATTGGATCGTGTAAATTCGCACTAAAACTTTGCTTGAAACATAAAAAATTTTAAACTAGCAAGGCGGTCCAAAGAACTCCACACCGCTCTTCACTGAATAGTCTGGGCATTCTATACCAACAATTAACTTGTTTTTTATTACAATGTATTTTTAAATTTCTAGTCCTAGCTATAGCTCTCAACCAGAAATTGTAACTATTATATATTGCTCACAACCACAAACTGTATTTTTTTTTAATGTGGCGTCTGGTTGTCGCCATATTGAATTTTGTCACAACACAATATGGCGTCTGGCTGTCGCCATATTGAATTTTGATTACTACTGTCATGTCATTATTCACAATATGGCAATTAGTTGTCGCCATATTGAATTTTGATTACTGTCATGTCTTTAGTGATACTCGCAAAATTAAGACAATTCGATTGACATAAGAATCATTAAAATCGGCCTACGCGTTTTGTCTCTAGAGCGCCACAAAGGAACAAACATACATAGGGTGATAAACACATTACCCTCCATTGCGTTGCGCAGTCGGGTAAGAAAATAACTCCAATTGCTACAATAGCAGCTACACCTCAATCTATAAATCCAGTTTCACTTTGTATAAAAAAAAATTTGGGCTCGCGACACAAATAATCAGTTTTTGAAGATCTTTCTAAGCTGAAATAATTTCGAAACTCACCTCATCCTTATTAACTGCCGAATCCATTGGTATGGACAATGACAAAATCAACTCTGATCTGGTTATATATTTTACTTTCTTACTGGTTCCACACTGAAACCTCTCCTCAACTTGGAATTTGAAACAGTCTCCTGGGTTCACCTGATTCTTGGTATTACGCTCTAATAATGTTAAAAGGTGAAGCAAAAACTCCTGAGCATCCTGCTGCTTTTTAGTAGAAAATTCTGGGTGGCCCCTACCCACCAAAGTCTTGAACATTGATGGACATATTCCTGGAGGGTCAGCATCTACAGGAGAATCAGGAGGAGGAGGAACTGCGTATTTTCCTGACAGGAGTCCATAACCTAATTTTGACCTGTACAAGTAACAAGTATTGTTGAGTGAATATAACTTCGGGCATATTTGCATATATCTGTATAACTTTTATTTGTAAGATGTTGAGAATACTAATTGAAAAGTATTTTTTATTACAGATTGGACAAGGGAAAAAATCTTGTTTTTAATTTGCATGTGACTTCGGATTCGAAAAGTATAGCACTTCTTCCAGCAGAAATATTGTCGAAGATAATTTCTCAGTTATTCAATTGGATTAGTTCACAGCAGCAAGTAAATTGGTTACGGTTTGAGTAGGTAAGTTCAAAAAAAGTATGTTAATGGTTTCTGATCTAACATTGCAGCTATAAGGACACCACTTGACATGAACCCCAAGTTATCGCTAATAATGCTTGATATTTATGTATTGCTTTCCTATAGCTGAAGACATTGACAAACATAACCTTTTTTAGTTTCAGTCAACTTTTGAAAGATTGTTATTGTGGGATGGTTGGACATTTGTCCAAATCATCTTGCATGTGTCAAAACCATCAACCGTCTATATCTATACTATAAATCAGCCAAAAAAAAAAAAGCCAAGAAAGTATGATTGGAAACGCGAAAATATGTTTTCTGTGGAGAACATGCCCAAGTAGCATTTTTAGTGGACGGAACGTAGCGGCCACAATTCTGAAAAACTTTGAGGTGTTTGACCACGCCATCAGAATACTCTTCATTTAAGGAAAATATTATAATTTTGGAAAAAACTCGCCTCTGAAATTATTTACGTACATTTCTCAAACATTATTTTATCAATCTTAATAATAATATATGCTTTATTATCCAAAGAGTAATAATCTTATTGACAAAGTAATTTATCGTTAAGGAAGGAAGTGGTTATTAAAATTATTTATGGAAACAGTCTGTTAGAATATCGAGAAAATTAAAATTGTGGGGCACAGAACAACACATAAAAGAAAGACTATGCACTACAAAGTATAAAACGGCAATGTCATGTAAATTATAAAATATAAAAATATGATAAAAGAAAAGAGTATAGAGGTAAAAAGGTATAAATATATTTTCAAATAATAGGGTCTAACACTGAGGAGGTCTTTTAGAGTTTTTCTGAAACGAATGTAATCCAAAGTTTTCAAGTGATGTGGTAGATGGTTATACAATCTTGAGGCCATTAAACACAATCGAGTCCTTAATGAGGGATGACATAGGTAAAGGTAGTCTGAGATCATTGGAATGTCGGTTGGCAGAGGTAAAAGTGGCAGAGGGAAAATTTGTTTAATGTTTGTGTAATAGACAAACTGATTCTAAAATGAAGATATCATAAACCGTTAAAATCTTGTTCGTAGCAAATAAAGGCCTGCAAGAATCCCGTCATCGGACTTTGCACAGGTATCTGAGGGATCTTTTTTGTAGAATAAAAACTGACTCAATTTGGGTTTTAGTACAAACGCCCCAGAATGGGATTCCATATCTTAAGTGTGACTCTATTAGTGCGTAATAAGCGCTTTTTGCTGCAGTTAAGCCCAATTCATTTGAGGTAACTCTAACTGCATAGCATCCTGAAGCAAGTTTTTTATTAAGAGATGAAATGTGATCATCACATTATAATTTGAAGTTAAAGATATGTTGTCAATACTACATCGGAATGATACAATATTAGTTTTAGAGATATTGAGAGATAGGAGGTTAGAGTCGCACCAATCTTTGATTTTTATAATATCCGAACAGATAGTTTTGTGAAGATCAGAACTATTTTTATCAGTCCATAGTATCGTGGTATCATCCGCGAATAGTGTGAATTAGCCTTTTATATCTATATCAATCGTCTATGAGTATTTCCACTGATGCCATAATGATGTAGCTTATGCAGCAGAATTTTATGATTTACACAGTCAAAAGCTTTGGATAAATCACAAAAATCTGCTGCAATCACATCTTTAGTGTTGATGTTGTTATATACTTCATATAGGAATGAGAATATGGCATCATGTGTGCTCTTCTTGGATTGGAACCCAAACTGCTTATTATTAATTATATTATTTCGTGACAAGAATTCCGTTAAACGATTTCTCAATCAACTTTGCTAGCGAAGGAATGAGGGAAATGGGGCGAAAATTCGAGGGATCCTCTGGATCTCCACCTTTGTGAAGTGGAATAACGACCGATGGTTTTAGGAAAGATGGAAATATGCCATCCTGAGATTGATTTATTACAGCAACCAAAGCATGCAGAGCTTCAATGGAAAGATTAAAAAAAAAATTATTGAAATTTCGTCGATTCCCGAGGACTTTTTATTTTTTATAGATCTTATCACCTCCTTTAGTTCACTGATATCTGTGGCATGTAAAATTAGTTTTTCATTAGTGACGATTTTTTCTACATGTATGAGGGGATCATATGGAATTGAAGTATTTTTTGTTAGTTTTGCAGCTATTGAACAGTAATATTTGTTCGGAATATCTGCAGGTATTGTGTTTACTCGAGATTGTGCATTATTTCCCGTAAGGTCGTTTACTATAGACCAAGCATCTTTTGCTTTATTTTTTGCATCAGAAATCCTTTTTTGATAAAAGTTCATTTTTGCATATTTAATTAGCCGTCTATAGATGTTTCTATATTTCCTCACATAAATATGAAATGATTCAATGTTGGTAATTTTTTTTAGATAATTAAGTGAGCGTAGGTTTTGTGAGGTTATTTTTATGCCTTTAGTTAGCCACTGTTTTTCTTGTTTTGCTTTCATCTTTTGATAAGGTTATGTGAAACAAATATTTACGGTTTATGGTTAGTTGAAACAAATATTTAGTACTAAATTACTACGTTTGATGCAGTGCTGACAACAAATAAATCTTTATTGAATATTTCGATCATTTCTCCAATAATGGCGACCCAGCATATTCCTGTAAATATGGCAGCTTCTGGAGAATATAACTTTGAAGTGTCAGAAAGTGTAAATATACCACTCTAAAGCTCCTTCCATCATAAAGTGCCCAGTGGAACTAAATTATTAACTTTCCCACCAATGGAAAGTTGCACCTACGTCGCAGGCCTATGACTCACCACTTCGAGGTTATAACCTAAAAATTACAATAGGTCTTATACCCTTGGAAGAGGCGAACACATCGGGCTATTATAACCTGCCACTTCAAAGTTATAACTTCGAAATTGCGGGTACATGTTCATTAATTGTTAAAAAAGAATATGTAGCAAATATAGTGGATTTATGCAGCTCCAATCAACAACTATATCAAGTATCAAGTAACAAATATCAATTAACAAGTAATGAAAATTATGGCATTTATGCAAACAGAATTAACAATTGAGGTATAAATATTGAGCAGGAGCACAAGTCATAGATCCTATCTATTTAAATTAACCTTTTTATACAAAATCAAGAAAAATTGTCTTTTGAAAACGCACAACCCATTTTATTTTGAATGAATATTATTCACGTAACAGGTAAAACGTTTCGTAAGCCACAATAAAATAATTTGAGAAAAGTTAGGTTAGTTTTTATCAGCGTACAGCCCAATCGTTGGTCACTTCAAAATCAAGGAAAATTGTCTATTGAAAACGCATAACCCATTTCATATTGAATAAATATAATTCATGTTTCACGTAACAGGTTACACTAACTTTTTGTGAGCCACAATAAAAATAATTTGAGAAAACTTAGGTTAGCTTTCGTCATTGCGCAGAATGGTGAATTTTGAAGGTTATTGTAATTTGTGGTGACTTTTATTAGAAGCGTACTCTGGCTATCAATTATGAAGATAGCAAGCACAAGGCAACCATCACCACATATCACAATCAACTGCCTGCCACATTGAAGGTTATATGGAAGTTACCAAAAACGGCACTGAAACTATCATACTCTCTTGAAAGTGACTGGGACTTCTAAGTGATATTTAAGTGGTACAGGATGGTTACCGCAACGGTTATTTTCCACTTTTAAGTTTTAAAACCTTCAAAGTTATTTGCTCAGTGGCCATAATGACACTAATAAGTTATAGTACTGTGGAGTGGCTACCATAGATGGGAATTACGTGACTACAACCATACAAATATAAAAATTTAGTTATTCTTACTGTATAGTGGTTGATTTAGAGGTGATTACGTGATAACCACCGAGTCGAAGTTGCAGTATCAGTTTCTGTCACTATGCCTGTATGGGGTCGTCTTTAGAATAGCCCCATGGTAAATCCTGCCTGTCGTAAGAGGCGACTAAAAGGATAACCATAGGTGGAAGATGGTCTCATCGCCCGGTGAAATACCACCATATCGACTTTGTGTGCTGTGAAATGGACCATTCCATGTTTCAGTGTTCGGTCGATACTTTCCGTCTCCCTCTTTCCTTTTCCCAATTCCTCCTTTATTTTCAGGTGCATCCTAATAGTAATAATGATGAAGTCTCCTAGAGTAAAACACTCGGAGTAAAATACCTCTCCATTCGGATTTCCGGGCGAGAGGTACTCGAGGGACTCAACATTAAAATTAATTTTGCAACATCCGGGACTCAACAAGAACAACAATGACGTCCAACCATCACCTACAGATGAAAAAACCGGATATGCTGGCTCTAAAAGAAACACAAGTAAACTCTTCCACCAAGCAAGGGCCACAGGCTTCGTACCTGGTTACGAACACCATTCTCGATTCAGGTTCAAAGGTGGAGTCTGCCTTACGCTAAGGCTAACCTTTCATGCCAGCGTGAAGAGGTTTGGAACCGAAAGACTTTGATGTGATGTGGTTCAAGCTATCTGATACCAAACTGACTAAGTTCCTCTGCTGCCTTTACCTATCACCTAATGAACCTTCATATAACGACCTCTTTGAGTTTTTATCACTCAAACTGGACTACATTCAGGAGAACCATCCAACAGCTGAAACCATAATCATGGGAGACTTCAATGTACATAACGCTGCCTGGCTCAAATTCTCTAGCAAAACAGATGATGCAGGTCGTCAAGCCGAGGCCTTCGCCATCACTCATGGTCTAGAACAACTGGTCGAGCTACCAACCCGCATCCCTGATGTCAACAACCAGTCTGCCAATACACTAGATCTTTTCCTCACCACCAATCCTGACCCATATAGAATAGAAGTTGGTGCCCCACTTGGAAACTCTGATCACACCCTCATCTCCACAACATGCTCTTTCCATTTACCATCGAGCTGCATAATACCACCCCGTCTCATGTGGCATTACAATTCGGCCGACTGGGAAGGTCTTCGTATATTTTTCTCAGCGTTTCCATGGAAGAGAGTTTGTTTCTCTTCAGTAGACCCAACACGATGTGCTGAGACAATTTCTGAAATCATCATGTTGGGGATGCAAATTTACATACCGAATACCGAAAGAAGAACATCATCCGATAAGACCTGGTTTAACAGAAACTGCTCTAGAGCTGTGGCTTCCAAACAGGCAGCATACCGTCGATGGCTAAAAAATCCGGGCCCTGAGACCAGAGCAGCATATGTCGAGGCTAGAGGCATATGCAAAGAGACAATAGAATGCTCAAAAGATGCCCACAATGCCAAAATAAGATCAAAACTTGCTGAATGTCCTAACGGATCCCGTTCATTTTGGTCTTTCGCCAAAGCTGTGGGAAGAAACTTCACTTCCAGCTCATTTCCTCCTCTAACCAAAGAAGATGGAACACTAGCACGACTGCCAGGAAAAAGCCAATATCTTTGCGCACCTATTTGCTGGAAATTCCACTCTGGATTCATCGGAAAACAACCCCGAACATTACACCTATTGACAGTCACATGCCGGAGATCACCTTTCGCCAACGTACTATCAGAAAGATTTTGCTGGGTCTCAACACCAACAAAGCCTGTGGATCTGACGGAATCCCGCCGATTGTTCTCAAGAAACGTGCCCCCGAACTAACACCTGTTCTTTGCAAGTTGTTCAACCACTCTTACAATTTGGAGGTATTTCCGTCCAATTGGAAAATTGCAAGAGTACAGCCAGTCCCTAAAAAGGCAAAAAGGCCCTACCTAGCAACTACAGACCTATCGCACTGCTAACTATTATTTCAAAGGTCAGGGAAAAAAGCCATCAACATCGAGCTCATGAAATATCAGGAAGACTCAGGAATTGTAAAGCGATAGGCAATATGGCTTCCGCCATCAGAGATCAACTGGTGACCTGCTGAACTACGTCTCACATATATGGCAGCTATCTATTGAAAAGTATGGAGAAACTTTAGCTGTGGCATTAGATATCTCCAAGGCGTTCGATCGAGTTTGGCACCAGGGATTCCTCGCCAAGCTTCCGTCTTATGGCTTGCCCCCTCAGCTGTGTTCTCTGCTTGCTAGTTTTCTCTCAAACAGGTCTCTCCATGTAGTGGTCGATGGAGTTTCATCTGACACTCTACTCATAAATGCTGGTGTTCCGCAAGGATCTATTCTCGCACCAACACTATTTCTACTTCACATCAACGACCTTTTGAAAGCAACTTCATGTCCAGTGCACAGCTTTGCCGATGATAGTACCCTCCATACCGCTTTCTCTTCCAGGGCCCCTATATCAGCTCGTGAAACCAGAAATAAAGCGAGGAAGAAATGTTGATAATATAAATATGGACAATTCTCGAATGGGGATCTAATAACTTGGTAGAATTCAATGCAAACAAAACACAAGCATGTCTTTTCTCTAGAAAAGCCGATCTCACTGTGCCTAACATAACTTTGTCAGGAGTAACCATACCACTGAAGCCATCCATATCGATGCTTGGTATTACTATCAGCAATAACCTTTCCTGGGAAAATCACGTGAGGTCCATTGCCAAAAGTGCATCCCAAAAACTTGGTTTTCTGTTTTGTGCCAAGAGCTATTTCACCCCAGTCAGCTGCTTATGATCTATAAGGCACAGATCCGACCTGTCCTGGAATACTGTTCCCATATTTGGAGTGCGGCACCTAAACATATCCTGAGGCTATTGGATTCTGTCCAAAAAAGGGCAATTCGTCTCGTCGGTGATGCCTCGCTTACATACTCAGCTCACTTGTCTGGAACACCGTAGAAAAGTTGGCGATTTGTCTCTATTTTATAGATATTTTCATGGGCGATGCTCTTCTGAAATATCCACAATCGTTCCTGCTTTGGCAGTCTCTTCGAGATTAACCCGTCAAGTTCAGTCATCACACCCTTTGGTCACTTTGGAGACCTGCAGAACATCACTTTCCAAAGACTCGTTCATCCAACGAACAGCGAGGCTTTGGAACTCATTGCCTAGGGTGGTGTTCCCCGAGGCATACAACCTCCAGAAATTTAAGAAGAACACCAACTCCTACCTTCTTTCCCTAGGTTCCCACGATGTTCTCTGAACATTACAGGATATCCCTTTTCGTGGGAACCAGAACAAAAAAAAAATATAATGCTGCTTGGGTAAAGTTGGCTGTTCGAGATGTGTTGGAGAGAAGACTAAGTTTCCAACGACAAGTAGCCAAGCTTCATAACATAAAAAAAAATCTTGTTGCTAATTACGTCAAAAAGAATCTAAAGAAGGTCTTTGAAAATTGCAAGTCGGGTAGGTTCATTCATGACCAGGTAGGTTTTGTTGACTAATATGGAGAAATCATTGGAGAAATACCTTGTGAAATTTTCGAAAATGTACCACAGCTTGACGCTGAAAAGCACACGAAAGTTGGCCTATGAGAACAGGGTTAAAACAAAAAATTACCACATCCTCAGTCATGGGCAGAACAAGGCATGATACGCCTTGATTGGTATTTGGGATTCATGGAGATACATCCCCGATAATCACTCAAAGCATCCGAAGCTACAAGCTTGGCTTGTATCTCAAGCTTCAACAAAACGAACATTGGTGGTTCTTCAATCAGAGTGCTGATAAATGGATGTCCATTGACCATATGATTTAATAGTGATAAGGATGCCAATCCCATCAATGTAAAATAGGGATTGGGTGCTATCATCGAGGCCGCCACCGGAGCCAGCACCACCATCCCAAACAATGATGAACTGCCAAGTTGCTCGAATGCTAATGGTGAGCATAAGCGAGAAACTTCACCAACTCGCAAAAAGAGATGATTCCATTTGTTTCCAGTGGATTCATTTCACCACCAAAGGTACAGCCTTTCCGAAAGGCTTCACCAAGGAAGAAATCTGGAAGAGGGCCTGTGAAGAAGAGATCCCTCATTGCCACTGACACCCTCAAGCATGATGAAATATCGGCAAAAAAATTAAATGATCAGAAAAGAAAGTGACGAAATTTCGGAATCAGAATGTGCAAAGAGTGAAGAAGATCTTAACACTTGAAACTTCGGAAGAAGATGATGATACCGTGCCCTAAGATGATTCATCATTGCGATTCAAAATATTTCAGAATAGATTCGTAAGATTTTTGCAATTCAAAATAACAAAAATGTATGTCACTGTAGGAATAAATGAAATTAGCAATCACTACAAGATACAGTTTCTTGAACAACGAAGGATAATTACTGATTTACTCTTTATCTTCAAAATTATAACAAACTATTACGACTCACCCAATCTAGTATTAATTAGTTTTTATCATGTTCCTCAAAGACACACCAGTTATAGACAATTACTCGCCAGTCAATATATAACACAAATTTGGGCAAACATTTTCCAATCACTAGAATGTGAGATTCTTTCAACAAACATTGTAGCAACCCAGATATCTTTTCTACTTCATTAAACTCCTTTGAAATAACTGAAAACAATACTCAACTTTTAGCAACAATAATAGGGTGCAGCTTATTTTGCACGATATAGCAAATTAATTGTGAAGGCCTTTGGAAATGTAAAAGATGCATATAGGTCTTGGTTCACAATTCTCTTCCACAGAAAGTGACTTCTTATTGAAATAGCTAACAATGATAAAATATCTTTCCAAAGCAGAGATGAAAGATCTATCACTGTTTTCACAAAAATCCAATACTTACATCTGTACACTGAAGTCCTCGGCTGGATCTGCACCCGATTTTCCAAATATTTCATCTGCCCCTTGGTAATATTTATGGATAAAATCAGGTATTCTGAATAACATCTGTATCACACTATTCAGATAGCATGAATTTCCCATATTGGTCATTCCAGTATAACCTGGACCAAATAGCGGTTTCAGGGGACCACTACTTTCTTGGAGAGCAGCCCATTCATTGGTCTTCTGATTGAGCTCCAACTCTAACTCTACCATAGACTTTTCTGTTTTCTCCATATTTGCAATGTTGATACCTAAAAGACATTCAATTGTTCAGTAAAATCCATCAACTGTAAGTTGACGGATTAATTATGTAAGTCAGCTTCCAATTTGCTAATTGAAAATTGGCCATTCCCCCAGAATAAAACATATTTTTCTTTTGAAGTAATAAATCTCATTATTTAAAGTTGTATTACTTCGGCAAAATGGATTGAGAAATGTTCAAGATGATATGTATGATTTTTTTTTGAGAAAAGATGAATTTGTTGTGCTTTATCATACAGATATATAAATAAATCGCGTTAACATATATAACTCAATTGTCCAAAAATTCAAATAATCCATTTTATTGAGGAGATATTTGAAAATAATATTTTTTGAATTGAAATGGGTATTTTTTCTCTTTTATTTAAATTATAGGTATATTTCCTTTATTTTGATGTGTATTTTGTGAATATATCTATTATAACCTGTGACAATTTTTTGGTTTAGCAGCAATAACGAAAAACATCACAGAAATCCCATACTGCACACTGAACGTCATTTAAAGGTCCAAACTAGGTACATACGTCCAAGTACTTTGCATGTACGTCCATGGAATATACGCTTTCCAATGTCCTTAGGATGTTCAAGAAGAACGTCCATCGGATATCCGTGGACGGACACAAGAACAGAAACAATAAGATTGATGTTCAAAGTCTAATTTTGGACACCCGCTGCCGATAATTTAATTCAATTACGGCTACTAGTATAATTTAATTTATAGAAATACCTCAGGTACTGACCAAACCCGCTTGAGCTACTCATAAAACCTACCATTAATAAGTTTTGTTTAAATATGAAAACGATCAGGCCGGTCAGCTATGAAAAATACGGGACCAGCCGATGCCGATCAGTGGTCACTGTCATACATTTATAATAAACCAACATTTTTATTGCCACATTGGATTATTTCGAAATGAAAATTAAAAAAAGTCATCATAAGGCTCGCTAGCGACTAGAAATATTTAATAATTAGCCATGCCCCTTTCTGTTCGGGAATATCTATCTCTCGGGTCGGTCGGTAGACGTTCGTGAAACGAAGTGGAGTGGAGCCATTTGTGTTATTTATGTCGGCCGATACGTAGGCTTCCCGTTATTGTGTTAATAAATAGGTATTGTGTTCGCATTATTAGTGTGTTGAACATCAGTGGATTATTAATCGAGAAGAGGTAGGTAAGCTTGTTTATTTTATCTATTTTTTGCTCAGATAGTTACTTCACAGTTACTTGGTCAAATTTAATTCTGCATGCAATAGGCCTACCTGGGTAGGGAAATGGTCTATTTTCCAAATAACTTCTGTATTTTTGTTTTTATTGTTTATGTCGGTTATTTGCCAGGTGCCATGGACTAGTTCTCGTAACAGGTAAAAGTAGGGTTATTGCAATAATGTGTTTAATATAGGTACAGGATAACTTTTAATAAAACACAACGAGGAAGCAAAATGAAATCAGTGTTTATTAGATAATGCAATCAAGTCGTTAACTTGTTACTTTCATGTGCTTTTTTCGCTGTTCTTTAGTTTTTTTGAATAATGTGTTAACATTTTCATTTGCAAAAACAGTTTGAACAGGTACTTTTATTTGCAGCATTTCTTATATGAAAGGGGTGATATCCAAAATAGCCGAAAGTATCAGTGGTCTCCACGAACAGAAGACAAACGTCAAGAGTTGATTTTCGTGCGAATAAATCTACTAGTGGATTCAGATGAGCACACGAATGAGCTCAAGGAATACCTATCCGACGACGACTCCAAAAGTGCAGTGAGTCTTTCATACAATTTAATATACAATTACATGTGAACTTCTGTAAATCATTGACAAATCATATAAAGTATATACTTTTACAGATTCGTCAGTTCTGTTCCTTTGGCAGCAAAAACACTTACGAGTTTGTGAACAGATGTACAAAAAATCAATTACAAACAAATATGGTTCCCAATTCAATCTTTCAGGCAGAAAGAAGAAAAAGTCTTCAAGCAGGAGTCGAATCTTTTAGATCTTCTACTAAGTAGGTAAGTACTTTGCGAGATAATTTTGTCTGTTAAATAATAATTCGAATTTTGTATTAAAGGAGGAGGAATAAAATTATTTCCAACTGCTACTGGAAAAGATATGGTAATAAATATTAGAAAGTGGCTCTGCCGTTGCGTAAAAAGGGCCAAAATTAGCAAGAAATAGTTAATACTATGTATACAGTAGACTAGACCAAGAAAATAAGACTTAAACCTCTTAAAAAATTATCTATACTGCTACTGAAAAATATGTAATCAAATATTGGGAAGTGTATATCTGGACGTATTGCTAAAAAAGGCGCCAAAATATATGAAATGTTATATAATAGTACAGAATCTACTAGAATAATTAGTTATTGACAAAATTGTACATTCATACCATTATTATATTTTCATAGAAATGTTCTATTTATACATGAATATTCACTTCAACGTTCTATATAGATACATAACATGTCTTCTTAGAGCTAGATTGTTAGTATGCTCATAATAATATTCTTGGCATATATATATCATTTCATGCTCTTGACAAAACTTTGTAGATAATACATGTACTCTATATTTTAAGTAATTGGTAGATTGGTAAATAGTTATTATTTTGGTATTTATATAGAATATTTTTCTCCAATTCTATAGTGAAAATGTTTCAAGTTAGTAAAATAATTTCCAGAATATTGAAAAATTTGTGTTGCTTTAATACATAACATATGTATTTGATTTTACTATATTTAAACCTGTTTCACTCCTCTAGGTACCAGAAGTTTCAGCTAATTGGCCCCAATGTCCAAATGGAAAGATTGGGATCCTCAACCATGTCATCTTCACTATAGCTAAACACATCCGCCTTTCCTTCCTTCGTGATGGTCCCCAATTTGACTGCCAATGGATGTCCAGTAACACTAAAATGTTCCATGGCGTGATTATTACCACCAGATCCATCATAGAATTTTCGACCACATAAAATGAGCCGTCTGTGAGATTCAACCAGAGGTTATCTGTTTTGTCACACTTTTCACATTTCCAACCAGTTGGCGGAATTTTTTTGCCATTATCTAGTTGTAGCAAGTTATTTGCATGTTTTGATACTGCTCGAGATTCACCATCCCATGTGCCACTCAAAGCTTCTAGTTCTGCAAGTTTACTTGCTGAGGGTAGCTCGATGATTGCAAGCACTGATGATTTGACCTTAAAAATTATAAACGAACGATTATTACATATTTTTTACCTGTTATACAATTGAGGAATTTTGAACAATTATAGAGCTATGAAATTCTTCAAACTATTGTTATCTGCAAATATTTGGAAATAAGTATTGTGAAAGAGACTTTATTGGCCAAAGAAGTTAGTTTTGCTGACAAAGTTAGTTTTGAAATACTAATACAGAAGAGCTCTACATGAATAGTAATAAATAAATATATATATATATATATATATATATATATATATAAGATATATAGATTCACAGATATGGAGAGTATCAACCTACTGATGAACACCATTAAACAATCACATGTTGAAATAAATAAATGTTATGAAGAAATTAAACATCAGGGAAAAACATCTTGTGGTTTAGATGAAATGAAACTACAGTCAGCTTTAAATACACACTGTACAAATGTGGTTAAAAAAAAGACATGGAAGCTATGTTAAATAAAATTGTCAGTAAGACGAATACAAAAAATTAAGATACAACTGCAAAAGAACAAAATTATTGAAGAACAAAACAGAGTTATTGAGGCACTACAGGAAAGGATGTTATTATTGGAAAAAACAGTTATGACATTGACAACTTGGTAAAATAGATGCTTTAGAAAATGAGATCATTTTGCTAAAAAAAAAGCAACATATATCAGAAACATGTAGGGAAGAAGAGCAGGATTATGATAAAATCCTGAAAAGCACACCTAGCTGAAGTAATAGAACAACCGTTACAACAATGGAACCAGAGTTATCATATGCTTCGTCAAAAGATCATTTGAAAAAACAACAGTCGAAATTGGTAGAGGAATATGAAAATAAAATGCAGGATATAATAAATTTGCAAACAAGGCAGTAAACGATTATAGTCTGCTAAAACTAATCAAAGTGAAAACAATTAAGACTTCAATGGAACAGAAGAAAGAAAATCCAGCTACACCAGAAAATATGGACCTGTTTATGGAACTGATGAAAGTAACAGTATCAAAACAGTAAATAAACAAACATACATTTTTGCTACAGGTTTTGAAGTTGATACAAGTATAAGTGATATCATGAATATATTGAAAAAAGTTGATAAAAATGTATCTTTCACTTGTGAAATATTGAGTTTGTCCAATAGTCACACAGTTAGTCTTACAAGATATGTGTTCCTTTCTACTTACATAAACAAATTCTGAGAGCAAATTTATGGCCAAGAGGTGTACTAGTAAATTATTTTTTAGACAAAATAACCAACTAAATGCTAACAATTTTGTCTGTCACATTATGTATGCAAATTGTCAAAGTCTTTTAAGTAATTACAACAATATCATGTATGGAATCCACTGCCATCAACCATGGATTATCTGTTCATCTGAAACTCATGCTACAGATGATATTTCGCAGTCAAAGTAAGTTGTGATTGGTATATTATATGCTGTATCTATTATTTGCCAAATGCATCTCATAATGATTTTATTGAGTTTATGAAAGATAGATTGGAGGAACTGATATGTCAGAAGTATTATCTGATAATTGTAGGGGATTTCAATATTGATTTCAAATCAGATGAAATATATAGTCGCAAAATCAAAGAACTCTTCTTGTACCTGGGGCTCGAGCAATTAGTGAAACAGGATACACAAGTAACAAAAAATTCTGCCACCGTGATTGATTATTTAGTGACAAATGATGTTAACATACAACATCAAGTAACAGATGTTGCAAAAATATCGGATCATTCAAATATTCTCATTTCATTGAATAACAAAATAGAAAAATCAAAAGGAAAACAAAATACTATAATAAAAAGAGATTTCAAATATTTTGATGAAACAAATTTTCAAATATCATTAATTGATTCAAACTGGGATGCAAATAACACGAACATTCACGATTTGTCAAGAAAGTTGATAGAAATTCTAGTTAAAAAATTAAATATATTTTGCCCATGGAAACAATTTAAATATTCAATAATTTCAAATTGAATGTTTGGTTTAGAGAAGACTTAATGGAAAAATTGAAATATACAGATAGACTATACAGGCAAGCTAAATTTACAAAGACAGAAATTGATTGGAGTGAATATAGAAGGGTAAGAAACGAAGTTACAGGAAAAATTAGACAGGAAACAAGACATTATTATGATCAACAGATTGATGAGAATAAACGTGATACAAAGGCTTTATGGAAATCCTTAAAATAATTGCTTAATGGGAAAAAACTGCAAAATCCTTCATCTATTCAATTTGAATTGAAGGTTGAAGAAAATTGTGCAGATATTGCAAATGCATTCAATGCATACTTTGTTAAAAGTATAAATGGAATTATACAAAAAATAAAACCGATAAATGACACTTGTTATACTATAAGTTTTATCACAGAAATTCTGCCAAATTTCATTGAATTTGTGCCCTTAACAATGGCCGACCTGAAACGTATTTTGATATCATTAAAAAAGAATACATCAGATAGAGATGGTATAAATTTAAATATAATTAAAATAGCTATGGAAGTAGTTGCAAATTGGTTCTTGGATGTTGTAAATTTATCTTTGAGTAAAGGGATATTTCCACATGACTGGAAGACATCTACAGTCATTCCTATTCAGAAAATTAAAAACACTGTGATATGTTCAGAATTTATGCCAATTAATACATTGCCAGTGTATGAAAAAACAGTAGAAATGGCAGTTAAGGAACAATTATCAATGTATATTAATAACAATAAGATGAATATTTTTAAGCTTCAAACATTAGATGTCATAAACGGTGTTCAAGCTTTTTTTTTCGACGATACATATTTGGAAGGTTTATTTCACATATATCACGGCTTCCTTTCCTGCAATCCCTCTGAGCGTCTAATATACCCATGAATTACCGCTAGTTAGCGTCCGGTTTATATAGCTTGCTTTCATCCTGTATACTGCTGAGCGTCCGGCGATATTGCCGGAATTTAAACTTAGCCGTTAGCAGCATTCATCAAATGAGTGCAACGGCACTTTGTACCTGCTGCTACCCGTTTGCTGCCGGTCTTTATAAAGCCGTTATTCCTATTTCTTCCTTTTGCCGTTTTAAGGACGAGTCCAAGTAATTTTGTTTCAGTCAGGCAGTATTATTTTATTATTGGTAAAAATCACTAAGCCGTCATTTTGATTAATCTTTAGATTCATTGTAATGATCTGTGGAATTTGGTATATTGAAGTCATATACTAATTTCAAATTCCAGGTTTCAGATAGTATTATGAAAGCTTGTGTTTTAACTTCCTGATTTTCTAAAATATTTAAAAATTCTATAATGAAGAAAATATATTGTTTCCTTGAAATATTTCAGGTAGTTTGCTAACGAAAGTAAGGTTGTAGCTAAATGGTTATGGTCCGCTCTAGAAGTAATAGAGTATTATATTCATTATTCTAAATATAAAACTAGATACAAGGACAAACAAATTAAGTAAAAAAAGTTTTCTAAATGTCACGTTATTGTCAAACGCGCCTGACAAACTGTTAGAAATTATCTTTAACTGATTAAATCATGAGTGATTCTGAGAGCGAAGAAAATACAGACATTGAACAATCATGGAAATAGGATGTTTCTCTATAATATCAAGAAGTCAAAACATCGCTATGAAAAAACGTACACAACTTTCAAGAAGTGGTTTGAAGGAAGCAAGGTAAAGAACTTAAACGGAAAATACCTGTTGGCATATTTTGTATATTGTCTAGTCGAGAAGTGAGTTTTCTGTGAATAATCGTTCCAAGTCTACTAGAAATATGACCTATGGTTCATTCGATTCGGGATGTCATTCTGAGAAAGATTTATATTTCGTATTTTTCGATTTTTTTCGGCACGAAAATTTGCTATTGTTATTACAACAACAAAAAATCGCCTCAGTTTTTTGGAATAGCTCAAAAACTATTAATGATAGGAAAAATGAAAAATAAGTTTTTTTCCAAATATTTTTGTTTATAACTATTTCATAAACAAATTTCGTATTTTTTTCAAAACCTTGTGAAATGACTTTGACATAAAACTGATAATGTAATATAATAAAAAAAAATCACAATATCAACTCTATTTTTAATATTTTGTTAACTTTAGAAATTTATGATTAACAAAATAATCAACATTTAAACAATTTCATAAAATATTATTGAATATAATATAAACACATTTCAATGTTAGTGATGAGGACGATTCAGTCACAGATTTGAGCTATATTTCAACTGAATGTGAGTTGGAAATTGATGTAGATCCACAATATGTTCCATACGTACAAAGTATGCCTGGAAAACTTTTATTGAATACAAATGAAAGCGATGACAATTTGCCTCTGTCTGTAATTGACAATAATATAAGATATAATATTATAAACTATATCTGCAAAAAATGTAGCTGTCTGTACATTTCACAAAAAGAAGTATAAAAAACGATATGCCCATTGAAAAACGGAAGAAGAAGATCCTCATGGCAGTTGTTGGAAAGCATGACTTGAAAGAAAACTGTAAGTGAATTGCAAAATAATACCAAAAAACATAAATAGAGACAGACAAAAATAAATAAACATGGAATACCGGAAATTGAACAAAAAGGAACAAAAACGTTTCGTATTCAGTAAAGCCAAAATTGAAGTTAACAAATATCTATTAAAGTTAACAAATATCTAAATAAACCAACAAATAAAAACATTTTGACAAAAAATTAAACCGGCGAAAAAATCAACTGAAAAGCAAAAAATAAAATAAACCTTCTTAGTCTTAATGATAATTGAGCTCCTAAACTAATGTGGATAACTAATTTTGAGTACGTGCCAAACAAACAATTATCGAAGATCATTATATTACTTTGAAGAAGTAATCAAAACGCCGATGTGCATCTCCCTACCATCATTTTACGCTTTACCTAATTCAATTGCTAGTTTGTTTGGCGCCGACTCAAAATTAGTTACTACATTAGTTTAGGAGCTTAATTATCACTAAGACTAAGAGGGTTTATTTTATTTTTTTGTTTTCAGTTGATTTTTTCGTCGGTTTAATTTTTTGTTAAAAAAATTTTATTTTTCAATTTTTCTAATTACTACCTACTTGATTTTTGATCACTACCTACTTGATTTTTGATTATTTCCAAAATACTTCAACTATTAACTGTTAAATAATATGATTATGTACTTAAACTATTTATTGTTATATAATATAAATTATTTTTGAAAGTTCTGGTTAGTTGATTTTATCACTTTGTATATAAGTACATCCTTTCATAGAATGTAATTATTGTGACGAATGTGGGAGGATCGTCAATGTTATTACATATGTGTGCCAATGTTCACAAGTGAAAAATCAATCATCCCCTATTTTTATACCCATAGGGGTGGATTATTTTATTCCAAATTGAAATATGATCAACTATGAGGTATATCCTATCTAATAAAAAAAGAATCAACCAAATCGGAAAACCTACTACAAAGTTATGCCTGATAGAATCGGTTAACGGACCAAAATTCAGAGGGTGAACGATCAATATCCTCCACATTATGCTACCCTTAGGAATTTTTTTTTTGTTCGTATTCAAATGGGACCAACTTCGAAGTACACCCTATCCAATGAAAAAAGAATCATCGGAATCGAACTGCTCTGTGAAAAGTTATGCGTGATCATTCATAAAAAAAAACGCGTTGACTAGAGAACCTCCTCCTTTTTTATTTTGTCGGTTGAAAATTGATTTATCTCATACATAATCTCCCTCCAACGGAGTTAACATACTAGTACTACAATTGATCATATCTTCATAATTAAAAAAACATGAAAAAACGAATAATACAAAAAAAACAACTATCAAAAATCAGAAAACCAATATGCAAAATCTCACTAATAAATTCGAATCGGTAAGTGAATTATCTACCTTCGCCATATCCCTAGCAAATATGTATACACAACCAACCGTTCCAAAAATAGTATGGTCGTACGTTAGCGACGAATATTGCCAATGACGATTTTCAGAAGTTGCTGGTGTATGAAATACTATACCTAATATTTTCCAGGGTTGCCTATTTTCCACAAATTGAAAGACGCTTGGAGGTGGGCGCTCTGAAAGTAGTATATACCTTCCAAGGAATATACAGAAGATGCGCCTTGCACCGCTGGCGGTAAACAGTAGTATTTCAAAAAGTATGTTCTACTATCAAGAAGGCTTCCAACAAATTTTTTAATGTGTGAACTACTAAGATGATTTTAGGACAGTTTCTACAGGAATTCATTAGAATGTCTGTATACAGACGCTCTGTTGGAGCCGGAAGCTTGGAAGATAGTGATTTGTTAAAGTACGCCCGGATGATAGTGGGATGTATATAAATATATATATATATATATATATTATTTATATATATATATATATATATATATATATATATAAATAATGGGGTTTGTGTTTCTTGTCTATCTATCTAAATCACAAATATACTAACATCAGAGTCAGCCACAAAAGCACAAAAACAATGTCAACGAATTTTTTTTGGAAAACTGAAACCTGAAATCCCACAAAATTAAAAAGACCCGCATAATTTACCAAATTCCATGCAATGAACCAACATGTAATTAAGTCTATATCGGCCAGACCTTTCAGTATTAGAAAATCGCCTGAAATCACACAAATATGCAAAAACTGCCCTGAACAATCACAAAAAAAACATCATGATTTCAACTATGAACAAACGGAAATTCTTGCCACTAAAACATCAAAAACGTGAATTCTTCGAAATGATTCATATAAAGAAAAATACAGACAATAAATAATAGAACCGACATCACTAACTTAAAACAAAGTCTACCACAATCTACTTTAAAAATAACCACCTACCATCACTCCATCTATAACAAATACAACCGAAGTAGATTTCCACATATACTTCCGTCCACCGACAACCCAAGTTGCTTCATCGCACCATTCCAACGATATGTCTCACGTCCGTATCAGCCAGCCTACTTATCGAGTTGCTCTCGTGTTTTAATAAAAAATAACAATAACAAAGAATTGGCGCTTCATACCTAAAAACACAATGAAAAGAAGGAAAAAATAATATAATTATGGAAAATGTTTCATAAAAATAATCTGCTGCTTTCAATCTTTTCAACTACTTTGATTCAAAATAATGGTTCAGCTAATTCTTCTTAGGTAGTCCACTTGTTGTTGTCAACCAAAAATATTTTGTAGTCCCTGAAGAACTCATCAACAGAGTAGTAAGCTTTTTGCAGCAGAAAAGATTTGAGTCACCTTTTAAAGACCATGATATTTGAGGATTCAATATCATCGCTAGCTTATTATATAGCTTAACCCCACGGTACATGGGATGATTCTTCTGAGACAGTGTCAATCTACTATATGGTTGATGTAGTTGATACCAAGATATTAGTGTCATCAGCAAAAATGACAGTAATGGAAGCTTTTGTACAAAATTTCGGAAGGGGTCCAATTTTCTATCAGAATTTATTCCATTCACACTGACCAGCTGACTACGATCTAACCCAATTCAATGCAGAGTCTCGCACACCATAAAACTGCAATTTATATAATATGGATAAAGTTAAAATACACCAATTTGTTGGTGACACACAAACATACATTCATTTAAAAAAATATGAAGTACATCAGGCATGTCTGAATATCAACAATGCAATAGCTAATATCTATAATTAAGCATGGACTGAAAATCAACCCCAACAAAACCCAGGCAATAGTTCTGGGGAACAGCAGTGATACTAGGGAAGATGAACTGAACATTATCATCAATGGAAACGAAATTGAGCCATGCGACTCGGTCAGAAATTTGGAACTGATAATCGATACCAAGCTTAGATTTAAACTGCAAGTTAATTCAGTAAAAGCAAAGTCTAGTTCTGCACCTAGAATTCAAAGAATACAGAACTCTAGTGTACAGCCCATCATTTCCTTGGGCAGATGTGATCATGTGTCTGGTAAACTTTCCCAGATGGGTTGGCTTAGCATGTTTAATAGAATAGAACTTGGCCTGCTTAGTTTACCAAGTCCTACTACTAACCATTGGTTCTGCCATTCACAACTGCGTTTTTGAACATAGTTCTACAGGAATATCTGACTCCAGCTTGACAAATGTATCTGAGAGCTCTCTTTTGAAGTTGAAAATAGGCTTAATAATGTTTTGTGAGCCTGCACCCCATTATCATATTCTTTAATGTAAGTGGGGTTCACATAGTGCAAGGCGTTTCTAGTTGAACTTCGGTCGAGATAACTAGAGATAGTTGATGGTTCTAATGACATAGTAGTTTGAGGATAATTTTTTGCAGAAATAATTAATGTAATTATCAAATTTCAAATTTTTATCATTATGTAAACCTAAAGATTTGTTCACTTGTTTGGAGGCAATGATTTGGTTATCAAGAAATCTCGGTTCTATGTTGTATTTGAAAGTTATAATGTTAGTTTTGGAGAGATTAACACTCCAATGGTCGCGCCGCATCTGAGAGATGCAGCCGTTGTATTAATTGATATTAATGTGGCCTATGTGATGATATTGACTAGCCGCCCTGCCTATCTTCCTAAATCGAGTAGAAAGTAGCTTTTGAACTGTAACTTTTGAGTCAACTACGGCGGCCGAATACCAAGTGCATCTATTAGATGCCACGTGACTAAATTTATGAGGAGTATTGTTTTGATTGAATATTTCTTGCGCTAAACTTCAATTTCCCATTCTGTTTTATAAAATTATTTTCAAAGTAGTATATTTTATAACTAAAATATTAGCATGAATCTGACATCTTTATTTATTATTTTAGTTTTTGAATGTTTCTTGTACTAACTATAATTTTCCAATTAGTATATAGGGTGAATCATGACTAACGTGGTGGTCTCTTACAGATAAACAATACACTGTGTTATATTTATTCCGCAAGAAGCTTATGTATGCCAGTGTTGGCTACATTCTGAAATCATGTTTGAATGTACAGGGTCTTCTACAAAAGTATGTCAGAGCAAAGATGTTTTTTTTATCAAAATGAATATAAGAAAGTGTATTGTTTACCTTTAAGGGACCACTCCTTTACATAGATATGGTTTTAACAGGAATAATATGTCTTCAAACAAAATAGTTCGTCCAGACAACCTAGAGGATATTGCAAAAATTCATAAAATTATGTTTAATAATTTTCTGCAGTGTATTTAGATTCCATTTGTGCCAAAGAATGGACTTGTCATCTGCAAAGATTGTGAACTTTCCACCAATAGATATATTAGCCCAATCGTTAACATACAAAAAAAAGAGCAATGGGCCAAGAACAGACCCTTGACGCAGTCGAATGCCTTCGACAAATCACAAAACACTGTTGCAGGAAACTCTTCATTATTCATCTGAAGATACAGGTCATCCAGAGGAAAAAAAATGCATCATTAGTACTTTTTGTAACTCAAAATTCTTTTTTTTATTCGTTTTTTAATAATTTTTGCTAATGAGGGAAGTAGAGAGATGGGTCTGAAGTTTGCTGACATAACAATTTCATTAAGAGGAATTTTTTCAATTACAGCCATGAAGGAAGTCCGTTGAGGATCTGTGAGCACACAGTCCCACAAGATATACAAGAATCTAAAAGCTTGTAGTTGATACTTACTATTTCTGGTAATTCACTATTGGGCCATTGAATGGATGTGAAACTTGGCAGAACAACGACACTGTATAAGTCTTCATATTCGTATTTCTTCTTTCCAGAGTCAGGATTGAATCCACCCTCTACACCAATTGCTAAACGAGTAATCTTTTTCTCTGGACCATCGCCTTGTGGTGGTGAGGCAACCTGACGTCAAATATGAATATTTGTGAGGAATATGAATGATCTTATAGCATTCCCTTCATTTACCTAGTTAGAGCTTATACATACCTCATGTCTTACCCTCCTCACATGCAAAAACACAGCGTGACCAGTCTTTCTGAAATATCTTTCGACATGATCTCGCCCCAATCCAATGAATGTTGTTAAGCTCACGTACAAACCGGTATCGGTATCCTAAAATTATTTATTCTAACCTAAATCTGAGATTATGTATTTACTCACCGGATTGTCGAATGAGAATACGCATTCATCTTTGTAAACTTTATTCTGGCCGGTCGGAACTTTGATATCATTCAAGTGCTGTGAAAAAATATCCATTATTAAAAATTAGGGAATGAATAGCCCAATATTTTGATAGACTTATTTGACTTTTTGACGTGGATGAGATGACAGGTGACAGGGTTGTCATGCGTCATGCAGGACTTGTTTTACTATAGACCTCTGGCGTCTAGATTCCAGCGTCACCACGGCGGCGAACTTTTGCAAAATTTATTGACAGATCAAATGTAGTAGCATTGAAATACATGTAAGAGTAGTATAAAAAAATTATTTAGATATAATGTCTGTTGAAAGAAGGAAAAAACTATTCGTTAGTAAGACGTGTTGCGTCGTTGGGTGTAATAATACAAGCATAGAAAACTGTAAGTGAAGTTTTATTATTTTCCGTCGTTAAACACGATTGGAAACAACAGTTGATCAACTCATAATTTAACTATTTTACGGGCACTTAATCACATTTTGAAACCGATTCGGCATAATAATTCTTCGGGATCAACTGATGATTTGTTTGATATTATGAACAGGATGTTCATAAAATCAGATATGGAACCCAAGTAGCACAGAGTCATAAAATTAACATAATGACTTCTTATACCGTCTTAAAGACCTCGTATTTGTATGTTTTAGAACCAAAAAATTAATGTGCGTTTTATAACCTTCAGGCGTCGCTATGACGTCGTGTAGTAGATATAACGATAGTACAATAAATAATTCTCGAGATGAAGTTGTACTGTGGTTTGTATGTAAATAAATTGTATGTGTCGTTAAGTAGACCTCAAGAGCAGTTGCTGTGAGGTTTTTATGACAATGAACATATGTGGTTCTGATGGAATAGATTTTTGAAACGGTTCTACGACTACATATAATGTAGTTTTATCAACTGATGAACTTTGGTCGTAATGATCACATTATGTATATATGGTTAGATTATTTTTGTTGGTTATGTTATTTTTGTTGGATAGGTATATTGTGTTATGTATGTAGAATATTCAGTTCCGTTTGAATGATTAAAATGCCAAAACAAAAATCCAATCTGCCTTACAAGAGAACTGGAGCGTATAGAAAAATATAAAGAGGAAAAGGATGAGTGCCTACCCCAAAATTAACATATGAAATAATTAATCAGTCTATCGGGACACTGCAAGAAAATGAAGTTCATCCAGTTCCTTCAATTCTTTTCACAACAAGGAAAGACAAATAATATAATCAACATAACCTCTATTGTAAATGTCAGTTATTTTTTGCGTTTTCCATTAGGCGGAACTAGCGGAATGCTTAAGTGTATATCTTTTTTTGTTTTGATAGCGTTACGACGTTAGTACAACAAAACTTGCTACTTGTGGTCACAGCGACTACATTACAACTTTTTTATGTAAGATATTGCGATGTCTTTGAGACACTCGTATGATAGTACATACCGGAGTAATTACAACTTTTCGACACTAGAAGGACGGCATCCATGTTTTTCGATTGATTGATAACATCATTCTGGTAGCCATATTGGAACAAAAATATTTGAAATAAAAAATATGGGACCCTGGGTGTTATATCAATTTAAAAATTATTGGAGATGTGCTAATCAAGTATTTTTCGTAATATGGTCTACATATTTCAACGATTAATGAGAACAATTTATGAAATATTTTTTTAAAAATATTTAGCTCTCTTCATTTTCGAGGCGCATGAATTTTAAGTGAGTAGAATTGGATTTTTATCGTAAAAATGGATTGGGTTGGTTACTAGAGTTTCAGAACAATTCTTGAAGACACATTAATGAAAATCATTTTTATC
This sequence comes from Gonioctena quinquepunctata, assembly GCA_018342105.1. Taxonomy (NCBI): domain Eukaryota; kingdom Metazoa; phylum Arthropoda; class Insecta; order Coleoptera; family Chrysomelidae; genus Gonioctena; species Gonioctena quinquepunctata. Next base: position 80,918 of record JAFIRS010002150.1, read on the forward strand.
TCGATAACTATCACGGTCACAGAGTATCATGAACATGTAAAGGAAGGCTGACTTATATATTATATTGATATGATATAAAATCCTTTGATATGGTATATATATTGTAATACTATATTATAAAGATTATGACCTTCATGCATAATGATATAATGACTACACTAAGACCACAGAACGACCCTTTTGCGACTGGCTTATATAAGTCTATATTGGTAAGTCATTACCACTACTTTATAACGTCGATGTGACGTCGCAAGAGTGTGCCTTTTTGTCGTATTGGCATACATAGTGACGCCTTAGCATATTACAAGGCATAAGTCATGGACTTTTGCGAAAGGTCTAGTAGACGTATATACAACCGAATTATGACCTCTCTGTGCTACTTGGGAACCATCTGCGACCGAAACATAAACTTCAGTCACTATCTTCCATCGTTGGGACAACCTCTTGGGAGGTATTCTCAATTCAGAATGTTTCTTTTTTCATCAATTAATAGTCCGCACTTCTTCAAAAGAAAGTTTGTACGGCGTGTCTTGTTTTAAAAGTGGTTGTGGCAATTTTTCGTTTCAAAATTCTGTAATTTCGCACCTAGTGTATGTTTCTTTCTATGTGGTTTTCTCATTATTTTTCGAAATCGGTTCTTAAGTTGATGAAACATTTTACAATTTCCTACGATTCCCGCTTTGTAGGTAAATAAAGTTTCAATTACGTTCCTATTGTTATCTACCTGCAACATATAAAATGGAAAATTAATTCGAGTCGTAGAATTGAATATGCATGTATTGAATAGGCACCACATATTATCTATTCCATTTTCGCATTTTTTACAAATAAATAAAAATACATTCCAACACAAATTATTTAAAACCAACAAATACATTAATTTAGCGGTTTGGTAACATTCATTTACTGAATCATTTTGGTGTCGACCACAGAACACGTTTCATTTCACCTTTCCAAAACATTATATGCATAGTTACTGTGTCAAACAATTTAGCATTCTTACTTCTAATAGCACCTTGTACGGAAATCTCATTCACGAGAACAAATCCAAAATATAGGAATCTATATATCTTTCCTAACATTATTCCATTCCAACAACGTTATTTTTTGAAGTGTTGAGAATTTTGCTATATTTCGACACGGTGGTGGCGCTGCAATCTAGACGCAAGTCGCGTATAACATTGTCTGAAGATATATAGTCGATTGATGTCTAAAAGCTGGATTTATAGTTAGACGGACTGTAAACGTAGACGCACTGTATACGTAACAAACGGACTGTAAAATATTATTGAATTTATAAATCGACGGAACGGAATTTTTGCGCATGGATAGAAGTGTTAGTGACATTTGACATTCAACATAACCTACACATTATACGAATCATAAACAGCCTGTGTTGGTTTGGATTTGTATGATATTCTAAATATTTATCTATGCTTCGTTTTCTGTGTCACAATGGATTATGAAATATATGAAGGTATGTTTCTTGGTGCCGTGGGACTGTTTTTGTGTGCAGTAGCATTGGAAAAGTGTCGACAAACTCGAAGAACAATAATTATGCGACTAGACGTTAGAGTTCGTCCAGTATTGAAACGACCTCTTTGGCCTTCCCCCACCTAACAACCAATTTTTCTCGAAGATACCCGAGCCATTGTCTAACTGTGGCTATTAATAGAAATTCCATAGGCGTACCAAATTATTTGGTATAGGCGATTCACGAGACGTAGAGAACTTACACTCCTATAACTTTCCTAACACTCCTATTTCTTTTTCCGCTACTGAATAGTACTTACCACTGGGCATTTTGGCAAGGTAACGAGTAAACTATTGCAAAGTTGAATAAATAACTGCACAACCTATTTATTAATTAAACAAACCTAACCTTTCAAACGCTGCATGCCAAGACACTGGTGAAGATTCGCCGTAGTACAGCAAATCGTGTCCACTCGTGTTTTCCCCCTCTCTACCTACCAACAGGTCGTTTCAATACTGGATGAGCTCTACCACTTCTCTTACGTTACATCATGCGTTTACGTTCATTTATAAACAAGAGTACATAAATTATATAGTTGATCTTTTTGCAGTGCGTCTACATTTACAGTCCGTCTAACTATAAATCCAGCTTTTTAGGCAAACTGTTCAAAACTACACTTCCGTTTCTTTTTAGAAGGAGACAGTTACGAAATATATGAAACACGATCCATGATCTATTTCGTCTCACTAGGACATCGGATATCTAATTTTATTGGGCAGCAACGGGCTTACGCCATCTGCTGACTACTGAAGGGCCCCATCTCGGTCAAAGCCGGCACTAGGTATTTGGCTACCCTAGGCGAGAAATATTTTGGCGCCCTATTTTACCCCTCATAAGTATTTTCAGCACGATTTCCGCTTGTTTCGTTCTTCGTAGGTTCCAATCTCTCGTCATAATATTGAGAATTGGATTTTTACAGGTTGAAGACTTTTTTCATTGCTGTGACATTTGGCAACATGATTATATCCCTAGAAAAAAAACCAAATTGAGCAATAATGGCGTAAAACCCTAGTGGTGCTTTTCTTACTTTCGTTTTTGCAAATTCTTCCACTAAGTCTTTCGGGTCAATCTGGCTTGACAATTCGCTTTCGATAGAAATCAAAGCAAGACCTGTAAGTCTTTCCTGGCACATTGTTATGCGAAAACAGACTTTGTTGTAAATAGTAAACTCAACTCAAGACGGCCAACTACTAGCGTCCCGTGTGGCACTAGCGGAGAGGCGGGCAGGCATCAAGAAGAAAGGGGCTGTTGACCTTGACCAAATTACATGGAAGGCGCACGCGGAAGGCAGATGATGCTCCATGTGATCGTACCACCCAGTTAACACAAACATCCCTGAGATGTCGCATTCATATCGCCAAATGTTACAAAAGTGAATCCCCATAATACGTCGCTGTTACCACCAATAGATGCCAAATAAGATGAAAGGTTCACATTGCTCTTCTCATTTCGGTTAATCTGAGACGAATATGAATGTGAATTTGTGAATCTCTCTGACTTCTCAAGCACATTCATTGCTGAATCGAAAATTTCAGTAGTTTAGAATCCCATTTTCATGTCTCGATGGTGAAGAAGTGATTCGCATTATTTTAAATAAAGTGACCTTGGTGAATATCAGTTTTTGAGCCTTTTTAACCTCTCAGGAACATTCAATTTTGAAATGAAAATTATATTGTGCGGGAATCACAACTTTATGCCGAACAATATTTTACAATAGGTATACAATAATACATTTTAAAACATCAATGTTACCTATATGTCGGTCGGGGGAGGAGAGTAGGCCGCAACGCAATGTAATTCAGACATTTTTTTATACATAATACCTATGTGAGTGGAGTATTATTTCATACATCATTAATATTGACATTATATATATATATATATATATATATATATATATATATATATATATATATATATATATATATATATATATATATATATATATATATATATATATATATATATATATATATATATATATATATAAATATATATACCTAACATAGTAGGTAGGCTTTTTTCAAAAAGTCATGAAGAAACCACATAGTTTATATTATGTGGTATTATATTTAAATAATTCAAAGCAAATATCTCGAAATTGAATAGGTATACGTATCTGACTACATATATTGACGATGATCATCTCTAGTGTAGGAGACCATAGAAATAATATATATATCTTACTCCAAGATTATGATTTCTATGAGACTCGAGATTGAAGTGTTATTTATTCGAATGGAATCTCAACAGAGAAATTCAAATTACCTATATGGGTACCAAGATCGACTTCGTCGCTAACAAAGGTGTACGTATCCCCTACCCAATATTACTCAGTGTTAAGAAACGAGACATATCTATTTTTGTTGCAATTAAGTGAAAATTCATGGCTTTTCCACAGTGCATGAAGTTTAAAATTATTCAAATAAAACCTGTCTCCCGCTCAACCTGCGTAATCATTCAGGCGGCGCACAATATGAACGCATCTGATTGGTCGATCTAACACCTATTGCCAGATTATTCTTTACGAAGTGTTAGGTAGTGAAATATAATTTCATTACCTCAATAAATATTGCTATTGTGGGAATTATTCCATCACAATGAATCCATTTTCAAAAATGATACAGAGAAATCAACTCTATAATTTTGAAATCGAATAATGTAGAAGTTTGGTTGAGGAAAATATTGATTACTTCTTACGGAAGATTTCCTAATGAAATCTGACAACGCTGGACAGTTTCGACCGTTGACACTAACAGGTGCTAAGCTAGACTATGACGTCACAGTAGAATGCTCTATAGAGAACTCAGCAATTCTACTGTGATGACGTCCTGTGTATTCGAGTTTCGGTTTGTTTGTGCTTTTGTGCTGCCATTTGCTTGCTTTGGGGCGTCTGGATTATGATATAAATGTGTTTAGTTTTCCAGTGTCTTTATACATACTTTTCAAGGTGAGTAACAGCGTGATTCATTGAATTCACGATTAAAATAGGTAGTTAGTAATTTTTGGAATACTTTGGAACCATTGTCTGATTTGAGTTTTGATGTATTTGCGATATATTTATTTGATCCATCATAAGGTGAATACCTACAACTAGCTATAAAATAATTTAATTTGTATAAATAAAGCTCACATTGATTGAACAAGATATAGATATTCATGAAAATATACATGTGTTGCAATTTGATAAGCTACAAGTATTTGCACATTTTTTGAACTATTGGATTTTTTTCTCTTTTCATAATACACTTATCAACATACAGGGTGTAACTGAATAAGTGTAAAACATTTAAGGAGGTGATTCCTCATCGAAAAAAAGATAGGATCTTTCATATAAAGAAACTTCATTGGAGCATCCCTTGTTAAGATACAGCCCCTTAAAGGGGGTACATAAAATTTGTATAACAATTTTTTTCACAAGCACTGAAAAAGTTACAATATTGAAATTAACCTGACGTTTTGTACTACCAAAAGACACTTAGCCAGTAATTTATTTGGTTTTACCCCATGGTTGTAAGGGGTGAAAAACGCAACCCCTAAAATTTATTTCCAATGTAACTTTTTGTCTTATTATTTGTTTACCATTTAAAAATTTATTTCCGATAGCCTGTTTCATTCTAAACAAAAAATGTCTCTTGGGTTTTTTGCCCAAAATAAACCAGTAAGCAGCAAAACATTATTTTACGAACAACTACAGAGATACATCGTCATAAATGCGAAAATACGAAACTAATCTATCTAGTAGGTAGGCGATAGTGACAATTAAATTGGTATGACGCTGTCAGTTTGGGAATTTTCGAAATTGAATTAATACTAATTGTGTGTTGTTGTTCTGTTCTTAATTTGTTACTTTAATAATTCACTTGTTAATAAAATGGCATACACAAATGAGGAAATGGCTGATATGCATTACGTTTACGGTCTGTCGCAGGGGAACGGGTTAGAAGCTTCTAGAAGATATGCTGAAATGTATCCTCAACGGCAGCATCCTTCACATAGAATATTTGCTCGACTTCATCAACGATTACGAGAATATGGTTCATTCGACAAAAGAACGCAGGATTGTGGTCGCCATCGAGAAATACGAACACCACAGCTTGAGGAAGCAGTACTTAATTTGATTGAAGAACAACCTACTACCAGTACTAGAAAGATTGCTTTCCAGCTAAATGTTGATCATATGACGGTATTTCGAATTTTAAAGGAACGACTCTTATACCCTTACCATCTGCAACGAGTACAGGCACTGTTACCGCGAGACTTTCCGAACCGTCTTGAATTTTGCAATTGGATGCTGGAAATGATTAGAAGAAATTGTGACTTTCTGAAGACGATAGAATTCACAGACGAATGTAGTTTTTCTCGGGACAAGATTATTAATTTTCATAATTACCACATATGGGCTGATGAAAACCCTCACGCTATTGTCGAAACTAGCCATCAAGAACAGTTTTCTCTTAACGTGTGGCTCGGAGTTATTGGGGATGATTTAATTGGGCCTCATTTTCTACCTCCTCGATTAAATGGTGAGGCATACGTTCAATTTTTAAGAGAAGTGCATCCAGTACTGCTGGAGGAAGTTCCTTTGGGCGTCAGAAGTAGCATTTTAGTCAAGTAGCAAGTCAGCATTTAACTGAAACATATGCAAATCAGTGGATAGGTCGAGGAGGACCACATAAATGGCCCGCTCGATCCCCGGATCTCAATCCTCTCGATTTCTCCATTTGGGGCCATTCACAGCATTTGGTATATCGTACTCCTGTTCGCGATGTAGAGGACTTAAGAAACCGCATCATCGATGCGTGCAGGGTAATCAGAGAGACTCCAGGAATATTTGAGCGAATACGTGGCTCAATGCGCCGACGTCTAGACGCATGCGTAATGTTTGAAGGTAGACATATTGAACATTCACTATGATTTCTACATGTTGTGTGTTTTGTTATTAATAACTTAGTTTTGTTTATTATCCTTTAATCGTTTAATGCAGGTACTAACTACAAAATAACAATAAATCCAGTTCGCATTTATGACGATGTATCTCTGTAGTTGTTCGTAAAATAATGTTTTGCTGCCTACTGGTTTATTTTGGGCAAAAAACCCAAGAGACATTTTTTGTTAAGAATGAAACAGGCTATCGGAAATAAATTTTTAAATGGTAAACAAATAATAAGACAAAAGTTACATTGAAATAAATTTTAGGGTTGCGTTTTTCACCCCTTACAACCATGGGGTAAAACCAAATAAATTACTGGCTAAGTGTCTTTTTGGTAGTACAAAACGTCAGGTTAATTTCAATATTGTAACTTTTTCAGTGTTTGTGAAAAAAATTGTTATACAAATTTTATGTACCCCCTTTAAGGGGCTGTATCTTAACAAGGGATGCTCTAATGAAGTTTCTTTATATGAAAGATCCTATCTTTTTTTCGATGAGGAATCACCTCCTTAAATGTTTTACACTTATTCAGTTACACCCTGTATATCTTATTGAGAAAAAAATTATCATTAATCATCCCTTCACGGCCTTCTATAATCAGAAAAAGCTCAGCATAAAGTGAAAAACTCGAGGCATTTTTAGCAGAATTTTGAATGGAGCATTTGATTCAAATATTATTCTCAAATGCCTCTTTATGAAATTTATATCTTGTTAGCTAATACCTTCGTCTTCGCACGCAACGGTATTTCACCCCTGAAGGGTTGAAGTGGTGTGATAAAACTACCATGACATGAATGTTACTCCTTCATCAACATGCCAAATTTGAGTCGATTCGTGGATTGGTTGTAGTGTGATGGGGTAACAAATACAGAAATCATCTTTTAGATCTATTGTATTAGGCTATCTCATTTTATTCTTTCTTAGAAGTTTCTCATGAACCAAACATTTGATTCATTAAAAATATAGAATCATTATTTAGATGGTGAGAAAAAATAGCCACAAGAAATTTTTTGAATAACATATTTTTTTTCAGCATTTCTGTAGCTTATTCAATTAAAATTCCCAATTTCTTATACAGACCAGAAATGGAATTTGTTTGTTTTGAGATATATTCTAAACTCTAGTTTAATTTATCTGAGGTTCACGTGAAGTTGATAAAACCAACAAACGAAATCATATTGAATCTTCTTCATTAATTTTCAGATGCAATTTCTGGGGAATACCCCGCAACACTGAAGGAGTACGAAGTATTAACAAGAGATTGGCTTCGCCATGACAAGCAGAGAAAAGAACGGGAAGCACCGTTGGAGCTTTAAAATTGTATTAATATTTTTCAATATTGATGTTTTCTGCTGAGAATTATTTTGATTGTATTCCCACAATTTTTATCAATTTTTTTAAGTGAATTTTGCGTAGTAATATTTTTTTTTTCATACCCATTTTATTTTTACTGAAATTTCTATCGAAACCCACTATAGAATATGTCTCCAGAAAGCTAGGAAAGCAAGGTGAGCAGAACTTATTTTTTTATTACTGGAAAATTATAAGCTAATTAGAGATTTGAATGCTCTATTCCGAAATTATGTGCTTGCATATATTTTTTAATCTAACATGTTCTGCTGGCTTAACAAAAATTAGTAGATCAAGGCGGACGGATTATAATTTTTTTCAAATAGAAAATTATAGGTTATTTAGGAAGATTTGAAAGCTCTATTCTGAAATTTTGTGCCCCTTTTTTGAAAATATGTAATATGTTGACGTTTACATTTTTTCAGTATCGCATTGTTCACATCACTTTTTATTTCAGTCACAATGAAATATCATCTTGAAATAGAGCACAAACATGCTTACATTAAAAATAATTTCCTATTCAAATATTTCAAGGTGCCATTTCAATGTGTATGAAGAAAGTTATCTGAACATGTAAACTTTGCTCAAAATTTCTGAATAGAGCATTCAGAAAGCTCCCCATTCGCTTTTGATTTTTCTAATTAAAAATATATCTGCCCACCTTGATCTGCAAATTTTTTGTTAAGGTAGCAGAACATGTTCTATTAAAAAAACAAGTACAAAATTTAGGAGTAGATCACTTGAATAGCTCATAATTTTTCAATAATAAAAAATCTGCATTCCATGCTCTGCTGGCTTTATGACATCTGTAGAATGTTAGTTCTATGAAATCCCTAGTGAGATGTAATCTGATTCAAAATGTGATTCACTTTCAAGTAAAATTGAGCATCCTTGTGAAACCTCGGATTGGTCTATGTGACAGAAATTTGAGGTCTATTAGTCTTCTCATTGAATATCGTCATCGATCTACATGTGATTGCAATAGATACATCAAAATTAAAGGAGTATGTAACATTCTTGGGAAGCACAATATAATTCTCTCAGAGCTTCCCTGGCGTCAGAATATGACACATTCAAAGAGTGGAAAAGTACCTCACGTTCATGAATGGTGGATGGTTTTCCCAACTTCACATTGTGATTACAATGTTACCTCAATGTGACTCAAAATGTGATGTAAAATAGAGAGTCGCACTAAGATAACTTCGAGTTCCATTTGTCATCAGAATGTGAAGTAGAAAATGACCAATAGGGCCCGAAATAGAAGTTCTGGAGATGGCAATATGAGTCGCAATTTGACTCGCAGGTGTGATGTGAAACGTGGATGTGAGTTCCCCTAACATCTCTGAGATCAATTTGTGTTTACTGGGCATGGACACAGGGGGGCACAAATGTTTGTTTTTCTGCCATTGTATACGAAAAAAAAAGCCGTAGCGCCGCCCCTAAGTCCCCCCCCAGGTGGCTGCCCAGGCCGCCGGCCCTGCGTATGGTTGATTGACTATATAGATCTTTAGACAATGGCCATACTAAAAATACAGACGAAAATGCGCACTACTTGTGCGCTATTTCACAAATTCTGATTTGAAATTGATATACCCGCTTTGAGAGTGAACAAGCGTTTTTTTATTTCATTATTTAACGTCTGTCTATTTCTTAACGACCCCTATGACGGACGGCATATGCATCGCTATTCTCGTGCTGATCAATATAGCGCCTACAGCTGTGGATATGCTATACTACGCTGCAGTTATTCGGGACATTTCAACGCGGGCCTTTCCTGCTAGGTTGTTATACATTCAAGTACTAACCGCGCCCAGCCTAGCTGCTACAGATATAGATTTGACACTCTCGTCAACTTATAAATATATCAATTTCTTTAAATAACCTACTCTCAGTTCGACAAACTATTGTCCATAGTTGGTTGAATTAAAGAGGTTGTTTTAAGGTACACCAATTCGATTAAATGCATAAACTAATTACCTGCTTTCTTTACGAATCCATGTTCGACTGATAAATATTTTTAAATGAAAAATCAACAAATATCAACATCAAGTATCGAAGAATGATATATATAATGCTTCATAGTTAATCGCCGTTTTTTTTTATTTGTGAATCTCGAAAAGCATGCTTTTATATATTCTAAAAACTTCTTCGTCTCCAATTGGCGGGATCACAAACCGTAAATTTGCCTATATGTGCTTGAAGTTGAAATATAGTGATAAAATATTGTGTGCATAGTTATTCCTGAAAGATATTGTGTCATATTCGAATAAACTCTGCTCTGAAACCCTCAAATTCAGTGAGACATTGCTGCTTCTTTTGATGTCATATGTCCAATGTTTGGCATTTACTTGAGTTGACTATTTTGTGGAACTTCTGAGTAAATGTTAGTCTGTTTCATCCTACGAATAAAACAGAACTTGTGTCAGCATATGTGATATTGAAAAGAAGACTTCGTATTTGATATAGCCGTTCTTGATTTAGTTATTCTTGAATAATATGTATGTATACCGAGTGCTATGTCATTATTTTTTCGGTCTGCTCACATTGTAAAGAAATACTATTAATAACACTTGACAACGCTATAAATCCTGGCACTCTTGGTGATAGGCGAGTTGCCAGAGTCATTATTTTGCGGAACTTCTGAGGAAATGTTATTCTGTTTTAACTTATGAATAAAACAAAACTTTTGTCAGCATGTGTTATATTAAAATGAAGACTTCGTATTTGACAGCTGTTCTTAATTTAGTTATTCTTAAATCATATTTATGGATACCGAGTGCTGTCATTACTTTTTCAGCCTGCTTACATTGTAAAGAAATATTATGAATAACGCTCGGCAACTCGGAGATCGGCCATATTTCTGAAATTATTACATCACAGGAATTTTTTTTTTGAAAATCCACTTCGAAAAAGAAATTGAAAAAAAAACAACCACTTTTCTCATCTCATTGTGGTATTTTTTCCAAAAATTAGTGATCTCGCCTATGTAATAATTTAATCAGTGTTGTGTAGATAATCGTAAATTGAATATGCTGGATCATTTATTTTTAGTCCCAAAGTGTTTATATTGTTCTATTTTGTATATGAAAAAGTTATATTAACAGGAAATTCTGTGTCTATATTTCGAGTGTGCCTGTCCCAATCTGATTCATGCATTCGTGCATTATCGACTGTCATCTGTCACGATCACATGTCATTTGAACCTTGACGCAGTAGGCAATAATGACGATGATAAGGGGTGGGTAATTATAGCGAATAACCTGGTACATGTCAGGGTTACTATATATATATATATATATATATATATATATATATATATATATATATATATATATATATATATAATATATATTATATATATATATATATATTTATTATATATATATGTATATATATATATATATATATATATATATATAATCTGACAGGGTTACGCGAAACCTCCATTTTGATGACGTCTGATGTGTGCCAGAATAGCCAACTTTATAGAACATATATTCAAATTTCGAAGGTAGAATGGATCTATATCTTAGCTCAACGCGCCGAAGAAATAAATGAAAAATACATCAAATGAATCAATTTTTGTAGAATGTATTGTGAAGGCCTAAAAAAATAATATGGAAGAAGACCAGAAACATCCTTTCACATGGTGTTTAAGCCTTGTTTAAAGAGAAAAAAAATTAAAAAATTTTCTTTAAACAAGGTACCTTTTAGAAATGATTGAAAAGCTATGGAATCAAATTTGCACGTATACGTATTGTTCGTACGGTTTATCACACTGCATGTGGTGCCCAGGCATTTCTCAAAACTACGAAATACAATTAATACTACTGCACTATACACTGCCTTCGCAGAGGATGATAAATCAAACATTACTGGAGTTATTGATCAACACACTTTATGTTCAAAACAAAACTCACAATCAAGAAGAACAAGGATAAATACAATATAAACAACTGACTAATTCATATATGTTGGCAGCAGTGGCACACTTTGAATAGATCTTCCTGTTCAGGATTTAGGCCAGAGTTGTTCACCAAATACGTTATAGTTATTTGTGAATTGTGATTATCTCCATCATACCTACCCATTCTCTTGAAATGATAATCAAAGAATAAAACCAAATTATCTTTGAAATAAAATATTTTATCCTGTGAAGTACTGCATACAATTTAGTTCATGTCATATAAGTAACTCAGAGTTATTAATTTCATTGAAACCCCCCCTGTCATGGCAGCGGTTTTACTACGCATGCCCTTATGTGTACCATGCGGTACAGTAGGGCTCGTTCCAGAAAAACGGTATTGGCCTTCTAGTTCTCTGAGTTCTGTGATGCCAGCCCTTCGTTCAGTGGATGACACATAACTAGAATTTATTTAAAATATGAAGACACTTTTTTATCAAGGGAAATATGTTAGCGTCCAAGATTTAAAAGAAAAAGAATAAAAAAACTCAAAATATTATAGTATCAGCTAAACACTTGAAAGAATGTAATTCTTTGGAAATAATTTTTTATTGAATTTGATAATGTTAATTGTTAATTAAGTATTTTTATTTGGTAACGCCGATTTTATTCAAAAACCGACTAATTGTTCACAGAATGACTCAATATTTTTTTTGCTTCCTGCAGCGCATTTTAAATGTGTACTCAATAATATCATGCTATAAAACTGTTTGAAAGTTGATAACTTTGTTAGTGATTAATTTCTGAAGTTAACAAAATATAAGAAATCGAGTGAATATTGTCAAATTTTTTGTATTGATATTTTACATTATTATCAGTTTTATGTCTGACAAAGGCATTTTACAACAAATAAAAAAATACGCAATATGTTTATGAAATATTTACAAACAAATGCATATGTTTATAATAGTTTTTTTTTATTTTTTTATTATTTGAATAATATATTAGACATTTTTTTCTTTGAAATTAATAATTGGTTATTCACTACCTGATAAAATAATGTTCAATTATTAATGTAATTGTTTGTTTAGTTAACAATTAAACAAACTTTCATTGGCATTATATTTTTTGAGTGGAACAAAAAATAACAGAAACAACCATATACGACAAACTGTTCCAAAAATTTTGTTTATAATTTTTATAGAATTTTCTAGAAAAATCACAAAATTGTCGTATATGGTTGTTTTTTTATTTTTTGTTCCACTCAAAAAAATGTAATGCCAATGAAAGTTGTTTAATTATTAATTAAACAAACAATTCATTATTAATTACACATTTTTTCATTAGGTAGAGAATAACCAATTATTAATTAAAAAAAATCCTAATATATTATTTAAATACTAAAAAAAAAACTATTATAAACATATTTAATTCATGTATTTGTTTGTAAATATTTTATAAACATATTGCGTATTTTTTTATTTGTTGTAAAATGCCTTTGTCAGACAAAACTAATAATAATGTAAAATATCAATTAATTTTTTTTTACAATATTTACTCGATTTCTCATATTTTGTTAACTTCAGAAATTTATAATTAACAAAGTAATCAACTTTCAAAAGTTTTATAGCATGAAATTATTGAGTAAACATGTGAAATTGCAGAGCAAAAAAAATATGGAGTCATTCTGTTAACAATTATTCGGTTTTTAATAAAATCGGCGTTACTAAAAAAACACTTGATTAACAATTAACATTATCAAAATTCAATGAAAAAATTATCTAATAATATGTTTATAATAGTTTTTTTTATTTCTTTATCATTTATATAATATATTAGGAATTTTGTTCTTTAAAATTATTAATTGGTTATTCTCTACCAAATAAAAAAAAATTTAATTACCAATGTAATTGTTTGTTTAATTACCAATTAAACAAACTTTCATTGGCATTATATTATTTTGAGTGGAACAAAAAATAACAAAAACAACCATATACGACAAACTGTTCACAATTTTTATTTTGTGATTTTTCTAGAAAATTCTATAAAAATTATAAACAAAATTTTTGGAACAGTTTGTCGTATTAGTTACTTTCATTATTTTGTTCCAAACTTCAAAAAAATATATAATTTAAAATATTTATTAAAAAAATTAAAAAAACTATTATAAACATATTCAACCTTAACTAAACAAACAATTACATTAATAATTGAACATTATTTTATTAGGTAGAGAATGACCAATTATAAATTTCAAAGAAAAAAATGTCTAATATATTATTTAAATAATAAAAAAATTAAAAAAACTATTATAAACATATTCAACCTATGCATTTGTTTGTGAATATTTCATAAACATATTGCGTATTTTTTTAATTGTTGTAAAATGCCTTTGTCAGACATAAAACTGCTAATAATGTAAAATATCAATAAAAAACAATATTTATTCGATTTCTCCTATTTTGTTTACTTTAGAAATTTATAATCAACAAGATAATCAACTTTTGAACAATTTTATGGAGTTTCGGTTTTAAATAAAATCGGCTGTTCCAAAAAAACTACTTAATTAACAATAGCTTCACATTATCAAAATTCCACGAAAACATTTTTTCATAACGAAATCACATTCTTTCAAGTACTCAGATAATAATATGATTTTTTTGAATTTTTAAATTTATAGTTAGTAGTATAAAAAAATATTTTATGTGCATTGCTTTCTCGAGAGATGCGGTACTCCTGCATTAACGCACACGCGGAGCCCTATTTTCAGCATTGAATGGAAATTATAAAAAAAGTTGAGAGGTGTCAAGGGACACCCGGATGGAACGTAGTTCCTTTCGATTAATTAGTGAAGGAATTGTAATAATTTTTTTTTTCAAGTTATAATCATATTTTTTTTATTATTAACAAATATAATGTAATATAAACTTAATCAGTCGGCTCAATTTTAGTACATACGCATTGATATTGTAATATTGAAATATTTATTTGCTTTTAAATTTATTAAAGTTATGACGCGTACACTTGCTAAACACACAATAATGGAGAGATTATAACGCGTATGACTTGGTTAGCACAATAGTAAAGAGAGGTTATAATGCGTACTTGCTGAAAATACATAGGCATTTATTATTGTCTGTATAAAATCTCTACTTACCTAACTCCATCAGCAATATCCGGAACTTGTGCAGAAACACTGTCAGGATTCATTATTGTTATTATTTTTTATTATTTATTATGTACAAAAAACCTGTATAAACTCAACAAAAATAATCGTCGCGACACCAACTGTTCAATGCAATATCCGGAACTTGTGCAGAAACACTGTCAGGATTCATTATTGTTATTATTTTTTATTATTTATTATGTACAAAAAATCTGTATACACTCAACAAAATAAATCGTCGCGACACCACACTGTTCAAGCGAAATAGAAAGACAAAACGAAAATAACTGGCTTGCTTTCTATGAGAGAGAGAGAGAGAGAGAGAGAGAGAGAGCGAGACAGAGAAACACGCGCACGATGCACGGCTTACAACTATAGCGAAAAGTCTCGTACAACTTTTGGTCTTAATTTATTCCGTCTAGCCCTCTTTCACAACGCGCGATAAGGAATACGTTCCAATAATTCAGATAGAGTTCCGGGAGTACGAACTATTCCATGGAAAATTTCCTGCTTTTCTAGAACCATTCCATCGTTTTAAACAGGTGGTCATTACCCCCCTTAAACACGTGCTTGATATATCTTACAGAGGCTGTATGAATTATGCCTATTTTGGAGGTATTCATACTTCATTGAATGCTGAATAACTGTTTTCAACTTAATTTATACAGTATTAAACTATTAAGAATGTGGAGTAGATGTTAGCGCTTTCAAGAAGCAATGAGTGTAACTTGGGGACCAAATCGGCCCTTTACAGGTTATATGGGTGATTTCGGTATATGTTTGGTTGCATATATCATACAATTAGCATTGAAAGAGAAAGTGAAGGTTAATAGGGGTCATTAATGATCGATTTCGTGTAGATTAAACAGACTCGTTAATTCGAGGTCGCCGGAAAAATACTTTACATTTTTATGATGAACTTGAATATGCTCAGATTCTGTACAAAAGGAACAACCTTTTTCATTTGATAATAAATATTTCATTGGCTCTGCTCTTTATGAACTGGTCACTCCACTCCAAGGAACTGGTCACTCCACAGCCAACTGTTTCCCTTGTTTCTACCAGAATAAAATCATGAAAAGTTCAAAGAATAATATCTATTTCAAATTATTATCCAAAACTTGTTTAACTAGGGGACGGGGGAAATAAAAAATGCAATTAAAACTGCTTATGATTCACCAATATAATGCCCACAAGAGGTTATCTTGACGATAGAAGATAGTGTTTATCTTTCACTCGCAGATGATTTCACATCTGATTTTATATTTTCAACAAATCAATCTATCATACCCCATGACAGGTTTTAAAGTCAGAAAACACTAATGTCAAAGTGTCTCTCCAAAAAAAATCATTCTAACTTTTTCCATCCTTGCAAAGTGAGATTGCTTCTTGAAAATGTGTTTCCCATTTCTTCCTGTCTTCCTGATGATCATGGAAGCGTGAAATAGATTTTCGTCGACAAAAATGTATTGAAGACCTAGTGAATGCGATGTCTCTCCTGCGTCAATGTTACGAGTGATTTCTGGTACTCTCTTTTGGAAAACATTCTTCTTTCCCTCATTCATCTTTATGAGTTCCTAATTAAGACTGGAATAGAAAATCAAATTACTATCTGAATGAAAATGCAAACTTTCAATTTCAGATTTTTTCTTTTGAGTTAGGGCCTTTTCAGAATATCTATCAGATGTAGTTCAATGTCCAGCGTGGCTTTAGCCGGGGAAGTAGTTGTTTTCTGTTAGACATTCACAAAAAATATCTTCATTTTAATTGTGGATTTTTCAATTCACAGAAAAATCTTTCTATCAATATTTAATTGAGAATGTTTCCCTGTTCAACATGAATACCCCACAAGAGGTTATCTTGACGATGGAAGATAGTGACTAAAGTATATCTTTCAGTTGCAGATAATTCCACATCTGATTTCATGAACATCCTGTTTATATTTTCAACAAATCAATGCCCAGTATTATTCAAACACTGGCTTTAATTTTTTTCTATTATTATAAAGAAATGTGATATGAGTAGAATGCTTTCTACTTCCTCTAGTTTATAGGTACCACAAATGTTATTAGACGAGGTTAGTTTACAAATAACTAAGTTTTGATTTGCTTATTGTTCGTTTGAGTTTGACCAATAGCATATTTTTGCTAATGGATCTTAAAAATCAAATAAATCAACAGGACTCTATAAGCGGAGTCAAGGTGGATACTGCGATCGGGTTTTGTATTGTCAGAGTGTTGAGTTTCCAAAGTCAAATAAACGAACAGTTTTTATTCGAGTATTGTTTTAATAAATTAAAACGATCCCTGTTTTGTAACATTTGGATTTGGTCTCTTATTATCGATACATTTTTTTACCTGATTCGGAATGCAATTTCAATGTGAATCAATTTGGAGATCATCATTGATGCTCCATTGAAACATTTTATCAGCTTCTGAAATCAGATATTAGGGTAACCATCTGTAAAATCCATTGTACAAAATAATCAGTTCGTGTGAGGATTCCATGTTATTATTGTAATTTTGTCATGTGTGAATATATCACGCAAAAATGAGTGTGGTGGCTACGCTTGTTGGTTTGGCTGTAGCTACAACAACAGCTGTGGTTATGGTAATGATGGGTGAGTCCACATTTTTTTGTTATTGAAATTTTTTATAAAATGAGAAAGGTAATACAAGTAGCATATATCGTTCTGAGACACATGTTTAATGTCTAATATCTAGACACTTTTAGAGAACGTTCTTTCTTGGACGAATGATATCCATTGTATGCATAATTCATTTCCAAGGTTCTCGTGTGTTATGATTTATGATATATAAGTACTTCCTTAGACAGTAATAGGACGATCACGAATTATATCCATTATTAATTAGTACAATTCATGTCAAATGCCCTTTGGTATTGGCCATTAGGTGCCCTCAAACCTAAAATGAATACAGGGTGTTATGTAATAAGTTTCAGATATTTTACAGGACGATTCCTTAGTTATTTAAAGCGAAAAGTTCATATAAGCATGGGTCCGCAAGGCCTTCATTTTTGTTATACAAGGTGTTATAAATTTATTTTTATTTTGGTTTTTCGTGAATAATTTTCAAAATAATGTCGATATTTGGACATAAATTGGTATTTGGGGATTCTTTATTATGATAAATTCAAATTTGTTTGGGAGTCACAACTTTGTCGTGCATGTATGTATCACATTTTCTAGAAGAAAAATCGATTCTTCTATAATTTTTACGTGAAAAACGTATGCTTTTCAAAAGTCGCTCGGTTAAGGGAAACAGGAAGTTTTGGGAAAGCTAGTCATCTGTCGGGTGCACGGACGGTAAGAACCCCAGAAACCGAAGAAGCAGTTCTTAATCTGGTAAAAGAACACCCGGAAACAAGCTCCAGGAAAATAGCGCTGACGTTAAACATTTCTCATGTTCTGGTATGGATTTTTTTTATTGATAATTTGTTATATCCCTACCATATTCAAGGAGTTCGGGCACTACTTCCTCGTGACTTTCCGTCATGTATCAACTTCGGTAGACAAAGCAAATTTCTCACACAACGCTATACGCAATTTTCACAACAATCATTTCTGGTCAGAGGAAAACCCCCATGCGATACAGGAATCACATTTCCAAGAACAGTTCTGTCTCAACGTGTGGGCAGGAATCCTTGGAGATTATTTTATAGGTCCATTCTTCATTCCGGGAAGATTGAACGGAAAGAGATATCGTCATTTTCTTGAAGAAGATTTGCCTATTTTATCAGAAGATATGTCGCTTAGACTACGAAATGAAATGTGGTTCATGCATGACGGTGCCATAGCACATTTCAGCATCCAAGCGCGATAATTTTTAGATCAAACTTTCGGCAACCGTTGGATAGATCGGAGAGGGCCTCAACCATGGCCCCCTAGGTCACCAGACTTTAACAGTTTGGATTTTTTTCTGTGGGGACATCTAAAATCCTCAATTTACCAGACACCTATCCAAAATGAAGAAGAATTAGTAATCGAATAATGCGGAATCAATGAGAAGAAGATTGGATGCGTGCATAACGGCAGAAGGTGGACATTTCGAACATTCAGATTTAGATTTGTATCTAGTGTATCTAGTAAAATATACAGATATGGATCGAACATCCATTGACAGGTTGTAAAATTTTTTTTTGCCGTTGTATCTTATATATTTTTTGCCATTGTGCTTTTGGGGATTGGTACAGGGTCCTGATTTTTTTCAAACGGAATGTCATGTACTTTATTGACCGTCATCCGCCCGCCAATATTATTGACTATCTCCCAACCACTTGAAGGGTATGATTTCTTTTGGGATTTATTTTTATCTGCAGAAGCATACCGAAAAAATCACTGTCGTCACGAATATGGAATTAGGGAAAAATTATCATAATGCCATTTAATAGAATGTTTATGAGTAAATTACAATATTTACTCGATTTCTTATATTTTGTTGACTTCAGAAATTAATAATTAACAAAATAATCAATTTTCAAACAGTTTTCTAGCGTGATATCATTGAGTACACTTGTGAAATATGTTTCAGGAAGCGAAAAAATTATGGAGTCATTCTGTGAACAATGATTCGGTTTTTAATCGAATAGGCAGTTTGAAAAAATTGCTTATTTAACAATTAACATAACCAAAATTGAATGAAAAAATTCTTTTCCAACAAAATTACATTCTTTCAAGTGTTCAGCTGATACTATCATTTTTTGAATTTTTAAATTAATTTTCTTTTCAAATTTCGTGACGCTAACATATTTCCCTTGATAAAAAAGTGTCTTTATATACATTGCCAATTAGTGTGGCATCCGCTGAACGAAGTTTTTCTTCGTTGAAGCGATTGAAAACTTGGCTGCGATCAACGATCAACAGGAGTGGTTGGATGGATTAGCTCTACTTCATGTTCATAGAGATGTGCAAATAGATGTTTCAAATGTTATTGAAAGGTTTGCAAATAAAAAATACAGGAGACTGGAATTTATTTTGTTTTTTATTTTTATTTTGAAGAAAGAAATCTTTATTTTTGTACCTATTATATGTATATGTATATATTTTTTTATTTTATTACATTTTGTATTTTTGTTTGAATTTGAATGAAAAAAAAAATACCCATGTTTTTTGTACCTAGAGGTATATACCTTTTTTATGTCATTACTTCGTTCCTGACACGGGTACCCCGATTGCACACGATTTTTTTATTCTAATATTTCTCCATTTCAAAGTTGAACTATATGAATACATATTACTTATTATATTCCCAAGTGATATTAAGATTGATACACACATGATGGGTATATATCTCTCTATTTATATGTGTGCTGGTTATATTTCTAACCTGAAATTACAGGATTTGATTCTACTGATTATCTTTCAATAACGAATAGAGGGCGTTACCAACATTGCTCCACTTGGCCTCCCACATCGAATATTTTGTTTCATTATCAGATGTCAACACGTTGTCCACCATTAATTTTTGATCATTTCAAACCCGTTCTATTTACGCTATAATTTGTTCTTTTATCATTATGACAAAGAAACGGAAAGTTAAGGCATTGATAAGATGGAACTTATTGCTTTCGTCCCAATGATGTCCTGATTATCAATTCAACCTCATTGTCTATCTTGAAATAATTTTCCTGGTAAGCTTCAGACGTTGTTTGTTTTGACGTATTTTGATGTGTTCACTTATTCAGCTACTTTTGAAATACCTCTGAAGATAAAGACTGCAGTCTTCAAAATGTACTTTTGGTAATAAATTTATTAAAAAAATTGTGGAGGAAGACTTTGAGAAAAAAATATGTTTTTCCTTTTTTTCCCTTTCCTTCATTCATGCAACTCCACTTTGAGAATGTGGACTACTTTCACTCTTCTTTCTTTTGATTTGAGTCAGATTACATAGAAATATTAGGAAGCATTCGGGGAGATTCAAATCCTTCACCAACTTTAGATTCAAGAAAGAAAGAAAAGTTCAAGGTTTACACAAAAATATAAATGCTGTTTGTTTTCTGACACATGATTCATTAGCTTCATTGGTGGAAATTCCAGAATCAATAAATACATTCTAAAATCTACTTTTCCAACTGGCCGCGTTATCAAGGTTTTTTTTCAAATGTAGATCATTGGATGTCAATGGAAAATCGAAAAATACCCGGGGTAAAAATGTTTGTAAACCAAATAACAACTTCTCAGAAAAACTTCATTTTTAATTTCTATATTTCCCATCTTTCATTTTACTCCTCAAGGACTCTAAAAAAGGGTTTCTTTTCCTACATTATTTCAGAAATATTTGGAGAGTAACGTGATTGTTCCGTGATAGTTATTTCGACTTGCAAATTTCTCTAGTTTCTCGAACGAATTGAATAATTTCCAGATAATATTGAAAAGGGAAACATTCTCAATTGAATATCGATAGATTTTCGTCGACAAAAATGTATTGAAGGCCTAGTGAATGCGATGTCTCTCCTGCGTCAATGTTACGAATGCTTTCTGGTGAGTATATACTCTCTTTTGGAAAACATTCTTTTTTGTCTCATTCATCTTTATGAGTTCTTACTTGAGACTGGAATAGAAAATCAAATAATTATCTGAATAAAAATGCAAATTTTCAATTTCAGATTTTTTCTTTTGAGTAAGGGCCTTTTCAGAATATCTATCAGATGTAGTTCAATGTCCAGCGTGGCTTTGGCCGGGAAAGTAGTTGTTTTCGGTTAGACATTCACAAAAAATAACTTCATTTCAATCGTGGATTTTTCAATTCACAGAAAAATATTTCTATCAATATTCAATTGAGAATGTTTCCCTTTTCAACATGAATACCCCACAAGAGGTCATCTGGACGATGGAAGTTAGTGACTAAAGTTTATCTTTCAGTCGCAGATGATTCCACATCTGATTTTATTAACATCCAGTTTATATTATCAACAAATCAATTCCAGATAATAATTGTGCGTTAATTGTTCAACTTAGTTTTTATTTTCGATTGACGTATTTCAATCGTACAAGAATCCAAAATCCAAATCTATCTTGAAGTTCTAGAATGAAAGACATGAAAATGAAGGATTTTTTTTGAAGTGTGAGACGCCGCATTGTCTTGGTAAAACAATTTATATTACTGCAAATGTGGCCGTTATTACGCAACTTCTGCCTCCAGCTTGTCCAGTAATGATGCGTAGAATGCTCCTATAATTGTTTTTCAAGATAATTGATTGAGATAACTCCATGAGTATTCCAAAAAGTAGTAATCACTTTCCCAGCCGAAAAAACAGTTTTTGCTTGCTTTGGAGTCGATTCCCCCTTCGCAGTCCTCTGTTTCTACTGTATTTTTGTTTCTGGGATATAATGGTGTATCCAAGTTTCATCTACAGTAATTAATCGGCGTCAAAAGTCTGATTCATTGCACCTGAACTGCGACAACAGAGCGTTGAAAATGTTCATTCAAGAACGTTTTTGATCTAACGTAAACAAACGCGGCACCCAACGCGCGGACGGCGAGGCGGACAGCAATTCTTCATGCAATATGTGACAAACACGTTCTTTGGACAAATTCATAGCCTCTGCTCTCTCACTTCAATTCGACGGTCGTCCAGCACCATTTGGTGAATTTGAGGCTGTTGACAGTGGTTGCAGTTTTTGAACGTCCGAACGCTCATCGTCTCCCACGTTGGTTCGGCTACGTTTAAATTCAGCTGCCCAAAATTTCACGTTGGTGAATGATGTGCAGAGTCCAACTCGTCTTTGATTTGTGTAGGCATATTGCCTTCCAAAAACAAATATTTAGACAGCTCAATACTCTATTTTTTCCATTTTCACGAAAACACTCACATCGGCTCACTCAAACGATTGTCAAACAACAACTGCTCGTCCACAAAGGCTGCAATTTTGGTGAGTACCCTTCAAAAGATGCGGAAACATATTACCTAGCTATTGTTGACGAAACTACCTTCGTATAAATGATCGAAAAAACATGATTATAAGGTAATCACGACGTTTCTGAAAAAAATAAATGCGATCGGGGGGACCCCGTTAGGAATGAAGTTCTTTTACGCGACTTGCGGTAGGTGTTGATTGGTAGAAATCATCACGTTATACCAAGCAATACTATATACCTATATATTATTCTTCCAAACTGCTTCCCCCAATAGAAGGTATACTATTCCTGATAATACTATGCGTTATATTATATCAATTTGACGTACCACATATTCAATGTAAACCATTAATCTAACTTCGGTATACAAAAACCATCAGAAATTATGCCCAAGAAATGATATAATCATCTGTACAAAATATTTTTTCCCTTCGAAAGTTGACGTTTTCTATTCCATTACATTTGATTGTCAGTATACCATTCGAAAGTATTAGAGGAAGATCCCAAACCTACGTCATTTTAGAAAAGCGGAAATGTTTAGTATGAATAGTGTGAAATGTAGAATGTATGCGTATTTGCTAGCTTCCCTAACAACACAAGGATGTTCTAGGTATGTCTTTTTTATGTACCGCGGTACAAGGAAATGATTGGGACATCCAGGCGGCGGGGGATGTCCCGCAGAGGTTGTGCAGAGGACATCCCATCTGGTATATCCATAGGTTGTCCCATTCATGTCCCTGGTATTTCGGATATCCATTATCATATATAAAAATCGTCGAAACTCATCAAAATGTTCATTGAGAATTCAGAGTTGATATTTTATCTAAAAAATGTTTGTTTTTCTTCTGGAAAATGATAGTGAAGAAAATGGAAAAATATCTCAGAAATTTCTGGAAGTGACCATTTTGCAAGCAGAAAATTATTTATGCATAAATCGAAATTATCAAGAATGATACAAATTATTAACAAATCCCAAACACAATTGCACTTCGGTTTCTGTGGTTTTGAATTCTTTGGTGATCTGTCATCAAAGAGAGTAAACGTTTTCTGAATAGGAGGCACTAATGAGCTCTAACCAATCAGAATCTTGTAGCATTAACTCGTCATAGTGACATGGACAAGAGTACAGGTGGCCCACATAACATACAGAGTGGTCCAATATACATTCAAGAGCATGTTACTCTTAGATACCAGAGTGTGGAGTGACATGTCCATATACGTCACTATGACTCAGAAATTATCTTTCATCTCTTTCTATTAGTGTCACCATTGTCTTATGGGATAATGTTTACTCTCTTTGATCTGTCTTGTCAAAAATGTTAACCTCACTTTGCATAATGTGCAAGTCTCTAACTTTTCTTTGTTCGAAATATTATCAGTTATAGTGTTGTGCAAGTCATAGTTAAAAAATTGGAATAATAAGTTCAGTTAAGGTTGGTAAACCAATTATCAAAATATTGAATGTATTCTTTTGAATCAAAGACTTGATTGTTCCAATAATATGGTTATTCGATTCTGAATATTACGTTTATAGTATATTCATTAATCTATTATAGGTACACATTAATATAATGGATCGTATGAGGAGGGCTTGAGAGAAAAAATACACTGAGTAAATATAAAAGGGCAAGAAAACTTGGAGAAGGAAATGAAGAATCTTGAGAGGCTTGTAGTGGGCCTTCTACGAGTCGATTAATGACTGTAAATGTTCTGAAAATTTTTCTGATTGTTCTTCCCTTGGATAATTTAGCCCTACATCAAAAGAAGACCCAGTTCAATATTACCTGTTGAGAACTTTCATGAAAATATTGAAAAATATGTAAACATAAATTCAAAGTTAACTGAATGGGACTTGAAACACAACATAACACATGCAGAAATGATACTTTGTGAGTATTTTTTCTATTATCGTAAATCCTAAAAGAGCTCTAACATGATATCTGTATTAGTATTTTTTTCATTGTCAATTCCATTCCACCTGCAATAATATCTTTGTTACAGGATCTTCTGAAGCTATTGGCTTTAGAGAGGCTTTGCAGAAGTTTTTCAGGAGGACTTAGGAGAGAAGCCACAGAGAAAAAGATAATGCAATGCCTGCAATAAATGCAACACCCTTATATGTGTACAATTTTCAACTGATTCACCTAGTCTTTTTTTGTTTATTTGTCATGAATTTATATATAGGATGGGTTTTTGTTTGCCGTTTTTTTATCATATTTCAACACAATATGACATATTAATTTCTGAATTAAACCCGTTTTGTGTTGAGATTGTTTAGATTTCATTTTTTCCGTATTTTCCTTGAACTTTTTCAAATTAAATGAATGAAAGAAAAGGATATTTGAGGACGTCCAGGGGATGTATCATATATCCCAGGGATGTCCCTGGGACATCCCTAGGGTGTCCCTTCGATGTTCATTGTCGGGACTTGGTACATCCCTGGGACGTACCAAAAGGACATCCCTTGGATGTCCTTTTTGGTGGAAAATAGATGTCCCTGGGATGTCCCTAGTATGAACCATGTCCCGACAAAGGATATACCAGGGACGTCTTAGTAGCAAATGAAGGACGTCCTTGGGGTGTACAGGGGATGTGCTTGTGTTGTTAGGATTAACTGCGGGGCCCTTTTACAGGTAGCAATTACAAAACGGTATATAAACACATTACTCACCTACGTTAAAGTATGGTAATATTTTGACACTTAATATAGCGAGTTAGCCGGGCGGTCTAAGGCGCCAGCTTCAACAGATTGAAGCTCTGGATCTCGAAATGAGGCGTGGGTTCAAATCCCACCACTGACGACTTTTTTCAAATTTTTTCCCTTGAAATTGAGAAATGACTTGTTTTGGGACGAATATTCAAAAAAAAAAATCAAAACAAATCATTTCTCAACTTTAAAGGAAACAATTTTTTTTAAATCTTCAGGTGATGAGATTCGAACCCACGCTTTCTTTCGACCGCTCGGCTGTCTCACTATATTGAGTGTCAGAATATCAGCATGCTTTAACGTAGGTTTGCTGAAATGACGTAGGTTTGTCGGCTATGGGATCTTGGACTATATACCTATTTATCCTTTTTCCAATCTCCTCCATCACAGTAGAAGGTATTTTATTTCTGATTATACTATTCGTTATATTATATCGAATTGACGTGCCACATATTCAATGTAAACCATTACCAACTTCGGCACACAAGAAACATAAGAAATTATGTACAAAAAAGGATATAATAATCTAAACACACGTTATATAGAAATATAAAAGAAACAAAAATATCTCCCACGTATTACCACTCAACGATAATATCCGACTTGTATCCCCATAGATATCCTACTGCTCATGTATTATTTCAAATTTTCTGCAAGCGGAACAGTAGTTCGGATGGTTTCGTAAACCTTCGGAATCGTATGAGCAAGAGCAAGATGCTTGTCATACAGACGATGTGTTTATGATAGAAAGAGAGAGAGAGAGAGAGAAAGTCCCATGGAGGTGGCATAACGCTTTTTTCTTACTGACGATTTCTACCAGTCAATACCTATCGCAAGCCGCCTGAAGAAACTTCGTTCAAAAAAAATTTGCATGAATTATAAGTAGTATTCCAAGAAAACTCGTAATCATACCCCACAATGTTTATTACCCTCTTAAATAGGGATGGTACATGTTTCGGACCTATAGAGGTCCATCATCAGTCAAAAACGAAGACAAAAATTCTGAAAAAGGGGTTACATCAATGTATTAATTCAACGTAAAAATAATAATTTACTCACATAAGATTTGAAAATGGAAAAAATTGTAACATTAAAACATTTTCAAAAACGTTGAAGGACAATCATGTTTGGTGTGAGGGTAACAATAGAAATAAAAACAAGTATCAGAATAAAAACCAAACACAAAGACATCGTGACGTTCACTGAATACATGATCCGATCCATCAGCAAGGAACTGTATAAATGACAAAAAGAACGAAGTGATTTGTTGTGGATGAATATACATACCCTGACATCTAAACGTGAAATTTAAAAGAGAGGATACAAAACAAAGTAGATGATTTTGAAAACATTTTCAAATTGAACGTGACCTCTAGCTGACAGGGATAAAACTATTGGGAAGGAACCAAAAGTGATATTCGAATTCAACAGGTGGAAATTACGAAGTAGATGAAACACGTTTGGAATTTAGAAAATACAGGATTTGTTTATTTATTGAAAAACAAGGGAATTGAAGAAACTAATACAATCGAAGTTGATCTGTTCATTCAACGAAGTAACATTTCTATAATTCATGAAGGAGTTGATTTCAAAAATTTCTAATAGATTGAGTTTATTGCCTTTTCCACAAGCGTGTAATATTTTCATTTCCTCGTCGATTTGAAAATTCATGAACAACCTAGAAAAACAACTTGTACATTTTCAACATTTTGATAAAATAATTTTTTGGTATCGGTATGTAGATGACTGTATTATATTAATTGATGGCTCTCTGTGTGATGTCAGTCTACTGTTGAACTATCTCAATTCTTCACATCAGTCCATCAAATTCACATTGGAATTAGAGAACAACAATTCCCAGCGTTCCTTGATCTGCTTATTAGCTAATAAAACAACCTTTTTGACTTTTCTATCCATAGGAAATCTACACATATAGACCTTGTCATCCCATCCACTAGTTGCCACCCGAATACACATAAACATGCAGCTTTCAACTGCCTACTCAATAGACTCTTCACCATTCCTATGTCGGATGATAATTTCAGTAAGGAGTTCAATATCATCAAACAAATAGCTTTTAACAACGGCTATTCTCCACACCTTCTAAATAGACTTTATCACCGACACCCCACCAAATTCCTAAACCTTCCTAAACCTTCCTCTCATTTCTTCTCTTTTCCTAGGCAAAGTCTCTCATGATGTTAAGAACGTTCTGAACAGATACAATAAAAATACAATCATCTCCTCCAAGCCTTTTGTAACACTAAAGATTGCATTCCTTTACATAACAAGCCTGGAGTTTACTCTATTTCCTGTTCTTTCCTTTCTTGCAAGGCTCAATACATTGGACAAAGTGGAAGAAAGATGATCACCAGAGTCATGGAACATGTCAAAATTATCGAAAAACATCCTGGTTCCAACATTCTCGAAGCCAACACTGAAAGCTCATTTGCTAATCATGTAATCAATTCGGAGCACAATTTTCAAATCGACGAGGATATGAAAATATTACACGCTTGTGAAAAAGGCAATAAACTCAATCTATTAGAAATTATTGAAATCAACTCCTCCATGAATAATAGTAACTTCGTTGAATGAACAGATCAATTGCGATTGTATTAGTTTCTTCAACTCCCTTGTTTTTCAATAAATAAACAAATCCTGTATTTTCTAAATTCCAAACTTGTTTTATCTACTTCGTAATTTCCACCTCATGAATTCGAATATCACTTTCGGTTCCTTCCCAAAAGTTTTATCCCTGTCAGCTAGAGGTCACGTTCAATTTGAAAATGTTTTCAGAATTATCTACTTTGTTTTGTATCCTCTTTTAAATTTCACGTTTAGATTTCGGGGTATGTATATTTATCCACAATGAATCACCTCATTATCAATATTCTTTTTGTCATTCATACAGTTCCTTGCTGATGGATCGGATCATGTATTCAGTGAACGTCACGATGTCCTTGTGTTTGGTTTTTATTCTGATACTTGTTATTATTTCTATTGTGACCCTCACACCAAACATGATTGTCCTTCAACATTTTTGAAAATGTTTTAATGTGTTACAATTTTTTCCATGTTCAAATCTTATGTGAGTAAATTATTATTTTTATATTGAATCCATACATTGATGTAACCCCTTTTTCAGAATTTTTGTCTTCGTTTTTGGCTGATAATGGACCTTTATAGGTCCGAAACATGTACCATTCCTATTTAAGAGGGTAATAAAAATTGTGGGGTATGATTACGAGTCTTCTTGGAATATTCCATTCCACTCCACTTTGAGATAAGATGGACTTTTTTAACAAATTATAAGTAGCTTTCAGCGAGCTGAACAAATATAATTGTAATGAAAAATCTTAAATAGCAAGAAATAATGTTTCTCTGTAGAAAAAGAAGATTAATTTGTGTTCTTATCGAACAGAGAAATCTTTTTTCGAATAATTCTATTAGATTAGTACTTATAGTGGTTAAATTTTTGTAATCTATATTTTTGGTTGTTTCATGTAATTTATTTATCGACCAACCCAGCGTGTGGTAGATTTCCATTCCATGTGTTACACAATGAATCGACCTAACCTGTTATACCGAAAATTCGAGTCGGTTTTCGAAACGAGCTATTCATGACGGACTAATTGGCTTTTTATTTGCAGCAATGGCCGATGGCCAACTAACCGCTTATAAATCCACACAATTGAGCGGAAATGGAACTAACGGACATTGGATCGATCCAAATGGACCCAGCGTTCAGTTTGTACTATTTACGCGGTAGGTGGAATTCAGGTGATACACACAAATTTCAATACATGCACAAGAAATGAGGAATGGGAATGCAATGCACTTTATCTCTTGTTGAATATTTCGAATTTTACTATCGAGAGGAAAAAATGTGTGAATGTTTGGTGTGTGTATGTGTAGATTGCCTATCTTGGTTGAATATTGTTACTAGAAAAAATCATTCCCTATGGGCAATATTAGCAGTAGTTTTGAATTTTTATTAACCGACGAAACCAAAAAGCAGGCGGTTCTCTAGTCGACGCGTATATTTTTTTTTCATGTATGATCACGCATATTTTTTGACTTAGACGTCCGATTCCGATAATTTCAGTGGATAGGGTGTACTTCGATGTTGGTCCCATTTGGATTTGAAAGATGAAATCCACCCCTAGGGGTAGCAAAATGAAGGATATTGATCACTCACCCTCTGAATTCTGGTCTGTTAACCGATTCTATCAGCTATAACTTTGTTCTGGGATCTTCGATTTGGATGACTCTTCTTTTATCAGATAGGGTATACCTCATAGTTGATCATATCTGCATTTCGAATGGAATTATCCACCCTTACGGGTAGAAGAATGGGGGATAATTGATTTTTCACTTGTGAACATTGGCACACGTATGTAGTTGACAATGACAGATCGCTAGTGTCATTATCACAATCAATATATTCTATGAGAGGCGGAATGACATACAAAGTAATGAAATAAACTAACCAGAACAACAAAAATAATTTATATTACAACAAATAGTAAAAGTGGATAATCATATTATTCAACTGGTAATAGTTGAAGTAAGGTGGGTAAGTAAGTATTTTGGAAGTAATAAAAAACAAGCAGTTATTGATGAGTAGATTTCAGCCACAAAAAATTGAAAAATAAAAAGTATTTAACAAAAAATGAAACCGACGAAATACGGAACTAAAAAGTAAAAAATAAAATGAACTTTCTTAGTCTCAATAGCTAAGCTCCTAAACTAATGTAAGTAACTAATTTTGAGTCGGCGCCAAACAAACAATCAACGAAGATCATTAAATTACTTCAAAAAAATTATCAGAATGTCACCGCCCAACTCGATGCCATCATTTTAAGCCTTACCTAATTAATTTGCTTGTTTGTTTGGCGCCGACTCAAAATTAGTTACTTATATTAGTTTAGGAGTTTAGTTATTGAGACTAAGAAGGTTCATTTTATTTTTTACTTTTCAGTTCCGTATTTCGTCGGTTTAATTCTTTGTTAAAAAGTTTTTATATGATAATGGTATACTTCACTTATTTCGGTTGTGTAAAAACATATAGATTTTATTCGCAATATAAATACAATATCAAATGAATGGATACAAAGCATGGGTTGAGTGAAGAATCAAATCGATAAGTGCAAAGATCTGGTTTCGCAAACATAGGTAGTAATAAAATATCAATTATACTCAAATAACATATGAAATTGGTTATAAAAACACTGTTAATAGTATAATACCATATAAAAAAATCGCATATGAGCGTTATACGAATGAATTGATTTTGAATGAATATAATATACAGGGTGTAATCTAACCTCTTGCACACCCGTGAATGACGATTGTATAATGCCATTTTATAACGAGTTACAGTGATTAAAAATCTCAAAAAATAAAATTAAACACATTTTTTGTTTTTTGTAAAATTCGACAAAATTTTGGGTAGC
Source organism: Gonioctena quinquepunctata (assembly GCA_018342105.1). Lineage (NCBI taxonomy): Eukaryota > Metazoa > Arthropoda > Insecta > Coleoptera > Chrysomelidae > Gonioctena > Gonioctena quinquepunctata. The sequence continues at coordinate 111,848 of JAFIRS010002150.1, forward strand.
GTCACCCGCCTACTTTCAGGTGACCTGCTTAGTGGAAAACTTCGGCAATTGATGAATACAATAAACATTTAACTCGATAATTGTATAAGTTTGAACTGATTATGTGGTAAATGTACACATTGCAGGCTGCCTGAGATAGATATACACCATCAATAATAATAAAATAGAAAGTGACATGTCAATAGATTCAGCAATTGTGTAAATTTCATATAGGAAAACAGTAATTTAAATATTGAAACTCACTATAAGGAAAAGTTAAACATCTTAAGTGGTGATTGTTGATTCGGATGCTGCAGTGCTTCCACCATTTCAAAAGAGATTGTGCTGGGTATTCATAGACAAATTAAAAATAAAGATACTGTTTGAAACATTGGCGATCTTGACCAACAAGTTTTTGGTACGGCCAGTCGCGCATGGAGGCGCTGCCCGCAATCGAAGACGACGTGATAATTTTCCAATTTCGATATCTGTCAGAAAATGACAAACCACGTAATAATTTCAGAATAATTCTACTGTTAATTGTCATCGAAAAATTAATGATAGAAATTATACTATGGACTTTAATTATTAACCCAACGTCGAAAATGGAATGTTTTGTTATTCGAGTTGACGCTGAAATTCCTCCAAATATGATTTTACAGGGTAAAATATAAGCTGCTTTTCACAAACTGGTATTTATTTCCATCCATCAGTTTCCATTTCCTATCACCATTTGAGGAAGTACGAAGTACATTGTCTCATATTGAATGAATGTGGTTTTTTGTGGAGGAACAACGTTTCTTGACATGTTTTTTGGGTAACCTTCCACAGTCTGAACATGAAAATATAATCAGGAAAATCTATACAAGTGTAGAAAGGGCAAACTGATTAGTTCACCCCGATAAGTTATTGCGTTCACCAAATTATATTTCCTATAGAAAAATGATTCAATTTGTCAATAACTTGCCGTTTTCTGAATTTGCATATCAACAAATTTTTTTGAAAAATTCAAAAGATACTTCTTGATATAGTTTTTGCTTGACGTTTCGGGGACTATATCTGCCCCCGTTCTCAAAATCTTCTGAATCTCATTTAATTGTTTTATAATTTGGATTTTTTCTCGCAGAGTTTTTTTCGCTTTTTCAACTGACGGATGTCAATTGAGATCTGCCAAAAAAGTTTGAGAGTGACGTATTGCTCATTTGATATATGGGGTGTTGTTCAGATCAGTTTATTAGCATTCTACCATATCTCATTTCCTCTCTGAGTGGAGGTAACCATGTATGATCCATTTCAACAGAATTTGTTGAAAAGCAGTTGTTATTGGAAAGTTATAGGTGAAACGTCAAGACCATTGGAAGTGCGCCAAAGTGAACATCAGAGTTACATCAGAAATCGACAAATAACTGGATCAAAAATTGCAGAACATATCCTCACATCCAATAGCCATCATACGATTGAATGGAATAGGACAAAAATCTTGATGAAAGAACCACATCAAAAGAGGAGAAAATTGAAAGAAACGGCCTGTATTCTTCTTTCCAATAACAACTGCTTTTCAACAAATTCTGTTGAAATGGATCATACATGGTTACCTCTACTCAGAGAGGAAATGAGATATGGTAGAATGCTAATAAACTGATCTGAACAACACCCCATATATCAAATGAGCAATACGTCACTCTCAAACTTTTTTGGCAGATCTCAATTGACATCCGTCAGTTGAAAAAGCGAAAAAGACTCTGCGAGAAGAAATCCAAATTATAAAACAATTAAAGGAGATTTAGAAGATTTTGAGAACGGGGGCAGATATAGTCCCGAAACGTCAAGCAAAAACTATATAGAGAAGTATCTTTTGAATTTTTTGTAAAATTTTTTTGATAGGCAAATTCAGAAAACGGCAAGTTATTGACAAATTGAATCATTTTTTTATAGGAAATATAATTTGGTGAACGCAATAACTTATCGGGGTGAACTAATCAGTTTGCCCTTTCTACACTTGTATAGATTTTCCTGATTATATTTTCATTTTCAGACTGTGGAAGGTTACCCAAAAAACATGTCAAGATACATTGTCTCCTTTGCGCTAATAAATTAACAAAATTATTGAAGGTTTGTTGTAAATGTAATTTGTTTTTATTTTGGTTGATTTGATGATAAGACTGAACAAATTTTGAATTTTGTTGTTTTTCAGAGTTTTATTATTGTTTTGTCTGTAGTTGCACCTTGTCCTAGATAAAATAAAATGTGTTTTTTATAGTGTTTTGTTCTTGATATCATGAAACAAAGATTTATTTCGAAACTTTATTTTGACAACGAACGAACTAACATTCTACGAATCGATTACTGTATATATTTTATTAGTGATCGATTTTCCATTCCTGTATTTCATATGAACCATTCATATGAAATACAAGAATGGCAAATTGATCACTCATAAAATATATACCATATCCACCATATAAAAATAATACATTTGAAAAACCCGCCTTATCTCAATGGGTAGCTGAAGATGAATATGTTTTATCAACTGTACTAACTTAATTCGGCCAGTTGCGAGATATGTCGCCACTGTCTAAACGTGGTGCCAACTTTTTCTGCAGGTTTGACAACTCTTTTTATTTTCAGTTTCTCTATGTGTGTATTAGTGAACCTGACATATTCAACAAAACGTCATTTTGAAACATGTTAGCCCAGGTAAATTAATCTAATTTGAAATTACCAATGAATTAAAAATGCCTAGACGGAAAGGAAGACTTTCTAATGCTAATGCTGATGAGGAGGATCAGTCTTCGGACTACATTCAAATCAATTATGAGGAAACTCCAGATATGTCAAAAGAATTAATAGAAATGATCACTAAACTCAAGAACGAGAACATACATTTATGGAAAATTAATGAGGAAAAAGAGTTACTTCTTAATGAAAAAGACAAAAATATTACATTTTTATCCCAAGAAAATGAAAGAATTCAACAAAATTACAATCTTATTGTATCAAACATAATTGAAAAGGATACCATTATGGATAGTCCACAGAAAATAGAAGAGGAGTCAATAGAAATGAAAAAGAAAAATACTGAAAAAGTTATTCAAAATGATGTTAATGTCATATGCAGAGATCACCAAGAATAACTTGAAAATATTACCACAAAAAAATATTGAAACATTCACAATCCGTCCAAAAACAATTCAACCTACTATCAAAACCCGAAAAGATTTGAAAAATAATATTATTATAGGAAAACTGAATATCTCCATTGACTCTGTAAAGTTTGTGAAAAATGGGGGTATAGAAGTGAGGTGTAAAAATAATAGTGACTCCGTGAAATTAAAAGAAGGAATAGAAACGAAAATGAACAACCAATATAATATTATTACGCAGAAATTGACAAATCCCAAAATTGTTATTACTGGACTTCGATTGGAGAAAGAAATGGATAAAGAACAATTGGAAAAAATAATTAGAGAACAGAATGATATCAATGAGAAAGATCATCATATGAAGTTCGTAGAATCAAAAAAGAGCTATACAATTTATGCTGAAGTCAATGGAAACCTATTTCATAAAATTATCAATAACTCTGATCAAAAGTTGTTTTTTGATTGGCAAATATGTAAGGTATTTGATGGAAACAAAGTAACACAATGCTTTAATTGTTTCCAGTTCAACCACAGTGCCCATAAATGCCGACATATTTCCTTGTGCCCCTACTATGCTGGCAATCACAAATTGGAACGTTGTCCACGAAAGAACACTAGCAACCACCAGTGCGGAAATTGTATATTGTCCAATTCAAAATATAAGACGAAATATGACACCAAACATTCGGAAGATAACCAATTGTGTCCTACCTTTGAATATTACAAAAAAATATTTCAAAGTCGAATAAACTATGGCCTTACAAAGTAACGTGAATGTTCCAGACTACTCTTTTACATTAGATCATAACATCAAACTTCATGAACTACCATCGATTTCTGACTTCAATTATATTGAACAAAAACATTTCAAAATATTATACCTAAATTCAAGGTCAATCAAAAACAAAATGGATGATTTGGAAGTGATGATCAATGAACTGAAATTGAATATAATTATAATAACGGAAACTTGGTTAAGAAAAGATGGACAAAAATATTACAACTTTGAAGGTTTTTCTTCCATATATTCTAGCAGAGAAAAACGTGGTGGCGGTGTAGGTATTTTCATCAAGGAAAATATTGAATTTGAAATTGAAGAAAGAGAAGGAGATGTACTATCGTTAATTGTGGTAAAAATCAAATTTTTAAATTTGTTGTTATGTGGCTTATATCGTCCTCCTAATTAAAGTAAACAAAGATTTTTTGAATTCATGTATGAAACCCTTGAAAATCTTAACCATCACAACTCGGAGATATTTTTTTTTGGCGATATGAATATCAATATTCTATCTGATATAAGGAAACCGAAGAATTGATCGATATCTATGATTCCAATCATTTAATATTGGTCAATAAGATGATTCCAACAAGAGAAATAAATAATAGTTCAACTCAAATTGATCATTTTCTAATGAATTCAAAAAGACATATAAATGTCTTTATCACCAATACTCCTCTCGGCGACCACAAAATTTATATGACATGTATAAATACACAACCTACAAGAAACAAAAATAAAACTGATTATATTTCAGTAAAAAAATTCAATCTTGAAAGATTAAAAAAGGAATTAATAAATTTAAATCATACACAATTTTATAATAATCCAAATGAAGCATATATAAAATTATAAGAAGTTTTTGACTCCTGTTCATTCATAAAAAAATATAAATGTCAAAAAGAATCTAAGCCATGGTTTGATGATCATATAGCAAAATTGATAAAAGAACGTGACAAATATTTCTACAAGAAAAAAAAAGACCCCTTTTCAGATAACTTTTCAGAAAAATATTCTCATCTCAACAAACTTGTTAAAAAAATCTCTAGAGAAAATAAATTCAAATATTATCAAGAGCAATTCACCAATTCCACTCCCAAGGTAGTATGGAATGGTATAAATTGCTTGTTGCATAATACATCAAATTACAATGATCATAAATATGTTGAAAGTTTGGAATCAAACAATTTAAAAATTGAAGATCCAATCAAAATCTTTGAGGCATCCAATATTCACTTTGTAAATATCGGAAATAAATTATCATCTGCTATTCCCAAAACGTTTGAACCTGTTGATGATATATCAAGTGTTTCATCCATGTTCCTAAAACCTATCAGTATATCTGAAATCGAAGAAGTCATTGAAAATTTAGACCCAGAAAAAGCTTGTGGTTATGATAAAATTAGTGTAATAATTGTTAAAGCAGTCAAATTCGAAAAATCACCAATTTTATTCTTTATCATCTCAAAATCATTTGAAAAAGGTATAATACCAAATGATATGAAACTTGCGAAGATGTCACCAATTTACAAAAGTGGTAGAATAAATGATTCAAATAATTTATAGGCCAATTTCTATTCTTCCAATTTTTTCGAAAATTTTAGAAAGACTGATGCATGTAAGACTTTTTGATTATCTTGAAAATAATAATCTACTATACGAAGGTCAATATGGTTTTCGCAAATCCAGGGACACAGAGGTGGCAACGATGGATGTTATTACCGAAATTCAAATTCAAATTGATAATAATAAAAAATGTAGTATGTTATCCTTGGACTTGTGTGAAGCCTTTGATACTGTTGATCATGAAATTCTACTAAAAAAATTATTTAACATTGGAATCAGAGGAAACCTTCTCAATTGGTTCGAAAATTATTTGTATGATAGAAAACAGTATGTTCAAATGGGAAATCATCAGAGTTCTCAAAGAAATATAAATTGTGGAGTGCCACAAGGTTCCATTCTTGGTCCTGTACTGTTCTTAATATATATAAACAATCTTTCAAAATTAAAATCAGAAGAAAGAATGAAATCATTTGCTGATGACCCTACAATAATGTACTTTTCGGACGATTATAAAAAAATACGAAACTACATGAATAATGATATAAAAAAAAATCATTTGTCTACAGCAACATAAATTGACCATTAATTTCAATAAATCTTTCCACATGAATGTTTCCAAAAGACCAATTGACACTCCCACCAGTTCCATTCATTTCGAAAAAAATATGATAAATTACACTTAATCAACAAAATTTTTAGGACTTTATATCGATGAAAAATTATCATGGAATAAGCATATCGAAAGAATTCGGAAGAAAATATCACCTCTTATAGGCATTCCTTATAGAATAAGAAATTATATACCATTAAATTTTTTTTAAAACATCTATTTCAGTTTAATTTATTCACACTTGCAGTATCTCATTCCTATATGGGGAACTGCAATAATTCCATTTCAAAACCATTGAAATCATTACGAAATAAATCAATAAAATGTATATATAAATAACCACATCTGGAAGCAACAATAAATTTGTATAAACCAAAAAGGCTTTTGAATTTAAATTCTCTTTACAAACTCAAAATATGTTGTTTCATTCATTTTGTCAAAAGTAAAATAAAAAAAACATCTAATATAAGTTTCACTGAAATGGACAAAATTCATAATTATTCCACTAGGCAAACAAATTATTTATCCATTAGTAATGTTGAATCTGAAATTGGAAAGGAATATATTTACCATAATGGAATAATAATTTATAATTCAATTCCTAACGATATAAAAAATGTTTAATTAATGGTGAAATTCAAAATCGAACTGAAATATACACTTCACTCAACTGGATGAAAATTTATAAATATATTTTTTTTTATTTACACATTAAAATAATTAAAAATGTTTATTTGGTTACACCTTAGTATATATACTTTCTCGAACTAATGGCAATCCACAATTCGTATTTGACTACTTCCATGATGTATATATGTATTTTGGATCTTATAACTAGTTTAGTCCCCAACCATAAACATGTAATGTTTCTTGGGACAATAAAGTTATTATTATTGATTTCAAAGAGAAAAAAACAACTAACTTCGTTATATCCAAACTGGTGATGAAGTCGGAACTAGTTGACTTCAAACTATGCTTTGAGGCACTTCTCATGATTATCACTGGTAAGAAACAAACGACACAAACACTATTGAAAAGGAAACCATTCGTTTTGTAAAATATCATCACGACCATTGTAGTGATTCAGACATTCAGGTGAACAGAACCCTGTTCTTCTTCTTCTGTTCTTTTTTTTGATCTCGGTTCCTAAGACCATCTACTCGACTTCAACTCGCCAACGAAGTTTGTCGGGTCCTTCGGTTAAGCATTGAGGTAGTCGGAATCAAGATTCTTCTTATCCTTCATTGTCTTTTTTACTTTTTTAAATTTTCCTTTGCTACTAACTTTTCTTCGTCTATTCTCTCAGCTTTCGTTCCATTATCTTCTTGTTTCGTATGTTGACATTTGACATTGACAACATCCTATTGTAATTACGGAGACAATAAAAACAAAGGGAAATACTTTTCTCGCTCCCGGGCACCGGAGGAGCATTACACACACCCAAAATGGTGCCTCTGGCAATAGTAAGGGAAACCAGACTGTTGCCAAGCAAGATTCTTGCATGCACGGTTTACAAAACTGTCTACGAACGAAAGTTTCTTAGATTCTACCTGGGTTTTCTGATTGGCTGGTGAATGAAATATCCTTATTAGCAACTAATCAGGAAACATACGCGATGTGCAAAAGAATTAATTTGATCATTGTCTTTGTCTTTTGCTGACTCTCAACACTAAACACCAAGCTGTTATTTTGAAGAGTAGAAGACAATATGGATCACTCGTAGTAATTATGAATGACGTAGTAGATTCCAATTCTAGTTTGATTCTGGAGTCGCCAATCACTGTGCGGGCGATTTCGTAGTAGATATCTAGTACGAAAACGCCCACATAGTGATTGGCGACTTCAAATTCACGACTTCACCAGTTCACCAGAATGTCCGAATCACTACAATGTTCGTGATATGTTTCCATTTTCAATAGTGTTTATGTCGTTTGTTTCTTACCAGTTTGTTTCTTACCAGTGATAATTATAATAAGTGCCTCAAAGCAGAGTATGAAGTCAACTAATTCTGACTTTATAACCAGTTTGGATATAACATGGTTAGTTTTCTTCACTTTGAAATTGAATATCTATCTCAAACAGCATGAAATGTATACATTTAACACAAAATCAGTTCAATATTCTACCTTATTCAAATGTCGCGTTAAATGTTCATTGCCAAAGTTTTTCTCTGAGTAGGTCACTTGAAATTAGGCGGGTGGTGCTACCCAACATTATTTCGAAGTTTACAAAAAACAAAGGTTTTTTTTCAGATTTTCAACTACTGTAATTCGTTATAAAATTGCATTATACACTCGTCATTCACGGGTGTGTGAGAGGTTAGATTACACCCTGTATATTGAAAATAATCTCAATAATAATAGTTTTTATTTTCCAGTAGTGAAACCACTTAATACATATACCGAAGAAAAAACATAAGTTAAAAATTTAGTTACAAGAGGAAAACATGTAGAAAATGATATAGTGTCCGTCATAAAGTTGGCTATATATTGGAAAAAAATTGTGATTGAAATTTCTGAGAAACTATAATGACTGCTCGTTTCTGCATGTCTGACAACTAAAAAATCCGTTGCGGCTTATATCACGTGACCTCAGATATGGCGGGAATTTTTAAAAAAGTTGGCTGTGGTACCTAAAAATGGGTCAAATTGACAAGATATCGAAAAAATTTATGGAGAAAATGTATTTGGAATCCAACAAGGACCCATGTACCAATTTTGAATGTAAGTCAGAATTCTGACTTACATCTCAGAATTCTGACGTGCAAGTCAGAATTCCGACTTGTATCTCAGAATTCTGACTTGCATCTCGAAATTCTGACTTGTATCTCGGAATTCTGACTTGCATCTCAGAATTTACCATTTCAAAATAATTTGTTTTGTACCTGTATTTTGCTGAAGTTTCATTCTATATTTGTGCAAAAGTAATATCATTCTCAGATATCCATAATATAACACTCCTTATATAATTGACAGTATTAATTTGAGAAATATTCTTGTGATATCAGTAAAAGACTGAGGTGAACACGTAGATATTGTAATAGCTTACCTAAAATTGACTCTCAACAAGCGTGCTCTAGAGTTGTTCCAGTTCTTGGAATGGTAGGTACTTCTTTCGAAAAGGAAATGTGTGAAGAATGGCCTAGAGCTTATTCATTGTTTGCTTCATATGGAAACATTATATTTTCAGTATATTTCCACGTTCATTGTTTTCGAATGAGAACTCACCAAATATATTGCAATTCAATGGTTGAATGTCCTTTTTTTCAGATTCATTGTCAGATCAAACTACTCCTTGAGAAATGTGAATCTGACTCAAGCTTATTTTTCAGCTTGATCCAGGTTTCTGTCTTGTAGAATATTGCAGTGTCATCAGCATACCCAATTATATGTTCCACACTGTGGTTTAAATCATTTGAATATACATTAAATAAAAGTGAGGTCAGTGCCGTACCTTAAGGAACTCCACATTCGATATGCTCTTGATCACTATGGGAATCTACAATTTCCACAACTTGCTTTCTTGTATAGAGCTTTCAAAATGTTCCACTGTGTCAAAAGTTTTCTTTGGTTCTATAAAAACACACCACTTTTCTCTGTTAATTCTTACGTTAGGCAGCCTCCTATCGTGCCGATCCAGTTATAGAGATTATATAAAAGGTAAGGCTCCCGTGATCTTTACTCGTACAAGTTTTCATTAACTTCTGAGGATTGGTCAAACAACTAAGAAAGCGGTTAAAAAACAGAAACAGACAGTGTAACCTTTTTCTCGTATCAATTTTTTTTTCCTTCTTGTAATATTTTTGTATTGTGATTTTTGTTCCAAGTATTCAAGGGGTCAGTGAAGTTTTCAGGAGATTATTGCAGAGCCGTAACAGGGTTTGTTTTTAGGGGTTCCGTTACTTGGATTGGTTTGTTGGGTTAACCTTAAATCGCCAGCTACAGTCCAGATGGTACTGCATAAATTTCCATAGGATTCATCCACATCATTGATAGAGGTGACATTGGAGGAAATGTACAAACTCATCATATATCTGTCGGTCAAGGCTTCCTTCCAAATTAGCTTCTTCGTAGTGTGAAATTTTTGTTCTATCAACTGTAATACAGTATTTAATTTTGACGTTACTCGAATCAGGAAACGATCTGATGTGGTGAAATTGTTCAACACTTCAAACTTATCAATTATATCAAGCTTATCGTTAATACAGAAACATAAATCTATTACACTCTGACCTTGCGAGTTCAAAAAAGTGATGTTGGCCGGCCGATCTGGGTTGATACATCCGTTCAAAAGTGAAAAGTTGTTACTCATCATAAAATCAATGGTGTATTCACTTATACTTGTGAAATAATGGTACAAACTGGGGGACACCAGCCCACTTGATAAAGGGAGTTATCTAGAGTTTCAGATGGCGCCGACGTCGTTTCTTGTCATAATTCAGTAAACTGCAATTACAGACCACAGAGGGTGTTTTTGTGATTTGTGTCTCTGATCCGTTCTGTGATTGTGCTTTTGTCGTCCTCAAGGTTATTCAATTCGTTATGAAATATTTTGGGTTGATCGATGGATGTAACATATTTTAGAACAAACGATTCCATGTACTTATGTCAGTGTCATCAGGGTTTTTTTTGTCAGTATTATATATAGCATAATCGGAGGTGAAAATACTGGGCCTCAGTATATATATATATATATATATATATATATATATATATATATATATAATAACCATGAGGCCCAGTATTTTCACCTCCGGTTATGGGCCTCAGGGTTATTATATATATATATATATATATATATAATAACCCTGAGGCCCAGTATTTTCACCTCCGGTTATGCTAGGAATAAATTAACCGACGGTTAGAACATGCTTTTGTTTAACATTTATTGATAACGCAAAAGATCATTCTAACCATTGGTTAATTTATTCCTAGTATAACCGGAGCTGAAAATACCGGGCCTTAGTGTTATAATTCTCATTTTGAACAGTGCCAATTTATTTTGTATGGTTAATTTTCTATTGATACGGCTCCACCGAGCGGGTACTTATGTATTTCTGTCCCTGTTGGTTCATGATAAAAATCTTATGATGGAGCGGATAATGATTCTATGAAGTGCTGTAAATTACATACAATTGAGCTATCAAACCATTAAAAGTACAGGAGATGCAATCTCTTTCGCTTCCTGAAAAATCTATATTCTAATCTGGAGGGAGTGTTTTGCGACATATCTAATTTAGCTTTTGAGTGTTACATAATTTTCATCTCTAGAGCTTCAGGGGACGAAGCTTCAATTGGTTCGAATCCTATCTGAGTGAAATAACCGCTCAGATTTTGGACAAATTAAGAGATGTTCACTATTTTGGCAGACAACACGACTATCTTATCGCAAGAACTCAAATTACCTTCATATAGCGGAGTAAAACATTATTTTGGAATCCTGGAGGACTCCATGGGTTTTTCTAAAACCTTTTGATATTACTTAGAAATTGCTTGCAGGAAAAAGTTCAAAACTTGTGTTCGTGCTTGTTTATTAATTGTTTAAACAATGAAAAACAATTTTGTTGGGAAAATTTCACCCAAATTGATGCTATAGAGGTTTTTGAGGTTGCTGAACCAGAATATGACATTGAAGAAACGATGACGTGGCCAGTCATAAAGGTAGATTTCATGAATTTATTTATTAGAGAAAAAAGTTTCGGGTAAAAGTTGTGGAGCTAATGGAGCTCTATCAAACGACCTATAGTTTGGCGATATTGGGTATGGAAATGAAATATTGCAAATTGTTTCAACACTTGCCATTTTGAGACTATTGGACCATTTTCGAAATTAGCCGAGGTATTCATGAAAAGTATTTTTGTTTCATTCGGTTGAGAAATGTGGCCTCCACTCAACAAATTTCGTTATATCCCATATACAAGTTTCAATATCACATTTTAAACAGGAGTTTTTGAAGCATGGCCCCAAAATTCAAATTTGTAATTTTTTTAACATATTCAATATTTTGAGCTCTGTATTTCTCGTTATAATTTTCTTTTTGAATTGTCGTTTTTTATTTGTCATTTTGAGAGAAATCTGGGAATTTCAGACGTTTATCATGAAAATAAAAAAAATAAGACTTCAGACAGAATTTTGCTTTTGACGTAATTTCATTTACGTACTATTCCTATATACATTTTTTCACTTCTAAAAACATGACTTTTCGTTAGCTGCATTTTTATTTTTTCAGTAAAATTTTTGTTATGTTTATTTAATCAATTAGATCAAAAGTTATAACAAATTTAGTGTAAAGCGCTCGTGGCGGCGTGCTCCTCCAGCGCTGCACTTCAGAGTCGGCGCTCCATATTTTTTTCGCACGTTAGCGAAAAAATTCTGCAGCTTACAGTTTTCATTTGAAAGAAAAAAATTATTTACCTTTTTGATGTAAAATTTTCCATTATTTATTCTTTTTTTTTTAATATTCAATGAACAATGTAATTTGGCAACTTATTTGTTGAATAATTGATTAGGCACACACTTTATGGATGGTAACTCTTGATATGTTGTTCCTTACATCATCACTATTGTACAGTAAAAAGTTCCCGCAGTCCCCTAACTTTCTGAAGCTGAAATTAATATTACTCCACTACTAGTAAAATGGCTCGTATATGTATAAATTAATTTGAATCTTCTCTGAACTACCTTTGCCCATTGTAATAATTTTTTTCAACTTGTGATTGTAATGTATCTAGTAACTAGTAAGTCAAATAATTTTATTATTACTTTTATATTTATTTTTTATATTATATATATTTTGTATAAAATTTTTCCCATGAGATGACAATCTTCTGACTAAAAGTATTGGAAAATTCTAAATATGGTGGATATTTCCTTCCAAAGAGCTATGGGACCCTCTGTGACGGTTCGGAATTCACTAGCCAAAATCAAGATACCTTCATAGAATGAAAAGTCCACGCTTACTTGTGAAATTCATGTGTTTATTACAAAGTGATGATCATCCTAATCATAGTCATTAGCCTTATCGATCTTGGGAGTGGGCCTTGTTCTACCGAACAACTGCTTGGTTTAGATCGCCCTCCTTCTCCGATGATCTCATGCAGGGTGTTACTGAAAAATAAAAGAAAATCATTTAAATTATTGTTTTCTCCCCTCATCTTTGTTAGTAGGGTTCACCTTTTCCGGAGAAGTCATTCTAAGATATCTGGAAGCAGCCTAGACTGTTGCACACCAGGATTAATCGATTTCTCGACTTCATCAACAGATTTTATAATATCTACAATAAACTCTCTGATTTTGTTCATGTCAGAAGGTTGTTAGAGAGGTAATAGTCCGGCAGAGATGGGCAGTGAATGGCTTGGTGATAGTTTGTATCGGAAAGTTTAATGGAACAATATCATCGGGGCCATTTTCCAATCCCTTCAATTTTCAAGTTAATTCATAATCTAGAGACATCAGTCCACTCTCCTACCTTTTCTCAGTCCTGCCTGGAAGTTCCCATGATCCGAAAAAGACCATTTGAGAAGAAATCACTTTGAAAAAATCGCCAGGTAGACCTCAAGAGAAATCTGATTTTTGACAGACAGATGTAAACAGTAGTAGTAGTAAGTTTCGAGGATTTCATCTCATTTTCGCGCCAACTGTACTGAGCGAGATCTTGTTTGTAGCACTATAATCTTTGTAAACGACCAATTCACAATTTTTTGCATGAAGTAATGTTGACAGAAAAAGAAAATTTCATATGTTTTAAGTTTGACATTTTGCGTGACACAAACAACAAACATTCCTTAACCGCGCCATCTACTAACGAAGTTCTAAGCAGAATTTAACGTTTTTCATTTGTTGTCCCCCAAAAATTCTGAACAAAGTCGAATCAGTGAATTCACCAGGGTTTTTAGGCATCTTACTTAGGACCCCTTCTGTTGACATTTTTGTCAAATCTAAGCCTGTTGGGGAACAGTATGGTATTCTCCATAAGTTCAACAGGTATTGCGCCTAGCTCCCCTATTCTACAATTGAAGTCACCCAGTATAATAAAGTTATGATCATAATATATCTCAAGAATGTTGAATAATGCCATCTGAAACATACTGAGAAGTTCATTTAAATGTAGGGAAGGACGAAAGTCGGTTGCACAGACAATGAATTTTACGCTACCATGCTCAAGAAGGTATATCATCCACCAAGGACAGGTGTCAAGGTCACGGACAGAATAGTAATTTTTATATAGTATGGCTTAACCACCGGAAGCGCGAACTCGAGATCTCTCCCTCACAGCATGAGATTAAACAATATCTAAATCCGAGCGTAAACAGGTAGGAATCGGGAAGTCATTCACCGCCCAAGTTTCAATGAGACAGAGAATTTCGAAATCAACAATGGGATTCACAAATGAAGTATCCAGATTTTGTGTACCATTTGTGTTCCAGAACACTACTCTTCTACAGGGCAGTTTTTTGGAATGGTGTTCTTTCTGTTGCACTTGGAGGAGCTCTGCCTGGGTGAATCCTCTTCTTTTTGTGGCCTTTTTAACCGACAAAACCAAAAAGGACGAGGTTCTCTAGTCGACGCGTATATTTTTTTTTTATGTATGATCACGCATAACTTTTTACTGAGACGTCCGATTCCAATAATAATTTTTTCAGTGCAAAGGGTGTACTTCGGAGTTGGTTCCATTTGAATTGAAGATGAAATCCACCCCTGAGGGTAGCAAAATGAAGGATATTGATCACTCATCCTCTGAATTCTGGTCCGTTAACCGAATCTATCAGGCATAACTTTGTACTGGGTTCTTCGATTTGGATGTTTTTTTTAATAGATAGAGTATACCTCAATTTCGAGTTCGAATGAAATTATCCACCCTTACGGGTAGAAAAATAGGGGATAATTGATTTTTCACTTGTGAACATTGGCACACACATATGTAGTTGATGATGACAGATCGCCACTGTCATTATTCCACATCCGTCATAATAATTATATTCTATGAGAGGATGGAATGATATACGAAGTAATGAAATAAACCAACCAGAACAACAAAAATAATTTATATTAGAACAAATAGTAAAAATAGATAATCATATTATTTGCTATTATTTGGTAATAGTTGAAGTAAGGTGGGTAAGTAAGTATTTTGGAAGTAATCAAAAAACAAGTAGGTAGTAATTAGTAGATTTCAGCCACAAAAAAATGAAAAATAAAAACTTTTCAACAAAAAATTAAACCGACGAAATACGGAACTAAAAAGTAAAAAATAAAATAAACCTGCTTAGTCTCAATAACTGAGCTCCTAAACTAATTCAAGTAACTAATTTTGAGTCGGCGCCAAACAAACAATCAACGAAGATCATTAAATTACTTCAAAAAAATTATCAGAATGTCACCGCGCAACTCGATGCCATCATTTTACGCCTTACCTAATTCATTGGCTTATTTGTTTGGCGCCGACTCAAAATTAGTTACTTACATTAGTTTGAGAGCTTAGTTATTGAGACTAAGAAGGTTTATTCTATTTTTTACTCTTTAGTTCCTTATTTCGTCGGTTTAATTTTTTGTTAAAAAGTTTTTGTTCCTTTCTGGCCGGTTGGAACTAAGTTCGACAATTTCAGGTTGGTTTCTGACAAACTTGACCACCAAATTTGTATGTCCAGCCGCTTTAAGCTTATTCAACTCATCATAAAACAAATACATTTCTCAAAGTTGCTCGGGGGTTTTGTCGTTTTTCATTTTTATATTTGGATACATTTTCCCCACATTCGCTTTGTTTTTCAGGACCTATAGCGCGTCGTTTTTGTTAGAAATCTCAACTTTTATGGAGTTTTCAGATATTTAGTTTTCCCACTCTGGATATCACCTCAATTCTGGGAGTCGCAGGAGCACTAATGTTATTAATGATGCATGTGACAACGCTGTTGGCATGAGAGGTCTCATCTATTCCAAAAATCAAAATATTGCGTTCGCGTTCGATAGGCATCTCCCGATCACCAGAACGAATTTTGTTCTCAAGTTCACCAAGTTTGCTACTGAGTTTATCCGTAATATTTTCCTAACAGTCCACCTTGTGTATACATGCTTCTATTTTTCGTTTTAACAAGTAATTTCTGAATATCCAAAACACAGTTGAAAGGTTGTTTGGTTGCACAACAATTATTTGGAGTTGTGGTGATAAATGGAAAGAGTCAGTTGTAGCTGGATCGAGTGTATTCATTTCACGAAGTAAACAAACACAAAGGTGAATGACCTTTCGGGGACAGTCAGCCGGGTTTGTGGAACGAGAAAAGAGACACAGAAAGTGCGGCAAGTTGAGTTCAGGTAGGACAGAGTTTTTGCCGTCCGGATGTCACTCAAAAGGAAATATTCGGTCCTGTTGAGATAAGTTAGTCATCAATAAGAAAGGCACAAATATCACACATTGCGTTTCTAATGGATAACCGACAAAAAAAAAGCACTAAAGCGATGATGTTAGACCACACTTTAAGGTGCAGATACTGACCGAAATCAACAAGATTACGGATTTATCAGAGAGCACACAGAACACCCGTGTTCACGCGACGAAGGCAATAATCCTGAAATAAATAGCAGCGGGAATCCAAATTTATTTCAAAAACGCTTCATTTTACTCCTTGGATAGAATTTGGGTATGTGGATTATAACCCATTTTGGCGAATTCACCATCTTTCGCTCCTTTGACATATCGGAGAAAAGGAACATGACAAAGCTCCAAATTTATAGCAACTAGATTTTCGTTAATGACTTTACGCTGCCTTCTTCATAAGGTCATCTGAAAGTCCCCTAGCCGTAATCCTCTTTCTTTGTCTTGGCATTTTTCCTAAAAAATTGACTAATGAAAGTAGAACATGTAGGGTACAATTGTAACATGTTGAAATTATACCGTTCGGTATTGTTACAACTGTACCGACCGGATATTCTACGATTTTCAGTGGATTATAAAAACATAGCAGAACCTGAAACTGCTAAGGTAATACATACACATCAACCGACTTCTCAGGATCAATAAACACAAAAATATCACCTGAGGCCTGGAGACACTCAGAACTGGAACCTTCTTCAAGTTCCTTCAGAAATGGGCAATCAACTCGTTACAACCGTATAAATCGCCGGGCCCGGACGCCATTTATCCTATCATGCTACAGGAAGGACTTGACCTACAAGCACTCAAAATATGAATGGTATTGAGGGACAGTATTAAACTGGGATAAATACCAGAAGAATGGAGAGCAATTACAGTTGTCCTCATTCCCAAACATGGAGAAAATAGACAAGATAGAACGAAGGCACTGAGGCCAATATGTCATTCATGCTTGAGGAGAAAAGCTGTTGGATAGGAACATTAGCGATACAGTTTTGGCAAATCAACCTCTACATAAGGACCTATGTGCTTACCCAACAGGCAAATCTACAGAAATAGCATCACACCAACTCGTAGAGAGAGCGGAAACTGCTCTGAAAAATGAAGAGGTCTTGCTGGGTGCATTCCTGGACATGGAAGGAGCATCAAAAATATATCCTAAACTCAATCTCAAGAGCATTGGGAAATGAAGGCATCAATGAGACCTACTGCAGGTGGATAGACTACAGCTGAGAAAAAAAATAATCTGCTTCTCTCTTGTAGGAGAAACACTGGCAGCAAAGGTTATCAAGGACAATACCCGGCGGTTTACTGTCCCCACTGGTCTGGAACCTACTGGTGGAAGACTTGCTGATCTCGCTAGGCAGGAATAGACAGAAAACACTTGGGTACGCAGACGACATTATTATATAGTCCAAGGAAAATTTAATACTACAATTAGGGAAAGAATGTAAACGGCTCTGAATCTAGTCAGTACATAAATGAATAAGGAGGGTTTGAATATCAGCCCCTGTAAATCAAGCATTGTAGCTTTCACCCGAAGAAGAAAGCTAGAGAGCCTGGGACCTCTAACAACCCCTCCAAGGGACCAACATCCAGCTGTCGGGGCAAGATTAGTACTTCGGAGTAAACATAGACTCGAAATTAACCTGGAACCAACAACTGGCAAAAGTGAAGAAGAAAGCCGAGGTGACACTAATGGTAGCCAGACGAGCACACGGAAAAACATGGGGGCTAAGTCTCAGAATGGTGTATTGGACATACAATACTGTATCAACTATGATCAACTATGATCAACTATGATCAACTATGATGATCAACTATGATGGACAACTATGATGGACAACTATGATGGACAACTATGATCAACTATGATGGACAAATATAATCTAAAAAATAGGAGTGACTGAATTGAGCAAGGTCAAAGACTTGGCTGTCCCAGCATAACGGAGGCTATGGAAACAATACCAACAGCAGCCATGGAATCACTACCGGACCTTTTCCCGATTGACCTAACAATCATGGGGAAAGCAACAATGGCATTTTCAAGACAACAAAATACGAGCAACAGATCGAATCACAACAAGATGGAGGAAATAGTGGAAGGTAACATTCTTGAAATGAAATCAACGGACCACATAACTCCTAGGTACTTCTTTGACACAAACTTCGAGGTTATCATACAAGACCAAAGAGAATGGATAGATGACCCTATCACTAGCAAACCTGAAGAAAGGATCTGGTACACAGTCGGATCTAAGACCAAGGAAGGAACTGGTGCTGGTATATACAGTCAGGGGAGAAACTTCCGATTGAGCGATGCACTATGAATAAACCCTTTTGTATTCCAAGCGGAAATGTACGAAATCTTGCAATGCGTAAAAAAAAACCTGAGGGAAGTGCGCAATGCACGGATCAAAATATGCACAGACAGCCAGGCGTCACTGAAGGCTTTCACGAACCCAAAAGTAACATCAAGACTGGTATAGGAATGCCGAGAAGAAATCAGTGCCGTCGCAGAACACAACAAAATAACTTTGGTGTGGGTTCCATGACACTGTGCCATTGGGGGCAGCGAAAAAGCCGATGAACTAGCTAAAACGGGCTCCTTAACTCCATATATTGTCCCAGAATCTGCACTCGGGGTGACAAAATTGGCCTTCCGACTCTGCATATGGGACTGGTTCAAACGAAAACGGAAAGAGCGCTGGAAGGAAGCTCCTCTCTTGTGCCACATGAAAACATTCATCATAGAACCGTCGAAGCGAAGAACTGAAGAACTACTCAAGATGAGTAGGAACCAAGTTAAAACAATTACGGACCTTCTCACTGGTGACAACCTAATGAGAGGACCCCTGCACAAAATGGGGCTATACAACGGAGAACTTTCCTGCAGACAATGTGGCAAAGGGGCAGAAAGGGCCAAATATATATTGTCAGAATGCGAGGCACTGGACTGCAAGAGACAAGCAATATTCGGATAACTAAGGTTAACCCACGAAGAATACAGTACATGTGCTGTGAAACGAAATCGGAAGGCACAAGAAGCCCAAGATGCTGAGATGCAGCTGGCGACGAGACCAGCATCCAAGAAAAAAAACTTTTGAGGGTAAATGTAAGTTGAGATTGAAAGAATGATAAACAATATTAATATCCACTTACGTGTCGAAATATTGAAATATTTTCTTTATTATGTCACTGCACTGTCGCACGAAACTCAACTGCTGTCAGATTCTACTATGTTTTCAACAAAATATATTAATACCGCGTTCCAATCATACCCAATCTCCCCTACGTCCTCTTCTATTAGCGACAGAATAACGAATCCTACATTTGAGATGATCTATACATTCCTTTTTTTGAATTTCAGGTTTTCGCATATTTTGATGTCATAACTTTTTCAAAATTTTGAATATCACATCTTCGGTAGATTTTTTAAACTAAATTGCATTTCTGAATTGATTTTGTATCTGCTTATGAATGAAGGCAATACGTTTTTCGAAAATTTTTGAGTGATGTGTATTGACTGACATAAGTATATACGTAGGTATATATCTTTGTTTTTTTTTTGTTTTTCGTTAATTGAAGTTACCATAGGCATTTCAAATGAGTCAAGATAAACATGGAACAAAACGCGTTTGTTTTGATTCCAATAATTCCGCACTGATTCCCAACTGCATTTTCATTTTTCAGTTCGTGAACACGGAACGGAAAAATTTGGTATATCTTGTAATTGGACATATAGTTGTTATTTTTCAATATTTTTTAAGCCAATTTCTTATCAATATTCACGAATTTATTGTTCAATTCATCGGATATTGCCCGATGAAATTCCTCATGGGTCCAATGATATTTGATTTAGGTTCAGTACCGGTAAATTATTGTACTATATTCTATAATTGTTTGGTTTATTTTTCAATTATTTTAGTATTTCTGTTTGGTATCAATTTGGAACTTCATTTCTATCGTTTTTGTGATTACTTTTCAATGAAATGCTGTCGAAATATTGTTATGTAACTTTTTTCATCGATCATTTTCAGTTCGGTGAATTCATTCAAAATGTTCGAGATTACTGTGATGCAATTATTCAGTGGCGTATTTGAATCTTGTACCAAATGAACCTTTTATATTTCAAATAACTCTTGACCCTGATATGAAATACATTTTCTACTGATATACAATTTTTTAAGGAAATATCATCCTTTCAATTTACGATTTGGCAAAATTGAGGACTTTAGGAATTCTGATTCAACCTGAGCCACCCTACCAAAATAATAATCCATGGATTCACGAGTAGCATTGCTGAAAATGTTTTCATTGATATTAAAAATGGTAGGTATGAATTCTTATGATAATTTGATTTCTTGTATTGCATGAGCACATCCAAATATCGCTATGAAATAGATGATAATAGATGATGATACCATCGTTCCTTTGCCATCTGAATGAATTCTGAAATATAATAACAAATATATAACAGCTAGATGATAACAAATATATAACACCCAGATGAAAAAAATTAGTATTATAATTTAAAGAAATCTGATAGTAAAGTAGTGTCAAAATTGTCAAATAGAAGTATTTTTCAAGAGATAATGGAACCAATCCAAATAATAATCAAGATCACAAAATAAGGTGAGAATTTACAATTTTCCATTTGGATGGATAGATACAGCATTCCACCAAGCATACATTTTTATCGATGATTTTTTTCTAAATTTTTATTCGTACTGCTACCGCTCCTGTCATTTCAGCTTATATGGAAACCAACGACTACAATATCATTGGAATGGATTGGTCGGTTCTCTGCAACTTCGAATATCTATCAGCCGTGAGGGGTGCCAGAATAGCAGGCTTTTTTCTTGGAAAGTTCCTTAACTGGCTGGTACAGATGGGAGTCACATTGGACGATATACATTTGGTGGGACATAGCATGGGGGCACATGTCGCCGGTATGGGGGCTGGTTATATGGAGAGTGGAAGAGTTGCGAGGATTACTGGTAAACTAGAAGTTATATGATTGCAGCATTTCTTTCTGAACATATCTCTGAATAACTCCATAAATAACCATTTTCATGACATATTTCTCAACAAACTACGGTATGCCATGAAGTATCAGAATGATTGGTACACTTATAAGGCAACAAAATTATTAGTATCTGATGTTTAACTAAGCAAGATTAAAAAATTCCAGGAACATACATTGTAAAACAGCGGAAAAACCTGTACCAGAATTATTTCGAGTCATAGATGGAATTCTTAGAAAACATAATTGAAAATAAAAACATATGTTTATTGAGAATGAAAAACTGTAGAAACATAAATACAAAAAATTATAATTATCAAGAAAGGGATTTCGTGAAAACACAAAATAATCGAAATTTTGAATGGAAGGAATATAATTCCATCATATCATCAAGAACCCGATGACGCGGCCAGTCGGGAAGGAAAATTTCGGAATTTAATAATTGATTCTGAAGAAGCCATCAATCAAGCTAACGAATCTGTCAGAAAAAATAGGACATTAATTCACTGGAAAACACAAACAGTATTTATATTTTTCTATAAACGTCAAAGTCTTCAATAAAAAATTGAAGAAGAGTTCGAATCTCTCTAAAGGCTTTCAGAAATACTATTTCTGTATAAACCTTGAACGTTTCAATCAAAAGTTGGTAAAGGATACAATCTCCCTAAATTATTCCTGATATTTCTATGTTACCCGACTCAAATTGAAAGAAAAAAGTATAACCAGCACACTAGGATATGGACAGTACTTTCTTGGGTTCCAATACTAATATCACTTATATCTGATTGACATAAGCGAATGAACTCCGAATGAAAGGAACATACTGGGTAAAAAAACTCACGAATGGTGATTCACAGCAATTTCTTTGTATATATTAGAGAAAAAAAAAGATAAAAGTTGTAGAGATCATGAAGCTTTATCAAAAGACCCCTATAGTTTGCCTATATTGGTGGAAATAAAAGATTGCGAATTATTTTTCATTCTCCCAACAGCCGTCATACAATACAGTGACATTAGATTGAAACCAACTTGTTTTTTTCCTGTCGTCGCCAGTATCTTTTGTGGTTTCTGGACTGTGGACAGGCCACATTCAACCACATAGTATATTCTATGGGGCTAAATGTTGCAAATCCCCACTATATTTGATAAATTCTAAAAAAATCAATGAGTTGGGGCTTATTGAAAGCCTGGGCTCTAGCCGCAGATGTGGCTTCTTGTTTGCGAAACGAAATGTCTCTGTTCAATCTGAGTAACCTGTCCAACCATTCTTGGCCAGCCCTCCTTTTTTGTTCGTTGAAATGGGAGAGATTCCATTTTTCTCTGCTAAAAGCTCTTGCACGGATGATGGTGTTAAACCAAATAAACGTGTTTATGAAAATTTCGAATGCTCTACAAACTGCCTTTCTTTTTAAGGTGGAGTAGTTTGTTTATATGTTCCCAAACCTCTGAAATTTGACATCGAAATTGTATTGTAATCTGAAGCGTGTCTTCAAAGGGTACTCTGCGAATGTCAAATGCTAAAAGCCAAACCCGTTTCCTTGTGTCTGACCGCTGCTATGACTTTTTTCATAGATACTTCAAGATACTTCAAGATTGTCGGTCTGTCATCCTATTGTAGTCGCGCGGTATGTTGTCATCTATAAAACTCAATAAAAGGAATATATAGTAGGAGTAGTATTAGTAGAAGAAGTAATACAATACTTACTAACTTTTATCCTGCTATACAAGCATATATGGGCAAAATGGCTTACCTTTGTCGTTTTAAATAACTTAAAGTCCGAAAATAACACGTAAGTTTTTCATAAAAACAAAACACAAAACTCAAGGCGAAATGTTAGGAAATAGAAATAATACGTTACAATAAGGTTTCAAAGCAAATGACTTACCGAAACTTACCGAAACAACTACAGTATTTTGATAGTTCACTATTAGACGATTCAGGCTATACCAATTACTTGAACATAAGTATACAATATATCTCAAATTTGTCCGCCACACATATGTTTGAATATTATTCAGTCTTGAAAACCTTCCATCTCTAATCAATTAATTAGCAATGTTTTCATTGATTTTTGTATTCGATTTTCTGTTTCAGTAATAAATATTCAATTATTCTTTTTTTTTGGTGGGGGGAAACCGTACCAGAACCTTAGGCTTGAAGATCTATTGGACCTGGTAGTGTCGGAGGCTACTCCAACTAAAACACCCCATGTCCTTTCCTACTTCTGGAACTGTCGCTGAGAACATTACATCAGGATGTAGGCGGCATCTTGGGAATCACAAGTTTGCTGCTCTTCGTATCTGTCTCGATTGGTATTCCAGTACTTCTTTCGCTTTCGATTCCATAATTTTACGAATGTATGTTGTGGCCTTATTCCAATGACTTCGCGATGTTACCATATATGGGATGATGTTATCTGGGTCCAAATAGGTGCCCAAATTGGTTTCAAGCTTATTCTTTCACGGTGCCATCTGGGGCAAAATCGAATGGTGTGTTCTAATCATCCACTTGCTGACAGTATATACATGAATCATCAGCGGACTTGTTGATTTTGAGTTGATTTTCTGAGTGACCCATGTCCGGTCAAGAACTGGGTAATGTAGAAATTCGTATTTCTGTGGGGGCAGGCATACCAGATTTCGATATTGGGTACGAGTCTTTCAGTCCACTGGGCCTTTGAAGTATTGTCTACCCATCTTTCCTGCCATTGTCTCAATCAATCAATCAATCAAAATATGCTTTATTATCAAAGAATAATATCTTATTGACCAAGCGTGTATATATAAATGTAATTTGAGTTAATACCATTTGATGAATGTATAAAAATAGTCACTACCATATAAAATTGAATTGAATCAAAACAATCAGTCACATATTAAAATTTGCATGCATCTATGTATATATATATATGAGTGAAGAGTCATATACACTTTTTTTTTAATATCAATAAAGTTTCATAAAAAACATTTAAAATTCAAAAATTTAAAAAAATTTAAAACTCAAGAATTCAAAAATTCAAAAATCCTCAAAATTCGAAAAATTCAAAATATTTGAAGTTTAAAAATATAACAAACAATAGTCTGATGGTCATGTGCCTTTTTCTCTGTTTGAACTGTTCATTCACCTCCTCCAAATCGTTTAGGCGTCCTCTTTCTCTAACAAGAAAATCGATAGGAGGTGTGCCCGCGATGACGCAGAGGGCGTCTGAGAATACCGTTCTGTAGGCCAAGGTAGTCCTCAATAACATCTTCTTTCGAGAAGAAATGAGCATGTTGCTGTATTTCTCGACCTGCAGCACACTCTTTCACACAGAAGTACCGATTGAACTACTCCTTAGAAGCCTTCTTTTTTGTGTCAAAGCCGTGGTCTGTCTGTCGGCTTTCTCGTATTGTTTGCGGATATGCTCATTGAAAATAAGTTAATCGTCCAGCCAGACCACAAGATATTTGACGACTCTACTCGGAGCTATGAGAGCTCCATCTAGTAGAGAAGTGATACCTCCTCTCTTCCTAGGCCCTTTTACGATAATGGTCTCACTCTCACTTGCTGCGCTTTCCAGGCCCGTATGGTCCATCCACCTCTCTATGCTTCCGGGGGCTGAGTTTGCATTGCTCATAAGCAAATCCTTAAGGCTCACCACGAGGGCCAGATCATCGGCGTAGGTGGCTGTATGGCACCCTGGTGGTAGTTATAGCTTGAGCACCCCGTCATATAGGACGGTCCATAGAGTTGGTCCAATTATTGAGCCCTGTGACACGCCCTGTGTCATGGGTTTATGTTGTTCCCGGATTGGAGCGATCTATCGGACAGGTAGTTGGCGATGGCTTCAAGCAGGTATCCGCTAATGCCTATTTGTCGCAGCTTCAACATAATGTGGTCCCATTGGGAGGTGTTGAATGCGTTTTGTACATCTTCAAGTATCATGCTGGCCCAAGTGTATCCACCGTCGCATGCTCTGTTCAGGACGTGTTCAACGGCATGTACTGTAGACCTTTTGGTTCTAAAGCCGAACTGTGGGCTGGGAATGCCATCTTTCTCGGCCAGTTCCGATTCCAGTCTACCTTTCAGCAGGTAGTCGAAGAAATCGATTAGGTATATAGGCCTGCATTAACTTGGTTGGTCTGTAGGATTTCCTTTAGGGATGAGGATTACTCTCGCCCGTTTCCATTTTCTCGGGAAAATGCTTTCTGTCAAAAGGGTATTTAGGATATTCCGGACTCTTGCAGGGGACGATTTAAAGGCTACCCTCACCGCCACGGGAAGGATACCATCTTGGCCAGGGGCTCTATTGATCTTTATTTTTTTAATTGCAATCTCAAGTTCTCCTGAGGTAAAATGCGGTGGTAATGCCAGGTTCGGCAGTCTATGGAAAATAGGGGCACCCACAGAGGAGAAAAGTTCCCGGATCTTCTCAATTTTGACGGATGGATGCATATCATAAGGAGTCCTGATATGTTTCATGCCCCCTGTGTCAATTATTCTAGAACGTGTTATTATTCATTTACATTAGCAAATCGGAATAGCGTGTTTCTATTCTTGATATATTACGATTATTCTTGAATGAATCATTATCGTAATTGGTTGAATGAAAAGCAATCACTGGCATGAACTACCGCGTGCAGAAATTGAATCTTGTCATTTCTTCATTTATTTTCATCATCGAACTTTCCAATTGATGCTCCCATTGATATCATAATGCCTTTGTAGATAACAATATCTCAACACCATCTTCGTATTATATATTTTTCAATTCACCTTACAGGTCTAGATCCTGCACGACCTGGATATAGAGACAGAAGATCTGAAATAAAACTGGACCCTGGAGATGCCATCGTTGTTGATGTCGTCCATACCTATGCCAAAGTTCTAGGCCTCATCGAAACCGTTGGTCACCTAGATTTTTATCCGAACGGAGGGCTCACTCAACCTGGATGTCCTGAGGCTGACGACGTCTGTAAGATCTACTCTATGTTTATGTTTGTAGTAATACTCTTCCCAGAAATAGTTCTATCGAAAAGGTTTGAGTTCGAGTATGTAACACGTCGACAGTGGAAAATATTGAGATGCCCAGAATAATGATGCTAACGTAATGAGCCCGGTACTTTTTTCATCTTACTTAGATCAGTAATCTCACTTTTTGCTAATTGAAAACATCTAGAAAAAAAAAGGCCGAAGAAGTGCTTCAAAAGATGTGACATCACTTACCCTTCAGCGTTACAACTCAACGGATATTTGCTGATAATTTCATTATTTTGCTTTTGTTAGATATATTTATTCAACTGGGATACTAGTGATACTAAGTTTGGCACAATTGGATGCCGAATGAAAGCTCTCCATTCAGTAGCTTATATTACGTCGAACGGGATAGTTTCTGAAGTTAAATAGTTATAGTACAACCAACAAGTGGTATCCTCTGATACTGGCCCAGGAGCGGTAAGGAGACACCGAAATTTTGGTGGGTTATGATTTCTTTCTGGGTTTACCGATGATTTTTCGTGATCATTCCGACGGAGAAACCTTTTTATTTTTGGATATATTATATTCTCTTGTATTTTATGTATTTTCACGTAACGTATTCGATAAAAAATCTATCTATGACATTTACTGCACAGGGAAAATTGCTGACACTATGATATGTAATCATGGACGAGCGTATCTCCTATTTGCAGAATCTATAAGGAACAAGAATGCTTTCAAAAGCACGAAATGTAATACGCTAGCAGATTCTTTTGAGGGGAAATGTCAAGAGTCAGAAGTTTACATGGGACAAAAGGAAACGTACAGGTAAATATGACAATTATAATTTTAATTTCCTTCCATTCTAACTTTTGGGTTGCTTGACAAAATGTGGTCTTTGTGATGGGTTTTGGGAGCAGCTTCCATGTTTAACTTCGAAATATTCTAACAAATTTATATTCACTTGAAAGATCGATGATATGACGTGGCATATAGGATCTTAATGCACATGCAGCTTATAGTAACAGGACGATCTGAATCTAAGAATGAACAGAAGGCAGCTGGGCTAATTATAATTTATAATGTCGAAAAAACCAATAACTCGGAAAATTAATGCAAAACGCTGCATACTTTCTCCGATCATTTCATGCACAATATAACATTGATATTTTGTCATTTCACTTATATCCAATTGAAGAAATAGATATAATGAAAATTATTGGAATCCCAAAATTGGGGACCTTCAATGTTTTCACGCAGTTCTTCTGTTTTTTTTTTCAATCGTCTCCACTGATAGGTAACTTGTCTTTTTCGGGAAATGAGCGACAAGCAATTTGGTTATGGAATGGAAAAGTCGACGATATCGGTATTATATAAGTTTTATGCATTCGAGCATCGCCAATTTTGTAAAGCAACATTTTATGACCTTACGAATGTATTTGGGGCGATACACTATGACATCCTAATCTCAAAACTTTTTGATTTTGATACAGGACTTCTATAATTTATAATATATTTCAATGACTTGTCCTTTGATTCAGACCATATAGTAATGTTTATGTTTTAGGCTAATGAAGCGAATCATATCGAAAAACTGATTTAATTGTGATGACTCATTCCTTAATGAAACTAAAATATATATTTTTCATCCGAGCAACACATTTCTTTCAAAAGAGCATGTTAGATTTCTAGGCTTGATCTTGACGGAATAACACAGCACAACGATTCACATAGGTACAATACGAGGAAAGAAAATGGTTCCCCATCATTCAGACCCAATGAAATCAATGACTGTTATAGATTTCTGGGTACAAAGTTGGATAATGCTCTGCTCCATCAATTTCAACTAGCTCAAATGTCTTCTGCACCATTCAGAAATCAGATAGGTTATTATTTACTGCAATATTGCTTCAATTCTCTACAAGTTCCAGTACATGTAGGTATATGCGATTGATATCAATTCTTTATGCCTTATTTGTTTTTTTATTTTCTGAAAATCCCGATTATGATATATCATACCAGCCCTGGGCGTATGAGTCATACGCAATTGTTTTCATAACGGTAACATGAAGAAGATCTGAATCTACTACATATTTGTTATAGATAGATAGATAGATAGATAGATAGATCTTTATTTCCAACAGGTATACACCCAATTACAGGAAAAGTAGTGAAAATTCTTAAAATAACAAAGAACAAATTAAATTGAATCATGTTAGTAGTAGTGAAAATTCTTAAAATAACAAAAAACAAATCAAATTAAATCATATTATCCAGATAACAATCATTCATTTTCTGTTCTATCAATTATACAGGAAAAAATATGCTCGAGAGAACTGCTATTCGAGTCATACAGGTCACAAATCAGATTAAAATTCCAACACATCAAAGATACAGGCGATCTACGCATCACATTGATTCGAGAAGCCTCGCAATAGAATGTTATTACATATCTGGAATTCAGACGTGGTATGAGGTTATTAATTTTTTGTAAGAGCAAGGAACAAAGAATATTATTGTGCGTCAAATTATGAAGAAAAGAAATAGTAACAAAAACTCTACGTGTATTCAGGGAAATTACATCAAAACTGTCAAGAAGCACCAAATAGTCAATAGTCAATGTCAACAGTCAATAGTCAATGTTATGTCTGTCTCCAAGAAATTTGAATAGCAGATATAATTTGTGGTCTGAATTGTGTTTCAAAATGTTTTCGAATGGCCCGACACACGTTGGTTGGTTGGTTTGAGGCTGACGAGCCAGAGACAGGGTTGGCACTTAGCTTCCCTTGACACTGCGACCAGCTGGGGTCTATTGTATCACTCTGTCGTCAGTGGTTCCTCATTCAAACAGGTTTGTGCCTTTAATTAGGTTAAGAAGCCTGTTGATAAGGTTCTTCGGATTCATGCCTGTTTCCGGGCTGATCTCTCCAAAGGTTCTGTGTCGCCTACTACTTAGGGCGTCACAGTCGAAGATGATATGAGAGGCTGTTTCCTCCTCTTCATCACACAGCCTACACTCCACGGTTTCCCTGCGTACTCCCATGGTGTTTAGGTGTTTTCTTAGGCCGCAGTGTCCAGTCAACAGACCTATTATTATACGAGCCTTCGTTCTGTTCAGGTTCAGAAGGTCAGCCGTCAGGGTCCGGTTTGGATGCCCTACCATGACTTTGCTGTGTATTTGCCCGACAGTTTGATCCCAATATTGTTGGTGTCTTCTTTTTATCCACTCGTCGATCAGGGTCCTGCATCGGTTTTTGCTAATCCCGTGTGCAGGTTCTGGCCCTGTGAATAGCGTTTCAGATGCTTGTCTAGCTAGCTGGTCCGCTTTGACGTTGCCTTCAATGCCTCTATGACCTGGCACCCACATCAAGGTGACCTTGTTGTGTTTTGCCAGCTCGATGAGTTCTGGAGGCAGTCCCAGACCAGTTTGGACTTTATCTGTGTAGAGTTGAGTGCTTTGATAGCACTTTGACAGTCAGATAGAATGTAGATGTGTTTTTTCCTATAACCACTTTCTAGATTCTTCTGAATGCATACCATGATAGCATGTGTTTCAGCTTGGAATATCGTGGAGCATTTACCAAGTGGTATTATGTAATCCCTTCTTGGCCTTACCCCGTGTATTTCTGCTCCGTTCCTTCAACTGTCTTTGAACCGTCTGTATACCAGACTATGTCCGCAGTTGATTGTGATTCTATACTCGGGGCCCATCCAGATTCATCAATTCGTGTTTCGAATGGTTTTCGAATGAGTATAGGGTTGCATGTAATCTGAAATCATTTCGAGTTCTTCGATGTTGATTACATGAGTGATTCTGGTATGTCCAGTTGTTCGATTCTCCAGTTTTTCGTTTGTTTCAGTCTGTATGCACTCATCCTGGCTCTCCAATGACATGTAAGTCAAGGGGTTCGAGGTTTAGGATGATTTCCATTGCAGCTGTTGGAGTGCTGTTCATTGCACCCGTGATGCAGAGACAGGCAAGCCTCTGGATTTTCCCAAGGTTGATTTTTGCCTGTCTTTGATTTGTTTTTGGCCACCATAAGAGTGAGCCATAAGTTATTCTTGGTCTTATTACCGCTGTGTAAAGCCAGTGCATGGCTTTCGGTTTAAGCCCCCAGGTTTTTCCAAAAGCTCTGCTGCACATCATGAAGGTTATCTTGCTTTTGTTGGTTACATGTTGAAGATGCGGGTTCCAGGTTAGTTTCTTGTCAAGAATCAGCCCTAGATATTTCACCTGCTCTACTACTTGTAATGTTTCACCGAATAGTCTGGGAGGTATGAGATCTCCCATGTTTCTTCTCCGGGTGAAGGGAATTAGTGTTGTTTTGTTCGGATTTGCCCTTAGGCTCTCTCTGTTACACCATTCCTCTACTGTCCTCAGTGCATTTTGCATTAGCTCTGAGGTTGTTCGAGTATTCTTTCCCTTGATGAGGATGACCAAGTCATCTGCATACCCTTGAGAGTAATACCCTTGGTTATTCAGAGAAATTAGCAGTTCGTCTACAACCATGTCCCACAGAAGGGGGGAGAGTATGCCCCCCTGTGGGGTACCTCTGGAAATTTCAACCTGCTCTGTTTCCTCGAACATGTTGGCTTGGACCAGTCTATTATGAAGCATTGAGTGTATCCACCTGCAGACACACGTAAGGTTAGGTTATTTTCGAGTGGGGCGATAACCGCCCCTTCCACTGCGACTTTCTCAGATCTTCCGGGTGTCCACGGAAGGTGGCTCGCCCCTATAACTTTTTTGTTTTCGGAGAAATCGAATGAAATTTGAAGGATCTGTTCAATGCATGAAACTGCATTTTTTGACAAGTAACTCAAGTTCATGCAAATTCCGGATTCACCGGAAGTGACATAAACTTTCGATTTTTAAATTGGGAGACCTGGTACATTTTCAGTTCTTTTGTCTCTATATGACAGTAAGAATACAACCATATATCATTCGTTACTGTTTGTAACAATTCTTTTATTTTTTTTTCGAAATAAATTTTTATTCTAGAGGGCTATGAATACATTCAAATAACTAATTTCAGTTCTAAAATGTTTGTAGAAATACAACTTTATTGTTTTCGATCAAACTGTTTCAGCTATATGACGTTTGATTTTAAAATTTGTATTCCTATTTCTTTTCAAATGGCAACCTGGTAGCTCGTCGAGTTACGAAAAAAAGCATTTTATTACGATTAATTTGATACCGCACTCTATTAGGTTGTGAGAAAACTATCGATAAAAAACTGAAAATAACATAACGTTAGAACTTTTCTAAAATTAGGCACTTGTTGAAAATGAAATAATTATATTGAAACTACCTATTTACATATCTTTAGGATTCCAGATGTTCAAAGTGACCTCCATCTTGTTGCTGACAAAGGCGAAATTTTCTTATTGTTGCTCTTACAACGTTTCTCAGCTGTCTTGGTGTAATTCTATGAATAGCTGCCCTTACTTTGTCCTCTAATTCATGTCGTATGGTAGTACATCATAAACTTCGTTTTTCATAGATCCCCATAAAAAAAATCTAGAGGCGTAAGGTCAGGTGACCTGAAAAGTTTTGTTGAAAAGGAATAAATAAAGGTATAAATTGAAAACAACCCTATTTTACTTCGCCAGCCACCTTACTGTACCCATATTTCCAATCCAGTTTTCGTTGTATGTTTCATGCAGATATTCCATAACTGCCCTCAGGTTGTGTGGTGGAGTACCATCTTGTTGATAAAATAATCCAACTCGATTTATTAATGGAAGAAATGCTCAATTTCCTGCGCGAGGAAACTCAGATATCTAGCCCCTGTCAGGACACCGTCAAAAATTATAGGGCCTGAACTTATGTCCCCTAAAATCCCAACCCAACAATTGAAACCGAACCGTTCTTGGAAATTTCCTTCCTCCATCAAATGTAAATTTGCCTCGGATCAATATCGCTTATTATTCCTGTTGAAATGTCCCAAATTAGTGAACCAGCTTTCTTCAGTATACAGAACTTTATATGGAAATGTGCCATCCTCCAGATATTTTCCGAATGAACCAATTGCAATACTCAAGTCTCCTTGCATTATCGTTCTGGTACAGGTGCTGTTGTAGTTGATATTCAAATGAATGATATTTATGTTTCTTCAAAATGTTAGCTGCAGAAGACTTCGAAATGTCACATTGACGTATTAATATTTACTTGAACGTATGCCAGAACATCTATTCCTTTTTCTTCACTCACAAGAAACGAATCGTTCTCATCATTATCAGGCTAATTTCTCATTTTTTTAACCAGTTTTGCAAAAAAGTGCCGGGTCGGGTGACGCCGATCAGGATATCTCTGTGCGTAGAGACGTGCAGTATCGATTAAATTCTGCCAACACTCTACAAAAACTAATAACATATCAACTCTTTCAGTTTGTGTATAAATATTGTTATTTTCCATGATTTCCAAACAATGAGGTACACAATAACCACCTACTTGACTTTGTAGAAGAGATGTAAAATAATATGTCGACACGTCAATTTTTACCTCAACAATTTAATGATTTTGTTTCAGTTGTGTTAGTCACAGGCTACTCGATGATTTCAAATCTTATTTTAATCTCAATAAGATTCTTCATTTAACGAAAGTTCTAACGTTACATTTTCAGGTTTTTATCGAAAGTTTTCTTACAACCTAATAGAGTGCCATGAGCCACCATGTTGCCATTTGAAAAAACATTGTAATAAGAATTTCAAAATCAAACGTCACATAGCTGAAACAGTTTGATCGAAAACAGTAAAGCTGTATTTCTACAAATATTTTAAGGCTGAAATAAGTTATTTGAACTTATCCATAGCCCTCTAGATAAAAAATTTATTTCGAAAAATAAAATAAAAAGACGACTACAAACAGTAACAAATGATACATGGTTGAATTTTGAAGGTTATATCGAGACAAAAAAACTGAGAATATACCAGGTGTCCCATTTAAAAATCGAAAGTTTATGTCACTTCCGGTTGAGTTACTTGTCAAAAAATGCAGTTTTATGCATTAAACTGATCATCCAAATTTCATTCAATTATCTCCGAAAACAAAAAAGTTATAGGGGCAAGCCATTTTCCGTGGACACCCGGTATTGTGGCTCGATCCTAATTAAATTAGAGTTCACCTTCAAGTCCCGAGCTTCTGACGTCGATGATGACGCTCCGTGATACTTTTTCCAGGTCTTTGGGCTCTAGCTGCCCGTAATCTATACGATAGAACCTTGTTCGTTCCAGACCCTTGCACCTGCACAAGATGTGCTCTGCTGTTTCTTCCTAGTCTTGACAAAAGCGACACTCTGCGCTCTCCGCACGTCCGATGCTTTGGAGATGCTTCCGCAGTCTTGAGTGACCTGTCAGTAGCCCAGTTATAATCCTCAGGTTTTTCCTAATCAGTTCTAAAGATTTGGTATAAATGCCTTCGAGTGGACTTTTCCACTGTTTCATACCAGGACTATCGTTTTTTTCGCTCGGTCCAGTCTGAAAACACTTCTTCGGTTATGCTCTTTGATATCCCGAAGAAGCGCTTTGGTCCTATGAATTCCTTCATAGTGCCTTTTTTTGCCAGAAGGTCGGCTTTCTCATTTCCTTCAAATCCTTTATGTCCAGGTACCCATGGCAGAGTTATTCTGTTGTCCCTGCCTATGCTTCGAAGGGCTTTCACGCAGTTCCATACTAACCTGAATTCTATCTGACTTGATGCCAGAGTTTTCAGGGCTGCTTGGCTGTCCGACATGATTTTGATCGATTGATTTTTACTGTTTCTGTTCAGAATTTCTTTGAGGCAGAGTTCGATTGCATAGAATTCTGCCTGGAATATTGTGGCGTACTGTCAAATTCTGGTTGCCCGACACACGAATGATATTTCATTCCAACAGCTTCATACAATTTATTTTTTGTATCACAGAATCTTCATCCAATATAAAGTTTCCTAACACCTTTTCACTTTTCAGAATGAAGATGGTAGTTTGACCGAAAACGTTTGGGAATTGCAAATAAACATACTGTTTTGTGCACTATAGCCTGAAGGTCGATTCGCGTACGACAATAAATATATTTTTACTTCACAATCTATATTTATTGACAAAAATCATATAAGTGCCCACGATATCCTTCTGTATCAATCTTTATTGAAGAGAGTAAGGTCAGACATCCCAATATAACTCAGATGTTAGCGACTAATGGAAACGGGGAAAATGCCGTTCTGATGAATTTAGAGATATTACAAAATTAGTAAATCAACCAATGAATTGTTAGGTTTAATGTTAGTGTAGATAATACATCGAAAATGATAACATATAAATGGACAGTCATACACAATAAATTTGAAAATACATTGCGCGAAAACTACGATAAAAATTCATGACTATCAATAAAGAACAATGCTGCTTTTCACAATCCATTCATCGGGACTATAAAAAATGATTCGTTGACGAAAACGAGTTGTTATTCAGGCGATATCACTGAATATAAAAACGGGTGGATGAAAACAATCATGATCAGTAGAACGAGTTGATCAGTTGAGTTTTTATCAGGTA
The DNA here is from genome assembly GCA_018342105.1 of Gonioctena quinquepunctata. Classification (NCBI taxonomy): domain Eukaryota; kingdom Metazoa; phylum Arthropoda; class Insecta; order Coleoptera; family Chrysomelidae; genus Gonioctena; species Gonioctena quinquepunctata. The sequence continues at coordinate 146,809 of JAFIRS010002150.1, forward strand.
CGAATCATTCGAAGCATTTCATTATGTATCGGACAGTTGAAACAATCATTGAGTTAAAAAAACAATCGATTCGCAAACGTGGTATCGAGATATTTTTGGATCTCACTTAGGACAGTCATATTATATCAAGTGACAAATATTAGAAGTTCCTACTGAGGGATATAGAGTCAGTGCAATCCAATCGAACTAATTTCTCATGATGATGATATGTTATAGAAAGCTACCGTCATTGAAACAAAGTGCAAATTTCACGAGATATAAACCATAGGCGTTCGGGCTCAATGAATGAATAACGGGCATGAAAGATGACTGAATCGCCAGAAATCATTGGGGACAGACAAATACCAACATGGCTTCAATTTAAAATTCGAGTAGGGATATTGTTATACTTATATTTGGTGAATGGTTTAATTCATTGAAGAAACGTATCTCTGTTGATAACAATGGTCAATGTCAGATATTTTACACAAAAAATGCGCGTTCCTTTCGGCACGTCACATGTTCATTAAATTATGTTCTTGATTAGTTGAGCTCTGATTTAACGAATTGATGCATTTTCCTATTGAGTAGTGGTTAGGAATGGTATCATAAATGAAAGGCCTACCAGTCAATTAATGTACCAGTGTGAAAATGAATTATTCGCTCAATTCAATTCTCAAATTGAATTTTCTAAGAAAAATTCAACACATTGTACAGTCTACTTGGACATTGTTTTAACAACTGAGCAATGACAAAAAGTGCGCGCCACACATTAGTCATTTGATATGTGGATATACTGATTTGTCTGTAGTGTATTTCCATACTTTATTTTATATTATGTGACTCGTTTACTCTCTATTTCATTGACAAATGTATACATGTTTCATTAATGATATAACTGAACTCATTCTGTTCTACCTAGATCGGGAAATGTTGACAGTAACGTATCGGGACAAATTCAGTAATTTCATCCCAGAACAGATTACTGATAATTTTTACTCCCAGGGGTAGAGAAAACCCAAAATATAGAAAACAGAATTCCGATAACTCCCCAAAAAACATTCGGACGTTATTTTCTAGTGAACCTAACAATTTTCCTCAAAGTCACTAGATTGATACCTTATTTTCACAATGGTGTATCATTCCTTTTTTCCGAACAATCCTAGAACGAAGAGTAAAGTATACATGTTCCTTTTTCCTTAGCTCGAATAACTTTTTGTTTAACTGTGGACACTGAAATCGTATTTTTTTTCAGGAATGGAATTTATTACTTCAAAACGAGAGAAAAGCCACCATACAGCCTATCTTGAGGAAAGATGTCTTCAAGTTGTGAAATAAACGTTTTATTCTATGTTTTGTAATACATCCTACCTATACCTTCCTGGAAAATAACAAACTATTGTGTTTCAACTATGAAAATCTATTATCTATAGTTTACTAATTATTAGTAGATTCTGATCAAAACAAAGTTTCCTTAAAGAGAAACTCAAATTGTCTGTTTATTTTTATATATATATATATATATATATATATATATATATATATTTTTAGAGCGTTTGTATGGAAGTAGAGGAGGGGGACACCTGCAAGTCAATATTCACGTTATGGAAAATTTGAATATGAATGTTCGAGGATGAAAGTATTTCAGAAACTTATACTTCCATCAGAAACTTACACTTTCATCAGCAAAAAATCTTAAAACAGTTGACGACGATGCTTAACTTTCCGGAACTGAAGTTCACTTTTTATGTTGAGGTTGATGCTAGTAAGTTTGTTATCGCGGCTCAACTTCAACTATTGAATAAAGAACGCTATAGTAGTATCAAAAAGAATATTTTAGCATTGGTATTTGCCCTCAATATCTTCTCGAATCACGCTTTGACTCTGCAGAGATTTGAACTACGCTTGCGCTAGGTTACCGTTTTTTTTTTGGTGAGGCGGAGAAAATACTTTATGGAGTGTGAGGGTCCCTGAGTCAGACTTACCCACTAGAACCTCCACCCCGTAGGTTTGTCCGGCCGTGGCCTCCGATGATACTTGAGCCTTCCGGCCAATTGTATCTCGCCTGATCAGAATACAGGTCCAATATATCTCATTTGATCTGCTACACAATAGCTCTCCACTTGTCCCTCCCAGACCTTTTCTTTCACCGTGTCGAATATATAGTTCCCGGTTAAGGGCCATCATATAGTACGCTCGAAATTATATCCCCCCAGATCCCTGAGAGAGACTACAATAATCCAAGGTGTCAAGAGTTATCCTCATTCCCTTTCTGTATTTCGGCTCAGTGGTCATTCGGTGGAAGGAAAAAGGGTTGATCCAGCCCTGTGGTATCCCCTGCACAGGTCTAAGACTGAGTACTCCGAGATATTTACCCTATTTTTTGGAGGCTCCGTTGCGGTATTATTACTTTTGTGAGTGAGTGATTGGTCATCCTCAAGGGGGGTGTAATTCTCAGAGAATCTGGATTAACTACCGTTGGTTCATTATCCATCCTCTACAGGGTTTGTCGCAGGAGCTGGACCTATTTCTTCAGAGCTTCAGTTGCTTCGAGAAATATGACAGTGGATATCGCACTATCTAACTGGCCCTGATGTAGCTCACAACCAGAATTTTTCCCCCTTCTGGTGGATGCCCAAGACGTCTAATGAGATATGTCAGAAGCTGGGATCAATTTCACCACAAATATATAACTTACTGGATATGGAAGATGCGAGAGGAAGTGATTATAGTTTTGGGAGCCGGTCGCAGATTTGTGATGGATAACATATTAAGACGAGTCGAGCCATTGGAATTCCACCAAGCTTCACCTGATATTCACTGAACATCTGATCTTGTAGGATATTATCTGACTCCTGGCCAAATAGACCAGGATTGGCCAACTCAAGAGATTTTCATAAATCCATCAAGAATCCTCAACAAATAATACTTGAACTCCAGTTGGGCATGTCTACTTTATTACAACGGGATTTTTTGTTGGCTGAAATATAATCTGTCAAGATAGGGATTGAGCCTGTCTAACAACGGCTGGAATCAGATACTGAACAGTCACACTTTTGCCATCAGACCTGAAAAAAATCCAATCAATAAACTGCTCGACTTCACTGGAAAGTTATATTGGTAGGTCATTTAGTGACAGTGGAGTGCCTGGCAAGCTGAATTTGCGCTGCTTTTCTCTGTGTAGGCTGATAAATTTCCATCGCATTGCAATAGTCATTCTGTTGCAGATCATATTCCAATCTTTCTCTTCAAGGCATGCAGGAATTACCACATTTACTAAATTCTTTCCTGAAATCAATCTCCAACGTGTTAATAAAAAAGTAAATAAAAGCGCGAATATTTCAATTTTTCACGTGAAAATTACCTTACCGATATTGAAAATTATATTTTACATTTGGATTGGGAATTTCAATGTCTGAAAATATCAAGAATTATGAAAGATGTATAAAAAATAAGGAACTGCTGGAAGTGATCACTTCCTGGAAATATGTTAAATTCATATACAACAATTAATAATGCAGAATGCCGTGTATGGAAGACGAAAAATGGAAATGTATGCATAATATTTCTTGGCTGCAAGTATATAAGTATATTAGGGTCATTATTAATGAAAGTGATGATAGTAACGGTTGAATAGTAATAATTGAGAATAGGTGCAAAATATTATATACATATATACTGTTATGATAGGATATTTGTTAGAGTATTCAATTTATTATTTTTATGCTTGAAAATATTTTCGCACCGCGTTGGGTGACAATTGTTCATTTATTTATTTATTCATTTATTGATACACTGTTCTACAGGTTACACCCAACTACAGAACAGGAATATAAGTTACAAATACAGTACAACACAAAATAACAAATTAACGAAGTAATAATACATATCGAGGTTAACTAAAGTAATAGGATTTAATCGCAGAGATTGAAGAGTCAAAAATACCAATCTGACAACGTGCAGAATTACAATTGACACACATGTTTTGCAGCGGTGAGTATTTCAAGATATCTGTTCGTGGTGTTGGTAAATAAAACGTGTTGTCCAGGTACATTGAAATTAAGTTTTTGCAGAATATGTGGGTCAATAATTAGGTTGTTGATAAGTTTAAACAGGAAAATTGTGGAGTGACAATCACGACGGCAGCTTAGGTTGTGCATAGCGTGTCTAGCCAACAATGCATCATGGGGGAAGCCAATTGGTGGATATATGTTGTCCGTTTTATAGGAAGCGACGCTGAACCGATTCAACCTTCTCTATATATGATGATGTGGGTTCCAAATTATAGATGCGTATTCTAATTTTGATCTGACGAAGGCATAGTATAAGGTTTTCGATGTAGATGGGTCGGAGAAATCTTTAGAGATACGCGCAATGAATCCATACATCCTGTTTGCAGCAGAAAGAGTGGCTTCAATATGAGGGGCAAAAGATAATTTCGAGTCGAAAATAACACCAAGATCGGTGTATGTGACAGGCCGTTGGGGGGGAATATCGTTGATTGAATATTGATATAAAAGTGGCTGATTTCCCAAAGTGAATGTCATTACATTACATCTACTTGCATTAAGAGGAAACTTATTACGGAAGCACCATTGCTCAATGCGTTTCAGGTTGAGGGACAATTGAAGACAGCATTCTATCCCATTATTCTCAGAAAATAATTTCAGGTCATACGCGTATATTAAGCAGTTGAGGTCAATGACCTCAACTATATCATTTATGAAAGCGTTGAAGAGGAGTGGACCAAGGTTGCTTCCTTGAGGTACACCTGAGGTAGATGCATATTCAATAGATTTGAAGCCATTGAATATGACATACTGTCGCCTGTCGGTGAGGTATGACACGAAGAGTTCGATGAGGGTCTGAGAAAAGCCATACCTGTACAGTTTTGATAGTAGTATTCCATGATCAAGTTTGTTGAACGCTTTCGAGAAGTCCGTATAAATGACATCGGTTTGGGATCTCCTATCTGTAGTCTCTGCAATGTATTGAGTGATGTTGAGAAGGTTGGTGGTTGTCGAGCGACCTTTCATGAAACCATGTTGAAGTGATGAGATTTGATTGCTCAGATGAGGATATAACCTGCTGAACAGGAGGATTTCAAACACTTTAGCAAAATTACATATTATTGATATGGCTCTGAAATTTTCAACATCAGACTTATCCCCTTTTTTATAAATTGGGCGAACTTTAGACAATTTCCATAGATCTGCGATGGTACTAGTTTTCACGCAAATATTTATCAGGCTTGTTAGTGGATTAGCCAGGGCATAAGCGCAGTCTTTGACTATTAGTGCAGGGATGCTGTCGGGACCCGTAGTCATTTTTGGTTTCAGCTGTTTCAAAGCTGCCAATACTTCATTTCCTTCGAAATAGGGAATGTTCAGGACTTGTGAATGCGGATCACTATCACTGAATTCGGTTTGAGAACTAATAATGTATGATTTGGAGAAAAAACCAGCAAAGCTATTGAGAATGTCCTGAGGAGTTTCAAAAGATTGTCTTTCGTAGGTCATTCTGTCAGATATGCCAATTGATCCTTTTTTGTTGTTTATAAATGCCCAAAATTTATTTAGGTTGTCTTTCATGTCATTTTCAGCAGATTTCACATATTTTTTGTACGAATTGTCAACGTTGGACTTGATCTTTGCCCTCAAGCGATTGAATTCATCGCGGGCAGCAATGTCTCCACTGTTTTTGAATGAACGCCAATGCTTAGCCTTGAGGCGTATTAGACGAATAATTTCCATGTCGAACCACGGCGGATATTTACGCTTGACGTTATCAGTTCGTAGGGGTACACATTGATCCAATGCATTATACATTTCTCCGTAAAAGTAAGAGCAAGCATCATTTGATCTATCGAAAGCTTCAAGAAAGGTCCAGTCAATATTAGCTATGAGGTCATACAACCGGGCAAAATCTGCTCTCCTGAAGTTGTACTCATTATTGTGAGAGGCGGCGAAGTTTCTTTTCAGATAAAGAGCCATATTCGATTCACAATGAACATTCAAGGCGGGGTGATGTTTGTCTCCGGGTACTGAGGGATCAGATGATCTCTCGACACTGCACTCAGCATTACTACCGTATAGTACAAAGTCGAGTATTCTCCCATGATCATTATGGATGCAGTTATACTGTGACAGATTACTGATTTCCAGAAAGTTCTTTAAAATATTGTTTGTTGTATTTTGTTGGTCACCCTGTATGAACGAGACATATGAAGGTATATTGGAGTCACCCGTGACGAGAATGATACTGCTATAGGCAACTTGGATGTTGGTGAGTGTTTCGAACAGGATAAAGAATTTGTCGTTTGACAGAGAGGGAGGAAAATAAATATTGATGACAAACAGTGAAGTTGAATTAGAAACTATCTTCACCATAACAATGTCTAGAGTGACCAGTTCATGAGGAATTTGAGGTGTTAAGTCAACCTGTGAGGAGCCGAACGAATCTAACACTGCAATAGGAGCTCCTCCGCCTCTTGTGCAATTGCATTCATTGAAATTTCTATCTGAGCGGTATACTTGATAAAAGTTTGGGAATAGCTCCTCATTTTTTATCGAGTCGTTCAACCAAGTTTCTGTCAGTGCAACAATTGGATACTCGTTCACCGAAATTGAGTCAAGGAAAAGGTCTGTTTTAGATCGCAAACCTCGAGTGTTTCGATTGAAAATGTCTATGCAGTTTCTATTTCATGGGAAGGTATTATCATGGAAAGACACGAGATCATTCAATGTCTCGGAAGAAGATGGTGATTGCTACAAACAGCCAAGCACGTCAATTTTGAATTTTTTGACAGCTGTTTGGTAAGCAGTGCATTTCTCCTTTTCCCACACCGCATGATCAATTGAGACATTTGTTCCACCAAGTTTAACGCAATTAGTGCACTTCCGTATTTGAGAATTGCACGCCTTAACTCCGTGATTATCACCACACAGTGGGCAGGAGAGGGTGTTACATTTTCTAGAAGAATGGTGAAATTCATTACATGTAAAACATCGAGAAATATCAATTGCATCAAAAACGCTACAACCATCAAAGCCAATAAACAGATTGCCGGTCTTCATTATTCTGTCATAACAGTGTTTCTCAGTTTGAATCACAGCTTGGAAAATACTGTTATAGAAGTAAACAAATTTACAACCACTTACCAGATCGAATAACAGCAATGAATGGTTTCAAGCAATCAGGAAATCTTTTAAAAACTGCTTAATGGGAATAGGATTCTATAGTTTAAACGAATATTTTGAATATTAATTCTAGTCCTTCTATGACATGTTGTGACTCAACTGAAATTTTGTATCAAGTTTCAAAATACATGTCGTTCTGTCATAATCTTTATATTTCGTTGATTTTTAATATGTTCTATTTGTGCATGTTTTTCTAAAAACAATTTATTTTATTTATTTTTATTTGAACATTTAATTTGTAAAATGTGTACTTTGTTGTAGAAGTTATTGACTTTGTTGACAAAATGTTCCATTTTAGACAATAAAGCCTACCAACCTGCCTGGCCGCTGCTTCCCTCTTCACCCCTTCAGGGATGGAATATCAAGAAGTGGTTATCTATGTCATCACAGGAATACGCTGTTAAAATTTCAGCTCTCAAGGTCCAGCGGTCTGGACGTTGATCGCCAGTCAGTAAGTGAGTCAGTCATTGTTTAAATTGGAAAAATTCTCAATTGAAAATTGAATAGAAGGATTTTCCAGAGAATTCAAAAATCCACGACCATCATCAAGTTGTTTTTCGTAATATATAACGGAAAACAACAATTTTTCTGGCTAAAGCCACGATGGACATTGAACTACATCTGATTGGACATTCAAAATAACGGATACACCCTCTGGTGTCGACTTTTGAAACTATACATACATACATTGTTTACTTTTCCAAACATTGATGTTTATATGATTTTAGCCATTGTATACCTAAAACTTGTCGAATCTCTTGTGTTTGTTGACATTTTATGAAATTCTGGTTTACCTCGTGAACATTCTGTTGACTGTTTTACGTCCTTGAGTCAAAAAATGAGTGATTCTAATTCCCGTTGTACTGGAATAGGTTTTCATCATTTTTCATGAGAAAATGAACGTAACGTTCTGGTGCAGACAAATCTAGGATTGAGTGAGTTTATAGACAGACGATGGGCTCTTGAAGAAGAATACGGTCCTTTCCCGAAATCTTTCTGCATCGTCTGCGGCCAAGAAAAAAGGGAAAAGGAAACGTCAAAGAGAGTTGTGAGGAGAGAAAAGAGAGTTAAGGAGAGAAAAAAGAGATATTATTCAACATACCGAAAATTATTCATACAGTATGGAAAAAGAGTGACTATATATGTATATCTAGGTGATAAGGACACAATGTTTACTTTACGAAATATCAATGTTTATATAATTCTAGCCATTGTCCACTTAAAACTGGTCGAATCTCTTGTGATTGTTGACACTCAATGAAATTTTGGTTTACCTGGTGAATATTCTGTTGACTGTTTTACGTCCTTGAGTAAAAAAAAGGTGATTCTAATTCAAATCATTATTGTTGTGTACCTCAATGTGACTCTTGGATGGAATGATCCCGTTGTACTGGAATAAGTTATTATCATTTTCCATGAGAAAATGAATGTAACGTACTGGTGCAGACTGATCTAGGATTGGGTGTGTCTATAGACAGACGACGGGCTCTTGGGATCTTGGGATTCCAGTTCCTTCCAAAAATGTTCCCGTATCGTGTGTGGTCAAGAAAAAAAGTGAAAGAGAGAACCTTCGAATAGAGTTGAGAAGAAAAAAAAAGAGTTAGGAGGAGAAAAAAGAGATATTATTCGACATATCGAAGATTATTCGTACGTATGGAAAAAGATATATGTATATGTAGGTGATAAGGACACATTTTCACACCAACTTGTTTGTTTTAGATTTAAAAAAAACTGTTTTTGTTAGTTTTATTTTCAATTCGAACATTCATAAATAATGTGTAACATTTGTTAAAAATAATTCATAACAATAATTCGCCATGACTTCACTAAGCTGTCCAGAAACTTTAAAAAAAAATTTTTTTGCAAGCAAATTAAAACATACTTTGTCTCCTTCAAACTGAGTTTTCGCAAATGATATTGTCTTGAGATTTCAATACACCACTTCACTAGAGTCTTGAAATGAATAACACTACACAAAAAAATTTAAAATAATACCAAATGGAAATATTTTGAGAAAAACTCCAAACACAAGTGTATAACCTTTGAGAAAACAGATAAACAATGTACGTATGCCTGGGTTGAATTTTCGCCACTCTGTCTCTGGCATCCAATTATGAATTCCCAATAGATATTGAGAAAGGACCCCAACTCCAAAGAAAAATTCTGTTCAATTGTGGAATGTCGTACGCGTTTTCACTTGGGTAATCGGTACTTTTCCATTATACACGAACTCTTTGGAAATGTCTGAAAAGGCAATACGAGTAATTTTTCTAAATCACTTCAGATCCATTCATTTCGATTTTGAGACTAGAGACGTACGCAAAGTGGAAAATCTTGTTACGATCGTGTGAATTTTCGGGGTATTATAAATGCACTTGGAGAATGTAGCCGATATCCGAAGTTTTGGACGCCTCCCGGACGTTCAGAGTAATGGAATTTTTCTGTCATTTGAAGTCTGCAGAGGGTAGATTCTCCCTCACGTATTATCTGAAGGGGTAGTCAACCAAGTATAATGAATAACTGGAGCGTTGCGGAGGATCGTGCCTCTCCTCCACATGTTTATCATCAGCTTGGTAGAATCGGTTGCAGCATTGACTTATACTGTCCCCAATTTTTTTCTGTATGAAAAGTCGCCTGTGGACATCTTTGAGTATTCGCAATTTGTGTTTCGAACACTCCGAAAAGTTTCATTGAGATCCATGCTGTTTTCTCTGGTTTCAACATAAACCTAGAAGAGTTTTCAACTTTCCAGAGTATAAATATCAGGAAATACCAGGAAAAAAACACAATGAAGCAACAATTCAGAGTTTTGGATAATTTTTATTACAATAATGATATACACTTGTTTCAATATTACATTATTTTCATTAATTTTGATATTATGATATAGTTTCATATTTTATATAATTGAAATATAAATGGCGTTTCTCAAGTTATCATACAGGGTGAGGTAAAATGAAATTGTCAATTCCAATATATACATGATACATGGTAGACGTAGTAATTCGCATGATAAACAAGTAATATCAAAACGTCTCTTTCTGCTGTACTAACCAATTATCAATAAATACCCGTTTTTCATGAGAACATGTATAGATCTAATCCAATGATAAATCAGTATGACAAAGTACCACAAAATGTATGCTGGTATTAGGTGTTGATATTTTTTGAATAAAAATAAACAGTTTGGCTATATATAGATCAATACGTGGTTGATATCGAGCTTATTCTATTTGATCTGGGATTGTGGATGTTGAACTAAATGAGATGAGGCACTCCAAACTACTTTTCATCATTAAGACCACATTTTTCAATGAAACAGATCTTGATCTCAGATTGTCCAATAACGCATAAAATGAATCAATATATTCGAAACATTCAGATTTTTCTTGAAAAGTTAGTGATGGAAAAACTGTTATGATTAAAGAAATTATTATAGAAAAGGAATAACAAAAATATTCTCCTGAATCATTTTTCATGTTTATTGTTTCTATTTGTGATAGGGTAAGGTTGCATAAATCGTTACGTTGCCTAACTCCACTATTGCCATTTTATTGAAAAAACCTCACCATGGGCGACACCTAATGATGGCAATTAAAACTAAGCCAGTTATGACAAAGACGAAATGATGAAGATCATCAGTGAGTAGCATTTAAACGGATTTATTTTGTATTTTAGGTGAATAGCTTGATAAGTATAAATTTTTTTAAACCGAAGTTGTACGCGAATTGAAGGTATAGGTTAGAATTTCTTCTATTTATTTCCCTAGCCGGTCTCTGAAATCGTACTGATACGATTTAGGCTCCCTATATATTTTTTTATGAGTTAACGTTTTTAGTGCTGATTTACTAATATAACCTTTTAGACCAAAATGCCTGAAACGGAATATGGATGCCGTATGTCATGTGAATGTCTTACAAGAATACAAAAGCGGAAATATAGGTTTCAACCCATACTGCTGTAAATATGAAATTCTCAAACCAACATTTTGAATACCTGCTTTGGTACGAGTAAAACGGGTAGAAAAAAATGCAATGCAAGGCAAGATGTGCGTCAACAGGACAATACCGGGATTTCTTGAGAAGGTGGGGTTTCAGTATCTCATATTTTGAAATTTGAATTGCATAGTTTTGAGCTTAGTACCACAGATATACGGAAGCTCGCCTATGGCATAGTAACTGGTTATCCACATCTTGGAAATCCTTCCAATAATGGGAAACTTGTGGGAGAAAATTGGTACTATGATTTCATGTTGAGGCGCAAAGTCCTTACGTCAGCTCACGCCAGCCGGAGAACAATGGCGCATTGTGAAGGATTTAATAAGACTAATGTGCATTAATGCCCTGATGTATTGTAAAATATTGTTGAAAATGGAATTACAAGAAAAATAATAGAGAGTTTTGGCCCTCAAAGGGAAACTTCAATTGATTTTGTTGCAAGTGGAGAGAAAGGGGCATCAATACAATGCTGGTATGTTATAAGAATGGGTCGGGCCACTACATTGCTCCGATGTTCATCTTTGAAAGACAACGTATGCATCCTGCTCTCAAAAACGGCGTCTTTCGTGGTGTTACAAGGGAAAGTGGTTACATTGATACAGAATTATCTGTTAAATGACTGAACCATTTTATTGAATTTGCAAAACCGATCAAAAGTGAGAACTTCCAGGATACACCACACACAGGCAAGCCTTTAAATGTAGAACTTTTTACATAATTGTGAAGATCCCTAAGTAAATAATGAAGCAATCAATTTTAAGTTTGCAGGAATATGGCCACGAAGGGGCAATACGCACCAAGACCATTTCAACTATTCCAATTAAGAAAATCGGTCCTTTATCAAGAACAACTAGAAGTATGACGAGCGAGTGAGTAGAGGAGCACAGAAAATTGCAGTATCAGTTTTCATGAAAATGAGTTAGAAGAAAAGTATGATCTGGAAGCGAAGAGGGAATGAAAGAAAAAAGCAAACCAGGAATGTTTTCAAAACAGTAACACTGAAACTAAAACCGAAGACACTTACTCATTTACAGGCAGCTAGAATAATAATCGGAATTAATCCAGAACAGTGTTTTTTTTGCCGGGAAAGTGTAGTAGAAGACATGATTGATACAGTCAATGGGTACTAAAAACGGTCTCTGCCCTACAAACGATTTTGATATAGGTATGTCAATTATTTCCGGGCTCGGATGAAAAATCATATATTTCGACTTTGGGAAGGGGGTCGGCGCGGACTGCCATCTTGAATCAAAAGTACAACAACGGTTGATTCCACTACAAAACTGTTTCGCACAAATTCAAAGAAGACTGAATTCCCCACATTTTTTGTATAACATTTTTTTTGTAGGTCTGATGTGTAACGAATTACAGCAACGAAACCGTGAACATTCTTCCAAAAAATCGTCCAAAAAAAGAAAATCACGCTTAATATAGGTCATGGGTCAAAGCCATCCTCAATATGCGGGTGACTTTGAACACCAAGTTTTTCTATATTGTACACATTATGCACATACAAAGTCTTATTGACAATTTGATATAGCTAATTTAGCTAATTTGGAAGAGTGGCCAAAGATCAATATTTTGGCCATGATAATAAAGTAATATTTATTTTGAGAATATACATAATAATGAGTGTAGATGTTCTTTGAATTTTTGAAGTGAGCCTAAGTAACCCGAAATGACGATTGGATTTGGATTGGATTTAAGTTTTGTTCCATGCCGTTTCATAGAGCAGGTATAGACCATCCCTCAATTTTGTGTTGATGGTCTGGTTTCGGTCGTCAACAGACACCGCTGTAACTTGTTAAACATAAGACTAACAAAAAGTGTTCCTACAAAAAAATTAGGAAATTCAGTTGTTTTCAAATCTGTAGAAGACTTTTTTGTCGTAAGATTGAGCGTTGAGGAATAATTTCGAAAAAACTAAAAGAAATGTATCTCTAATCCAAGATGGCTGACCGCGCCGACCCCTACCCCAGGTCGAAAACGTGGATTCTTCATCGGAGCACGGAACTTATAGTAGAGGAGACCGTGGGAGGTCGACCTTCACCGATCTGATAACTCGATGAGACATATTTTTTATCAAATATAATTTATAAACTAATATGCCCATGTTAACTTGCCTACCGAAAAGTGTTCATAGCTATTTTTAATTGAATTAATTTCAATCAATTTTCTTTCATCACCTTCACTCTTTTGATAACCGAATGAGTTTCACCTCAACTGATAGTTTCTAACACACAGAATATTTGTAGGTAGGCTTGCTAACGTATTTCTGTGCATGGCTACCTGGCAAGCAGATGTGAACAGGTAAGTCAATATAGGTAGTTCAAAATTACTGCCAAGTGTAAATGAATGCTGTCACTGTCACTCACATGTACACGAGCATGCGCACTCGGATACATTCAACGGTCAGGTAGCGTGCAGCTGCTATGTTGTGTCCTGTTCTATCACACGGACCTCGGACGCTCTACTTCCTCTCTCGCACCTATCAAATAGCTAAAATTCTAAAACTTTATAGCTTGGCAATAATATTTTATGTACGATTTTTTGCAGGCAAGCCTATACGATTGGTTTTGTAATTAAATTATCTTACCTATGATATCAATTTCGATTGGTTAACAGATCGGTGTAGTTACCTATATTGACTTACCTGTTCACATCTGCTTGCCAGGTAGCCATGCACAGAAATAAGTAGGCAAGCCTACCTAGGCATATTCTGAGTGTTAAAAACTATCAGTTGAGATAAAACTCATTCGGTTATCAAAAGAGTGAAGGTGATGAAAGAAAATTGATTAAAATTAATTCAATTAAAAATATTTGATAAAAAATATGTCTCATCGAGTTATCAAATCGGCGAAGGTCGACCTCCCACCGGCTCTTAGACTATAAATAACATATATCAAAATAGTTTCTGCTCCACCTTTTGTAGGGTAAAGACCCCCACCATAATGAATTCCAACTGCACTAACTGTCTTGACATGTTTTTTTGGGTAACCTTCCACAACCCTTTCTACACTTGTATAGATTTTCCTGATTATATTTTCATTTGCAGACTGTGGAAGGTTACCGAAAAAAAAACATGCCAAGAAACGTTGTTCCTCCACAAAAAATCCCATCCATTCAATATGCACAAAGTGTCTTGCGGATAACTACATCTGCGATTCGCGCTATTAGCTTAGTCCTGACTAGTTTGATTATTAGTTATGTTTCACACATGTAGGTGACTACATCTGCGATCTGTGCTATAATCTTAGTTCTGGTTGGCTTAGTTAAGTTTTCGAAAAGATATATAAGATATAAATGACATACCGAATTTTGCATTTCCCAATATCAGATAGTATGAAACCGCACCAATATCAAATAGTATGGAACAACACTAACGTATGATTTTGGGAGCCAGTAGTATGATTCAGGAAGCTAGTTTCTGAAATCGTACCGCTAGCAGAGTCTTCTTGAAGGGAATCGTATCTTCAAACAGAAATAAAGAATAATGATTCAGAGGTGACTTCTTAGTGCCCAAAACCAGGGGCAACTTGAGGCCCAGGCGACCCAAGTGACTGCCCAAGGCGCACAAAGTTCGAACATTTAGAATATTTTTTCCATTACAGGGATTATTATCTAGTACTGACTACTCAAACGGTGCTCGAATAATAGAAAAACGGGTGATTGCAATGAAAAAGTTGTTTTTCTATTCTTTTCTCCATCGTGGTGATTTTTTGTTTTAAAGGGTGGGGGAGAGGTCAAATGACCCTTAGTCCAGGGTGAAAATTTAATGTTGAGCCGGCACTGCACAAGGGTTTTTTTCAGAAAAATATAAAACTTAAAGGAAGGTACGATGTATGCAACCTTACCCTATAATAATATAATACCCAACTGAATGATTAAGGGCCCTACTCACGATCAAATTCCGCAGTACGATTGAATCGTATGCGATTGTAGTACAATTTTGTTGGAAATCGGAAAGGAACATACACATTACGATTTTGCAGTACTAGTTTGATTTTCTAATGATGAAGATGTCCAATGAAAATATACTTTTAGCAGCTCTTGCGTTTTGTATAACCGAAGAAAATAAACGAAAAAAATACAAAAAACGGTGGTGGTGGTGCAAAAATTGATTGTTGAAAAGAAACTCATACGGTCACGTTAATTTATTAGAAGAATTGCGACTGTATCCAGATGATTTATTATGATATGATGGCGACTTTATTTTCCAGAGGCATTCTTGTTCTTCATACAAATCAAAGACGTCTCTTAAAAAGTTCTCGCTATATGATGCCATTATTGAAATTGAAATTCATCAGCAAATAATCTATTTTGCACCCAAATCATACCATTGCACTCAAATCGTACCATACACTGTCAAATAAACCATCAAACCAACAATGCCGTACTGCTGCAGACTGACCGGTCCAGCTGCCGTCCAATACAATCAAATCGCGCCCACTTGGTTGGATGGCGAAAATACACGATCAAATTGCGTTCAATTTGATCGAATTCGACAAAATCGTACAGCGTAGTTGGATCGTGAGTCGGGCCCTTAATGGTCTTACGCTTTCTGAACAGATCACATCAATTAAATACGAACCCGTTCCGACGATGATAAGTCCATCACATTTCACTATTTTATTCTGGCGTTATCATATCTGTAAATATTTGCATTTTAATTCAAAACATTTTAATATTCTAGTTTACGGAATAAAAATTGAATAGCTATCAGTGAATGAATATCAATTTTGGATATGTTGACCAGCAGTAATCGAAATAAATTTGAATCAATGGGATTATTCAAGAATGATCCATAAATTATGATAGATTCTGTGATGATTATAATCGATTCCGATAACTCGCAATTATATTGAATCACAAATGTCCCTCATCCAATCAGATATCGGGTAATTATATTACATAGATTGCATGTATTTGTGTTCTTGGAATTGATTTTCCATCAGTCAAATGGATTATTCATGACTATTCAACAAACTCACCATGGATGCTAACGATGTTTTTTATTCAGTAGCATACAACCAATGGGTTTAATTTTGAAATGAGATTTTTAGCAACATTCTGTCCAGTTTGTTCGATAATGAATCAGATGGAAACAATGAGTAGAATGTGTTTCGATTGAACAATAATTGGAACATGATCAGGTTTCCGTGGAAGCACACTTTTTATTATTTATCATTGAAAAAACTGACTTTCAAAAGAATGAATCTACATCAGTTATGATTTGATATCAGTTTTTCCATTTATTTCCATAGAAGATGTTCTCCATGAATCCTCAACTAAGCGAAATTATGTTTTTTTGGTAAGTGAAATTTTAGAGGTCTCATTTTTATTGTATTGGAATGTAAATTTGAAAAAATTAACAAGGAAAAGTCAGAATTGAACCGAATATACGATAGTCACACAATGACAGATTTCAACTGAATAACTTTTTCAATATATTTGGTGAATCAATACATAACAATCGAAGTACAGATTGAATCGATTTATGAGCCATGTTCCTAAAAGATTGGAAAAATGAACCTCAGAAAATTTATTCACTTTATTGAAAATAAATGTGAAACAATTTGGTTGTCAAATTTCATCAGAGGTCCATTCGACAGAAATAGCATTTTGATCTGAATAATATTTGTTTTTCGTTCATTAATTTTCTTATGAAGAGAGCCATGCATCGAGTACCAAACAATTCCGCAGGTCTCAGGCTTTTCGAGAAGAGTGGAGAAATTTAATAATAATATATATTAATATGAAGCATACAATTAAATATAATAGAAAATGGCATGAATAAATATAAATAATAATTTGTGCAATATTGTCGTTGCCATAATGTTGTTGAAATAAAAGTTTCATTTGTTTGTGTGTTGACATCACTTTTCACTGCCTATATATTCAGACATATGATAAGTTATGTTCGCTGCGTTTGCAAATATCTGACATAAAATTGTTCGAGTAATAATTCCTGAGGAGAAACATCCCCACGCAGGGTATTATTAGTCAAGTCTCAACAAACTGTTTCAACATGCAGGGGTAGGTTGGCTATTGAAACATAATACCAGTGTTTCACAATGTTGATGACAATGTTTCGGCAGAAGTTCACACCTTCTCCAGGACAATAATATAAAAAATTTAGCAAACACAAGTTGTGTATACATACCTCAGTAATATATGAAGAAAATGAGGGGTACAACAAGGAATTAAAAAACAACCAGAATAACTCGACGATAATCCACCAAGTTGAATCACCCCCTCAATATAATTTGAGTAATGGTGTCAAATTCACAGAAATTGTCATGGTTTGGTAATACGACTTGTATTAAAATGGACATACACAAGAATGAGTAAAGTTATACTATCCCCAAGCATCGGTAATTTTTTTTTGTGGGAACTTTTGAAGATACTATTTTTCAATGAAATGATGAACAGGAATTCATTCCACTCAACGGTTGTTTCATGATTGCCCAACATAGTTTTGTCAATGCATTTCAGATCTTTTTGTTGACACATTTCTCATTGCAGAAAATATGAACCATTTCAAGGAATAATTTTTTTGGTGGGGTATTTTTTTATCTGAAATGATTCTAGTCAAACATTTGGCAAAAATCATTGCTATTTTATTGATCTCAGCCCAGTCATATTTATGTTGTTTTGTTCGTATTTCAGGTATTGTTTTGTTTGTCCTATGTAAATCAAATCAAATTATCTTGTTTTTCAATTTTGATTGATTTTAACTTTATTCTGTCTTATAGAACTATTTCTGCAGCCATAATTATCAAAACACTCTCTTAGTCTACATATTTTGAATTTTGTAAAACCGACAGTGTGCTGAAGTCTCGAAATATCGCTCACAAGATTGAAGAGAGAACCATAGAAAAGTAATGTTTTTCAAATAATATTCGGATTTTTTTTATGGATGAGTTTGTAAATTTAAGCTCTAGATTGTTTGATGACGTTCATCTTCTAACTGAAGGGTTGAACTGATTGGGAATTGAATCTATTATAGAGCTGCATGTGTTGTTATATAAATCGATGATTATATTGTGTCATTGTCTGATTGATAAAATTTCCACAAAGGCGCACTATTTTTTCTCTATTTCTATATTAAAGACCACAACAGAATTGATGGTGCTAGAAATACTGATAATGATATCTCTCATAGGAATGACTAATAAACATACATAGATGATAGCAACTAGACCAAAATGGGACAAATTGGAATCTACTATTGATCTGCATATAAAATTCCTGAAACAATTTCTGTTTCCTTCGTTTATATACGATTTTTTTATATTTCAACCCTGAAGAAGGCGATACTCTTTGCTGATTCATTGACATTATGATTGTGGAACACACTTGTTCTTAATAATGGAGGTACGTGTTGAAATATTTGTCTTTTAACTCATAAGCAGTTGAGACGATATTGCTGGTTCAACAAATGCTTTCTTTCCATAAAATAAAACTGCAATCCCCAAAAACTGGCCCACCTTGTGGCATAAGTGCCGTTCATGCTGAAGTTAAAACGTTCGGGTTTTTTGCGTGTAATGTTTTCCAAATTCTAAGTTCGCAAAACCCATGTAACTATTTTGGATCATATTGGAGATTCAAGCTAATTGAATTTTTGAATTTTTTTAAAGGTTATATGAACGAACCTCAATTCAAGTCGGTGTAACTAACAAATATAAAAGTAAACAAAAGACACTCACTTCATTGAATGACTTTCACTAAACTGGGTTTACAAAACCACGACACGTGTTTCGCTATACAATAGCCTATTCAAGTTGAGATAATACTAACTCATCAATCAATCAATCAATCATGATGTATAATGTTAAATAGTCAAGGAAGGTAGTAGCAGGTATATATTAATCTAATTTGGAATATTATTATAATCAAGAATATACAACTTCCAGGCAACTACAAACTACATACAGTCTAACTCCACCAAAAAAAATTATATTAAAACCAATGTGGCACGAAGATTTACATCAGGAACTGGATATGTTTCGAAGGATTGATCCTTCATCTTCAGCAAAATGGAAGGGGTTACAAGCAGATCTAAAGGGGAAATGAAATGTTACAATTACAAGGGGCAAACATTAAGAGAAAAATAACCTACCATTGTATGATGGACAAAATTATGAAGAAATGACACTGAAAACAACTACAATAACATTATTGTGTCCGCATCTACTGCAGGTTCACTAATCTTTGGGACCGTGGTTAGTCCTAACAAACAACATTTCAATATATTGCAAAGGATTCATAGAATCATCAAATACACATGGAGGCTAGGGTAAAATAAAATGGGTTCATGGTTGACAGATGACAAAGACTTTCGACCTATGGAACATCAAGTTTCAAAGTGACAGAAAAATGTTTGTGACTGTGACATGGAATCGAGAAAAAGAAGTAGTTGAGTGTGGTGTAGAGATGTGTTATGAAATGCGATCTAGAGATGGGAAATAAAAATGGTAAGGAGTTAAAGAGTTTTAGGCTAACAAAATGAATTTGTTCATTGATACAATGTAAATCAGAACTTTTGTTTGCCTTGTTGATTTCAAGAGTTTTAAGGAGATTGAGTTTTTTACCTTTATCGCAAATATGTTAAATTTCTAGGTCAGAGTTGGGATCAAAATTATGTTTTTCGTTTATGATATGGTTAGAAAAAACAAACAGAATAAGAGTTAATAAGTTCTTTCTCAGAGTTAGAATCTATTAACCGAACGTGTTCAAATAGTCGTGTTCTGATCTTGCGGCCTGTTTGACCAATATAGCAATTAGGGATAGAATTATTCAGTTTATAAACACCAGATTTATCCAACATTGGAATTTTATCTTCAGAGTTTACCAAAAAATCTTTTAGGTTGTTAGAAGTTTTGAAAGAGATAGAAAAATTTAAATCAATATTGACGTTGAGTTTATTAATCAAGAAATGTTTATTTGGTGAATTAGTTTGTGTTAATCTGTAGTTGGAAAATTTGTTGATATATCTGTAATATAATCTATTGATTCTGTGGATTGGAAAGCCGTTGTTATAAGCAATTTGTTTGATGATATCAAGTTCTGTTGAGAAATTGGAATCATTAAGAGGTATGTGAAGAGGCGTGGAAAAAGTGAATGAAATGATGTTCAAAATTTAATTCCGAGAATTTTACCAAAAAAAAACTATCACTTTGGTAGAGAATCTTCTGGTTAGGAATAATGTAAATCCGATTATCAAACAAGAGATTTCAGACTTGCTCACAGTTTGTTTATCTCAA
Source organism: Gonioctena quinquepunctata (assembly GCA_018342105.1). Taxonomy (NCBI): domain Eukaryota; kingdom Metazoa; phylum Arthropoda; class Insecta; order Coleoptera; family Chrysomelidae; genus Gonioctena; species Gonioctena quinquepunctata. The sequence continues at coordinate 167,251 of JAFIRS010002150.1, forward strand.
AATTATTTCAAATTTAACAATAGTTTCTATTCTCCTGATAGAGGACTAATAATGGGTAATCCCTAAGACCTTTATTAGCTGAAATAAGTAAGAAAAACTGGGAGGAATTCACAATAATCTATTAATAAAAAATTTCCTATATTGGTGCAGGTATGGTGGACGCCATATTAGTGTGCTTTGTGGGAACTGGAACACAATTAGAAAGGTTTTTTGACTTTATCAATGCAATTCAACATCCAATTGAATTCACAAAAGAAATGGAAACAGATAATTTTTTAAACTTTTTAGACATAACTATAACAAAAATTAGTAATAAAAATAACTTTTCAATTTTCCATATACAGACATTACAATACACAGTTCATCAACGCATCCAAACCAACATGAATTAGCCGCATATAAGAGTTTGATACATAGATTAATTAATATTTCGCTTTCAGAAAATTTCAGTAAAGAATTGAATATTATTAATCAAATTGCTATTGATAACGGTTATAGTCCGAACCTTATCGATAATATTCTTTCAAGAAAACTTTATAAAAAAGCAATAATAGAAATGTTTCCTAGTCAAAACGATAAACATAATTTCAAAGTAATCACATATTTAGGCCTTCCTACCGGAAAAATGTCTACCTTTTTGCGTTAAAATTACATCAATATCGCATTTAAAACAGATAATAATTGAGGTAAATTTATCAAGAACAATAAAGAATGAACTGAGAAATCTGATCTAAATTGACTGGTGGCTCTTGTGCTAGTTTTTACATAGGCCAAAGAGGCAGAACATTTGAATAAACGATTATCAGAACATAGAAACCCTTTCGTCAATGGAAAAACGAATTCAACTCTTGCTACCCACCTCTTGACTGAAACACATTGTTTTGTTAACGATTTCGAAATATTACATACAGAAAAGCAAGGTTACTTACTCAAACTTCTAGAATGTTCAAAATTAATAAATGCAAAAACCAATATTTTGCTCAACATAATTTGAATTTGTTTTACTGAAGATAAAATAGTTCATGTGTGTAATTTCCATTCTACTAAGCGTCATTCCTGATGAATAGCTAAAGGATAATCCTCAATATTCTCGATATTCCCAATTATATTCATATATACCTGCCTCTACCTGCCTTGACTATTCACCATGATACATCGTGATTGATGAGTTAGTATTATTTCCACTTAAAAAAATTATTGTATAGCGAAACACGTGTCTTGGTTTTGTAAACCCAGTTCAATGAAAATCATTTAGTGAAGTGAGTGTCTTGTTTACTTTAATGAGGATTTTCATCAAAATTGGCCGCATCAATACAAAAATAAAAACGAATATGAAGAGCAGCAACTTCTGTTAATCTTTGACCATTGTACTCCACCCTGAGGTTTCTGTTCATATAAGAATTGAAAAATATTGTGGAGTCTTCAGTAAGGCCAAACATTGAAAGTTTTCTTATGAAAATACGATGATCAACCAAATCAGTGTGATATGATAAGCGCAATAAATCTTCTAATTTTGTTCCATTTCTTTTGATGAATTTTCCGCTTCATATTCACTTTTCGTGTATCGTATCATTTTCTTGATCTCTTCCAATCTTCGAATCTTCAATTTTTATCAAATTTAGAACGTGAATATATCTCCTTGATGTAGCATTTTTTTCAACGCCGTACTGCCATCTTCCTAATGAATAACCTAACTCAACCTAACCCTCTTTATTATAATTGTTTTTTTCTCCGTGATTTGGATTGACTCCGCAAAATATTTATGATGCATGAATTTGTCTGTGATCAAACAATATCAGATATCGAACAAAAACAACTTTTTATCCAGGTCGGAATATTAAATCTGTCGAATGGATTAGAGTTTATCCGTAAGATTTCAAATTCTTGAAATGCTAAAGAGAAATCACGTGGTCATTTTGTGCTTATGAAATGTTGATAATTTGGAAGAGAGATTGATCGATCGTGGCAATTTCAATTATTTTCGATATTTGTTGACACTGATGGAAATTTTCAAATAGCTTTTCTGATATAATCTCGGTTTTTATTATAACCGCTGGGCAGAGTATAAGAATATCGACATAGTTCTGATGGAAAAGTCAACCTTTTCGATAAACAGCATCCTGTATTATTATGATATAATAAGTTGAGAAAAATGTATCGAGGTTTGGCTTGAAAATCGATTCCAAATAGAAAACTGTATTTGTTTTTCATGCAGAAATATTTAATGCATCTGCTTCTCCTTTTTTTCGAGTTTTGAAATTAATTTCTCAAAACAAGAAATTACATTAACGAAATTGTTTTTTCTGTGATGTGAAAGTGACAGACTTCAAAAGAGAAGAGAATGGCATATCACCCCTATATAATTTTGGTTCGATTACATACATTCATTGAAATTGATCAGGTCATTTGCTTTATCGAATCAGTCTACCAATATTATCATACCACTTCAATCACATGAATTGAAGTATATTGACAGCAACCGACTACACTTAGACTAATTATGAATATATGGAAGAATTAAGGTTTCAGGGCAGAACAGTTGATGATTGGTCCTTGGTGTTCGAAGATCACATTTTACGAAAAATCAATGGTCTGATATTTATTGGATTCAATTCCTTCACAAAATGTTCTTTGTTTCATTCCAATTCAGTTTCATTCAGAGTACTTCACTGATGAACCAGATGTGATATAAAGTTCATCACATGTAATACCTATTTCTTTGAATCAAATATGTTATGTGAGAGGGGGTGATGTTTGGATGTACCATTTTTGTGCAAAACTACAAATAGATCAATCAGTCATACTCCAGGATAAGTTATACCAAAACATGCCAGAAAATACTGGAGGGATTCAATTATTGAGTCTAAATTGATAATTTAAACTATTCTCCAGATTATTAATATGATCTCCTACCAAAAAAATTTCTTAGTTATCGGCGAATATCCATGTGATTATTTTTTTACATTTCTAGAATCCAATCGAAACTTTCAATTCAAATCATTCATGTACGGTTTTGGATAATCAAAACATTATTATAGTGGGAGTATTCTACCTGAAAAATTGCCGAGGGAATAATTTTCTGAAGCCAACCAAGGAGTACAACAAATATTTTTCCAGAATACTGAGTAGATACAAATTTTTGATAAAATTAGGTACTAGACCACCATGACAAAGTTGAATCAGAAAAAATCAATCACAATGAAATAATATGGGAATGTCACCACCCATAGTTTTGAATTGCATTTTCGTCACACGGCAAACATTCACGAGTATATAACTCACATAAATATTTGTGGTGAATATTTTGCATTTTATTTGAACATGTAATTTTTTTGTGATTTGAGCTAATTTGAAATGTGTTCCTTTCATTTTAGAATAACATACATATAGAAAAACGATATGTTGTTTTTCTGTCATATTTGACATCTGAATTTCTGGTAGAGGTGAGGTGAAGTAAAGATATTATTATGAAAATTGAACATTTCGTGAAGATCATGAATCTTGAAATATTTACAAGTTTTTCAAAAGAAAGCTTAGTAGGTGAGGCTAGATATGATCGGAGAGTGGTAAGGTTGTGTAGCATTCACATTTTTCAATACAACCGGATATGGGCGTGGCAAAAAAAGTAGTTGAAAGTTGGCTGCAAATTTCAGGAAATTGCCTTGTTCGAGGATAATTTCGATAGATTCAGTTCAGGTACAGCAAAAAAAAAATTAATGAGACCATGTTGTTTCATTAACATTTTCCATAATTTTACAAATCATTTTCATCTGAACAACTGAAATATAAATGTGAAATCAATTTCGAAACGTCGGCAATTTCTGCTACCCCAATCTCCATAAAGAAGTTATGAAGTTCTCTCAGAGATTTGACCTGAAAATTTTGAGAATGCTAGTTTGATGAACTTCGTGATGGAAAACGGTGTTGTTTGGTATCTACTCCCCTCTGTTCGCATTAAAACAACAAACAGAACTGAAGATGAATCTTTAATTCTGGAATGTGAATCGCTGTAGCATTCCAATACGTTCGACAATGAATAAAAGAAATTTTTGAGCGAATGGTAAAATGAATATTTCGTAATTAGTGATTTTTTTCCAAAAGCTCAACTGAAATTAAATATACTCAACCAACCATATTTGATAGAATACGTCAGACAATAACCATGACATTTTATGAAGAAAGAGAACTCAAACTTTTACTTCCAATATGTTTCGTTCATTTCGTTTATGATAAATTACAGAAATATAGGATTGATTGAATATTCACTTCTAGAACAAAAATAGAAATAAGATACTCGAAACGCATAGACATATATTTTTGATCTTAACAAATTAACAATTCATTAAATTCCAGGAAAATATCATTTCTTGCGTTTTATATGATCATTGAAGTATTATCATGGATATATTTTTTTATTTATATATAATTTCCCTTTTTGATTATAGGATGATATTTTTCAATTTGTTGAATTTCGTAATACCGATCGGTCCATATGTAGGTATGGAATGAATTCAAGTTGAGCGTAATTTTAAAGTTTGTAGGAAAATCTATTATCAATTTGAAATTGTAAATTCTTTTAATGAAAATAGTACCCGCCGCATTAAGCCTTTCTGAACGATGATATCCCAAGAAAATGAATTTTGATTCTTTATCCAGCAGTAATATTGGAAATCGATACATTAATTATGAAAAAAATATATCCTTGAATTTTAAAATTATGTGAATCTCTTTTGAAGTCAGTTGAAGTACATTGAATTATTGGTTATGAAGGAAAATTGTATCTTTTTCGATTGAAATGTGTCTCCATGAAAAAAATTGTTTATGAACTGCAAATCTGCTAGCATCCTATTGATCATTGATTCACGAAATTCTTTCTTTCGATCTATTAAGTCTTGAACTGACTCAACTATTTCTATCTTTGATTTGCAGAATCGATTATTTGTGACCATCATTGCCGGCAGCAAGTGGTCTATTTGGTTTATGTGGAGTTTTCTCATTCTCTACCAGTGCAACTGCTTTTGTTCTGAACGGGTTGAATTAGTTTTCGGGATACCCTGCATACTGTTTTTTTTTGTCTCAATATGTATTTTTTTCTCTTTCTCATATTTACAAATTGAACTTCATTCTATGACCTGCTATATATGTATAATTTTCCTAAAATGTAGTCAATAAATATAAATGATCTAATTTGTATTTCAATTGTGATTTTGCGCTACATTTTATATGAAAGATTGGAGTAGGTACAATTTCGTATTTGAAACTTCAGAAATAATGATTAGTTTCCCCATTTTTTTTTGAGAAAGTCTATCCAGATATGGAAATTTGATGTAGGTAATGAACTGTAGCATTGGGGAGAGTTCCTTCTATGTCTGTTCGTTGTTTTTATTAATAATACTGTTTATCGGTGTATTTGAGTATTTATTAGTTCTCAATATATCTCTCAATTTCCTTAAATTTTCTGAGTGAAAACAAACATTCCATTTTTCAACATCTGATGGGAAGTGGATCCATTACTGAAATAACTTCATTTTTAAAGGTATGGCTATATATGTAATTTGTTTCAATTCATATGTTCTACCAACATGTCATTTTCCAGCAAGAGGGAATAAAAAATTCCGAATCGTCGGCAATAAAAAGAAATGTTTCAGTTTTTAATCCCTTGCTTCGTCAGCCCAGCTGCATTCGCATAATTACGCTTCGAATAAATGTATTCCATAGATATAGATCCAAGAGATTTTTTTAAGTAGCTATTGTATTTGAATATTCCACTTTCTAAACACTTCTTCAGTTTACTTCTTCATTTCTTTTGAAAAAGTTCTTGATTTTGAGATTTCCGATAAAAATACTCTGAAAGAAATATAACAGAGTATCATCATGAGGAGTAAATAGTTTAATACTGTGATATGAATGAGAGAAAACAGCCCCGTTTCCTTCACGAATTTCACTTATGAGATCGAGAACGATGGCAAAGATGTAATTGAAAAATAATTGACATTGATTCACACACGTTATTGATTCTGTCGAGACAATGGTATGGGAAGCTAATCAGTCTCTCAAGGTTATTGTGGATCATGAGACTTAACTAATTGATGTTGCCAAAATTCCATTCTATAAGAATGACTATTTTGTAGACATATCGGAAAGTGAGGTTCGTTATTGTTTTTTCACATAATTTTGAAAAAGCTTTCATTTGACTTAAATATCTTTGCGGTTCGAAAATTGTAATCCAAATTTGATCTACATCTGCATCTCCAATCAACTTGGATTGTGAGGCATCTGAATATTACCCACCTGCCAAAGCTGCGAAATTCCTTTTAAGCGTATCGGGGAAGAGATTATCGCCGAGGCCTCTTGGGGTTGAGGCAAGATAATCTTGAGGACGCTCAAGAATTTCGCAGCCATGCATTTTTTGTGCCAATACATAAATCATGAAATCAACTTGAAACAGTAGATAAAGTTCAATGTGAATGGAGAAGTAGGCTGATGGTATTAATGTCACAGCTTTTCCGAATTTCATATTTTGCATGTATACAAACAGTTTAACATACAAAAATAATGGTGATAAAACAGCTATGACGATATTTCTACCGCTCCTTTAGATCTGTAAAATGTTCTAAGCTCAGCGCTTTCTAATTCAATACCTGGAAAATCTGAACGCGAATACCCAATATCTTATTTGGTGCATTTGATTGGGAAATCACGAATTGAATTCTGTTCAACGAAGAATAATAACCTTGTTTGTATTATGGAATGTTGAAGTGACTAGATTTAACTCTGCAGACTATGTTAGGAATGCCAAATACTCGATTCCCATACCGTGCCTGAAGAAGTTCTACTTCAATATACAGTGTCATCCCAAAAGTATGGAGGATGGGAAACTTAATTATTAAGGGTTTTTCGACAAAAAGTTATGACTGGTAAAAGTTTGTGCATCCTCTAAAGCCAAACATGCACCCACAAAATATAGTAAAACACACGTAATATACGAGGACCCTTGAAAAATTTGATTTTGAGACAAAAGTAAAGTACCCTTATTTTGAAAAATCTCAAAGAATGTTATCGAGAAAAGTTGTTCAGCATTGAAAACTACATCTAGATTTGAAGTCATGGCCATCTCAGTGGAGTTTAATTTTTTTATAACTTTTTTTTAAATGGGAACTACGAAAATAAAAATTTGCTCAAACGATAAATAGACAACATCCTGTATTCTACGGTTTATTCAAAAAGCCCGTAATATTGCAAATTACACAACTATTGTGTTAACCACGGTCAATTTTTTTAAGAGTTAAAGTTTTTGGTGCAAAGTTATTTTCATTTTTTGTTAACACCGAAAATTTCCTAAAATTATATAGCATTTCAACAAGAAATTAATATTCAAAATAATACCAAATCACAAAACATCAGAATAAAATAAGTATTTCGGCACAAACCAATAATTTTCTGGAGATTTTCTTGATCAAAATAATTCTTATATTCGCTTTCAGAACAAAAGCATGTTTCCGAAAGAATCATTTTACATCTCAGTATGATGTCCATCCTCCAACATGCACAGTTCGGTTCTTCTTACACAATCGTTGACTGCATTCGTAATGTGCTCCGGTTGAATGGCCCTCAGACAATTAGTAATCACGATGTTCGTAAACTTCGTTCCCAATAAACCCCAAAGAAATCCATTGTAGTTAAATCTGGTGAGCGCGCTGGTATTGGATACTCTGAGTAACGTTCTATCCATTTTCCATTGAATGTTTCATTTAAAAATTGTCGTATTGCTTCACTACAGTGAACACTAGCTCTATCTAACGCATACAAAATTCTGTCTCTCTATCTATGCGGCTTTTGATTTTAAATTGGTAATAAATCTTTTTGTAAAAATTGCAAGTATCGGTTGGCATTAAGGTTTCCATCAATGAAGGAGGGACCAATCACAGTATTGTTCAACAGTCCACTTAAGACATTCACCTTCAATGAGTATTGGTCTTTGCACACTATAGTGAAATGAGGGTTTTCTGTAGCCCACCATCTACAGTTTATTGGTCCTTTAGTTGTAAATGTTGCTTCATCAGTCCATAAAATACCTATTGGGAACCGTGCGTTTTCTTCGTATTCTCCCTGATACCATGCGAAAAACTCAAATCTTGGAATAAAATTCCTTTCTTTTGAATTATTTATACATTTTGGTTTAAAAGTTTCGAAATTATTTTTTCTTAAAAAAATGTGTACAGTGGTAAAAGGTACCAAGAGATGTCGAGATTTGTTTAATTGATGTCTAACCATTTTCGATAACTTTTAAACACACTTCCTCTTCCACTTCTATGGATACTTTTGCAGCTGTGTGAGGTTTTTTGAAATTGTTTTCAATACTGGCTGTTTCTTAAAATTTATTTGAAATACGGGTTACTGTGGTGTGATTTACATTGCGATTAGGATGCTTGGCATTGAAAATGACTGCTTGGAGAATTTTCCCCACACAACAATATAATCTCAACTTTTTCTTGTTTTGTAAGCATCTTAATATTATTTAAATAGTACTTATTATCAAACGTTAACAGAATGAACAATAACTACTTAATGAATATTCGGCATATATGTCAAGTACTTAATGTCAAACATTCGATTGTTTTCAAAGCCTACTTAAAACAATCATTTTGGACAAGAAAAACTCCACAAAATAAATGTAATTAGTTTGTGCCGAAATACTTATTTTATTTTGATGTTTTTTGATTTGATATTGAATATCAAGTTCTTGTTACAATACTGTATAATTTTCAGCAATTTTCGGTGTTATCAAAAAATAAAAATATTTTTGCACGAAAAACTTTGAATATTATTTTACTCTTCAAAAAAAATTTACCGTGGTTAACACAATAGTTGTGTGATTTGTAATATCACAGGCTTTTTAAATAAACCGTCATAAACAGGATGTTGTCTATTTATCGTTTTAGCAAGTTTTTTTCGTAGTCCCATTTTAAAAGAATGTGTGAAAAAATAAAACTTCACTGAGATGGCCGCGGCTTCAAATCTAGATGTAATTTTCAATGCTGAACAACTTTTTTGAATAACATTTTCCGAGATTTTCCAAACCAAGGGTACTTTACTCTTGTCTCAAAATAAAATGTTTGAAGGCTCCTCGTATATTACGTGTGTTTTACTTTATTTTATTGGTGTTTGTTCAGTTTAAGGGGATGCAGTAATTCTTACCAAGAATAAATTTTTGTCGAAAAACCTTTTATAAATAAGTTTCCTATATGGTGCATACTTTGAGGATGACATTGTATATAGGGCTGGTGCTTTTGAGACATCAAAATAAACGTCGGAGCTCGGAGATTTCCTAAGATTGGGATTACTTTTTTTATTCGCTGCCTGAAATGTACTTCAATTCCTTTTTCAATTACTGAAGTATTACCAATATGCGGTCTTCCAATGTCTCAAGCTTCTCTATGGCAATATCATTTATTCATCATCAACAAACAAATAGCTCCTTCAAATTGATTCGAGAAACTACAGACAGAATATAATCCAATATTCCAACAAGTGGATTAATGGCCTATCTAAAAATAGATTGTTTCAACAAGACTCCCTACAGCTTCCCTGAAAGCGTGAGCGAGGAACGTGAGTTTATATCTGGAGATTAAACAAGACTTGGAACTTTGATATTATGAAAAAAGTGAACTCCCACTGCGACATCCATGTGGGACTTGGCAGTTTGTTATCAGAACATCCGAACACTTAGGCAATATGGCCGAGAATTGGGAGAACACGGGTGGCTCGTGAAGTGGCGTTTTTCATTCACATGACAAAGTGACAAAGATTATGTTTTGCATACTGATGCAATTATAAAGGGTAGCTGATGTGTATGGAAACGGTTGATTATCTCCTAAAATAAGATAACTAGCGAAAAATTGATTTGTTGACAATATGAACAGGATGTCCATAAAATCAGATGTGGAATCATCTGCGACTGAAAGATAAACTTTAGTCACTATCTTCCATCGTCAAGATAACCTCTTGTGGGGTATTCATGTTGAAAAGGGATACATTCTCAATTAAATATTAAATTGAGAATGTCTCCCTTTTCAATAGCGAAAAATGTTAAAACACAAAATTTTAGGGTTTTTTAAAATCTATTAGATTAAGTACACAAAATCAGTCAAAAAGTCATGACGAAACAAAGTTGCTTTTTCTTTAAAGGAACACCCTCTATATTATTCCATATTTCAATTACTCCCAAAATTCCTATTAAATTTATTTAAAGAAAAAGTCCAAAATGATGGATGATTATTATGAAAATTACACAAGGTGGAGTATTATGGATATGATTAAATTTTAATTAAGTATTATTTTTTTAGAGAAAATAAAAAAGCATAATTGTTTAGGGTTGATGAAAGTACATGAAACGAAGAAATGTATCTTTTAATGAACGTCCTGGATATTTTAAGGTTTATAAAACCAATATTTATGCCAGAAAAAAAAGAGAGAAAACAAGTTTCAATGAACAATGAATATTTTCCTTGAAATTCTATTCAATAAGGCGCTCAAAGTGTTCACCATTTACCTCCTGACAGTAATGAATTCGCAAAAAAAATTTAAGTGAATCTAAAATCATGTTGGGGGAATGGTATAAATTTCATGCATTATCCTATCTTGCAACTCTTCGATATTTTGCGGCCCATTTTTGTAGACTATATGTTTTATGACTCCACAAAAAAAAAGTCAAGTGGGGTCATATCGGGAGAGCTAGCTGGTCATTCAATTGCCCCCTTGCGTCCAATACATTTATCACGAAAAGTTTCATCTAGATATTCCAGTACCATACGTCCAAAATGTGGAGGAGCCCAATCATGTGTGAACCATATTTGTTCTGTCGGCGAATTGGGATTTTTATTGTTCAGGACTAATCGTCCAAGCTCTGGAATGATATGCTCTTGCAAAAGTAATGAATATAGTTCAGAGTTCAAATTTCCATTTATAAAATAGGGTCCTATGACGTGTTCACCAATAATGCCACACCAAACATTTACTTTTTGTGGTCGTTGAGTGTGAACTTTCTCCATCCAATGTGGATTTTGGTCTAACCAATACCTGGAGTTGTGTCGCTTTACGTGACCGTTCAAACAAAATGTAAATTCGTCAGAAAACAATATGTGGTTGACAAAGTTGACATTTTAGTTCAATTTATCCATAATAACAACACAGAATTCAATTCTACGATCAAAATCATCTTCACTTAATTCTTGTGACAATGTAATTTTATATGGGTGGAATTTTTGCTGTTTGCAAATTTTTTTAATTGAATATCGAATCATGTTATGTCGAATTTATTGGATTTTCCACCACGTCTAACATGATATTCAAAGAATGTTCTTCATTTGTAACGCTTACTAGTCTTCCACTTTTTGGTCGATTTTTGACACCCCCAGTTTCATGAGAGCGCTGCAATGTTTTTGAAACGGTTGGTTCAGAAAGAGGTTTCCGATCGGGATGCAATTCATTGAAAATATTCACTACTTGGTCACAACTTCTTTTATCACCATATCCTATAATGATTAGAATTTCAATACGCTCGGTTTCACTTACACGTGCCATTTTTGGGCGACAATTATTCACAATAAATGTATTTTTCTGACATGTGACAAGATCATCATTGTTAGACAAAAGAACGATGCGGCGTTGTTGTGGAGCTAGAAACTTTCAAAGGTAACTTGATTGACTATGAACTTAATGGACTGAAATATTTTTGTATAATTATAAGAAAGTTATTTTCAAAATTCGATATCTCGAAAACATTTAAATTTAGGATTTGATGTGCTTCATCAATTTCATTTAGAATTGTGAGAAGAATTGGAATATGGAATGATATACAGGGCGTTCCATTAAAGAAAAAGCAACGTTGTTTCGTCATGACTTTTTGACTGATCCTGTATACTTGATTTTTCTTTATTGTAATAGATTTTGGAAAAACCTGAAATGCATCTTTATACATATCAGCGACCCTGTATTTGTGCAAAATTGTTGATGTTTTTGAAACCAACAATCCAGCAGTTGAATACACCGACTGGAAGTACTGTCTAGAAAATTATAATTATTTACGTCATCATGGTAATGGGATCTCAAGGTCAGTTTTTCCTATTCACGATATCTTTTTTCGATTTTCATTGCTTAGGAAAATATTGCGATATAATCATATCGTCCGGCCTGATATACGTAGATAATAATTCAAAGGAGAAATATCAATGATATTAAAAAACAAAAATTCACGGATACACCGAAAACACAGGTCAGTTTTGTTCTTCTTACTCGAGGCGATTCAATACGATTTGTTCTCGCTTGAATATCTTCAGAAAGAACGTCCATTGAAAAAAAATACTCGACAATTCAGAATTGTCATTGTCGCTAGAAAATTTTCGACATATGGATGTACAGGGTGATCATTGTCATATTGGAGATCAGCTGCTCTTCTAGCTACTGGACTGAACTACTGATCCATTATCCCGTATTCTACAGTGACTTGGAAGCCAGAAGAATGCTATGGTTTTGCCAGTTTGTTCGGATAAGTGGAGTCGAGTGATGATATTGATGACTAGTGGATTGAACGCCCTTCTTTGTCTTGGATCCGTCCGGGAAGGAAATATTTCAATATTGTGGAAAAATTCCGATTCCAGTTGTTGAGTATTCGGGTCCTATTTTTTTCTTTCTGTTGCGTGGTATTCTATGTTCAAGGAAGTCCATTGGTTCCGTGATGGCTGGCTTTGATTAGAACATATTATGAGTATTAGTACTACCATAGAATATTCCAAGATTTGAATAATGTGGTCGAACATATATGTTTGTCGCATAGTTTGTTTGGGATATATTCCTACTCCACAGTTGACTGATTAGATCATATTTGTACAGGGCTTGTGGGATAGGAGCCACTTCACTGCGACCTTTGCAGATCTAATGTGTATGCCCTTATGTTATGTTAGAGTTCCCTGTCTAGGCCCGTCCTTGTTACTGGACTCCATAGGCCGGACCTTGAGTCCTCCATACATTGGAGGGGCTTGTGGTTTTTCCTCGTTGTAAACCTTAGCCTTGTGGTCTTCATAGTAGCACAGTATGTGCGCAGAGATTCTTCCCCCCTCCACATCTGGATGTTTTTTATGAGTTTGTTACTTATTGTCTCCTATCACTGTCACTTGAAAACCAGTGTAACCCTTAGGCTCTTACTCTTTCGACTAAAATGAGTGGGCAACAGCCATTCATGAATTTTGACTGAACAAGGACTAGATACCGGTCTCCAGCCCTTGTCATGATGATAATTCTCAAAAATGGCCAAGAAAAGAATTTTGGATCAGAATTTGGAAAGAAGTTTTATTTCTATAGAGGATGCAGCTTTCACTACCCAGTATGGATTGGTAAGTAGCCCATCACTCCAGGGAGTGCCTGGGAGGTTTGAAGCGCGAAGGGTCGTCTATGTTATAATCAGTAGCTTCCCTCACGAGGGGGTTCTCATGGGTTTATGAGCAATCGACAACATTCCGATTGCGAACTCTGATAATACCCCTGATGGAAGGCAGGTTCAAATATTCGCATGAGTTTGTTGAGTCTACAGTCCCTGTCAGGAGCCCAAACATGATCCCGGTTGATCTCTTATTCTGGCTTAGCAGGTACTATGTGAATTTTGGCGATGGTTCCATGATGTCCTGTCTCATGCCCAGCGCCTTGTTCCACCCTTCTTGAGATTGCTCTATCAACCAAGTACTGTTTTGTGTTGTTCGCAGCGCCTTCGCTGTGCCACATAATGGTTCAGGGCCAACTGGTGCACGTCGTGCTCCTTTTCGAACTGATGACTCAGCCTCTTCATTTCCCTTGTAGCATGTGTGGCCTGGCACCCAAACCAGATAATGTCTGTTTTGACTGCCTACCTTTTGTAGGGTTTCCAAACAGTCCCAGACAAGTTTAGAATTTACTTGCATGGATCTGATTGCTTCAATAGCCGCTTGGCTGTCAGAGTCTATGGCCATGGTGTTTTCCTCAAACTTTTGCCTCAGAAACTCCTCTGCGCAGTGATGTATTGCTGCAACTTCTGGCACATGTTTGCCTAAAAGTCCAAGATCCCAGGGCACCCAGACGTTAATAATTTTATGAGAAACAAAATGTGTGAGGTAGAGAAGTGTAAGTATGTATTTTGAAAGTATACATACCTCCTACCTTGCTCCGACGACCAATATACAGGTACCAGGTGTTGAGGGTACGTAAAAATATACCTCTCTTCTCATCAATTCTGAGTGCCGATTTTTATGCATGTTTCATATAGTTTTGTTAAAAATACATAATCAACATTGCCAGAATCTTCTCGTCGGCGGTAATTTCCGCTCTAAAGAAATAACTTAACTTTACTCATAGTCCGAGTCCTAATTTTTATATATGATGCTCAGAAAAGTATTTCAAAAATTTTGTGAGCAGCCAGATCAATCCTAGGGGCCAAACATCCCCCAGACACATGTGAGTATGAGCGCGCGGATGGTAATTTGATGGCTTCATAACACAGCTGAGGTAATGAACAAATTGATATATGGGAACATTTCTCATTCTGCGACACAGAAAATATATTTTTACTTTTCTCCCAGTTTTTCGAGAAAAGACACCCTGAAGGATTGTGAGAAAACTCCTTAAACTATATCCTGCATGGAATTTTCAGACTATTGAACTGATCATCTGAGAGTAATATGTCAATGAGCTAGATTTGAATGGAATTATAACCTGACACAACATATTCTAATTATAAAATCAGTGGCCATGAGAAAAGTCGATAGTGGAAAACTATTTTGAACTATATTGAAATTTAGCTTTCCTGAAAATAAACTTTGGAATTTGTTTTCTTTGTGAACTGAAATATAATATATATATATATATATATATATATATATATATATATATATATATATATATGTATATATATATATATATATATATATAATATATATATAAATACTTGAGAAGATCCACAATTCCAAGCTTTTTCCTCTGTTGAATAGCGATCGGCTATTCAAAGTTCAAATATTCAGTAAATATCCGTGCATGCCTAGTTCAATATATTTTAGTGAATATTTCGATGGATTATTCATAAAATAACACTGACTGGATTATTCTGTAGCTGCGATTTCTGGACATTATTTAAAAGGTTATTCAAAGTAAAAATAACAATGACAAATCTGTCACCCAACTGTTAATTCAAATCTAATTGTGCCCAACTCAATTTGTAAACGAGAAGTTCAACAGACGATTGGATGACAGATACGTAATTGTAATCATAATGCAATAATCATTCCATATTTGGAAATTAATCTACAAATCAATCAATGTTCTCGTGGACTCATTCAGTTCCATAGACATTATAATAATATGGACTGGTTGTGAGAAAGAGACCATTGATATCAGAACCTGTGAAATTTCATAGGTGAGTAAGCATGGAGTGTAGGTAGTGATTTGTGGATTTTTTTAACAGATTTTCACAGGTTTACGAACTTATGAGAACATTTTAATTTAATTTCTGTCACGCACAAACTGGTAACATTCAAGGTGACTTCTCTTGTTCATATAATTTAGTTTTATTTTTGTGCCTCTATTTATATTGTAACTGAAGTTAATAGATTTAGTATTAGTATCATAGGTGGGTTGGTAGGATTTTGTTTGATTCGGGGGTAGAATTTGATGTTTTCCCCGAACAATTGCTTAAACTAATGTTGGTTAATGATATTTATGAAAGTATAATGTGATTTATTTGATTACCAAAATTTTCTTTTTTTTCCGAGAACAAACGTAGATATCGAAGAATGTTTCCTTCAAACGTTTTGAATATACATGGAATTTTTACTCCATTGGACTAACGGCATACTTTCACTCCGCCGGAGTAAAAACATTCCTTTACAGCGCCAGGCTGGAATAGACTTCTCTACGGATTGTCCGTCGACCTTCGTCACGCTCGATAGAAAAAATATCACTTTCATTCCCAATAACACGTACTATTTTCCTTAGTATTTCCCAAAATTAATCTACAGACACGAAATTTTATAGATTATATAAACGTTTTAGCATGATAACAATTTTTGGAATCGCCGGAGTTCCCAATTTAGTTCAATTGCACTCTAACTCCATGATATCGAATATAAATTTAATTATCTATAATTTTTTTCATTCCTGAACTTTTTGAAAACTTTGGAAGATATATAAAAATCATTTTCATTCAGATGGAGGCTCAATACAATTCTTTCGTTTCTGAAAGATATCATTAAAATATGTCGCATATAGTTCCTCACTGTGAATCCTTGAACTTTTTCAAAACTCATCTCATTCAAAGTAGTCAATATTTCCCTTGAAAAAATAACTAGAAATAGGTTTTTCCAATTTAATGCCATAGCTAATTTGTATTTTCTGCCTTGTCGTATTTCTATCCTTCACAACATCTCTCTCTCTCATATATAGTCCGCCAGGAACTGTGTGTTGAAGTCACGTGACGGCCAGTCCATCAGTTATAAGGTCTATGTTCAGTTCTGATTGGTTCTATTTTGGAATTAATCGTCTGTTATGCAGGAGAAAAAACATTTACTATGATATTTCACTTTCTAAAAAAGGTGAAAAAAGTTTTTGAAGAATTCCAAATATTTCGCTGTAAATAAAATTGATATTTCATTCTGATTTCTATTGTCACCTTCGTTCGAATTTTGTTTTTTTTTGTCCAGAAGATAATAAAAAATTATTTCAGCTCAAAACATTACTCTCTACGTCCAGTTGATTACCGTTGCTAACAGAAAATTTGCTATTGACTTTTTTAATTCTACAATTTTTCCGAATATTTTGATTGTTTTTACTTGAATTCAAGCACCCCTCTTTTACCACATTGAATTTATTCATTTATGGAGTTTTATTAAATGATATTGAAAAAAAAAACAGTTTTTCGATTTTATTTTATTTTAATTGAATTGATATTAATTCAATGTAGTTGTACCACCACCAGAATTGACTTCTTAGTATTCAATAATGCATACTACAGTTTTTGTTTGCTTCCGATTCATCCACTACAAAAAAGTACCAGATATTTATAAAAAAACATACACACAGAATTTCAACTTTTTTTGTAGAGCCAAACTTCAAATTCCCTCAAAATATTCAAAATAGCTTTCAACCGTTCACTGATTCCATAATGGTCGATTTATAGAAAAAAAATATTAGATTTTATTATTTATAAAAAAAAATTATGTATTTCTGCTTCCCAATATGTCTATTATATTTCGTGGAATGAACTGGCACATCGAACAGAATTTTGGCAACACAAGAATACATTTGTTCATTTTGGAGCAGTGGAGACCTTAAAATAGAAATACTTGAGGCTGAAAGAGTTTTGGACCGCACACACCGTTCATCAGCACCTAAGAATATAAAATACTACCCATAGAAAAGTATACTTAAGAGATAATGCAAGAGTTTCTCTTGCCGTGACGATCTCTGATCTGTTGGAGATGTTGGAGCTGGACGGCAGACGGAATCATCTGGGCGTGCGTGGGAGTTTGCGGTGGACCCGACTGAGAAGGCAGAGACTGTCTGCGCCTGCGACGCAGCGCCGGACTCAGGTTGTACTTCACTTTTGCCTGCACCAGAAGTTCTTTGAATACTTTGCTGATGTTGACGTTGTCTTTGGCGGAGGTTTCCACGAAGCCGTTTTCCCAGTCTACGGTCACCACTGATTCCGTTGTCGCTGTGTCAACCTATGAGACAAAAATACTGCTAATTTAACATATACAGGGTTCAAACCTACTTGTACGCCCGTGAGGGGTGTAGATGGACCATTCCATAACAAAGTAGGTACAATGGTTAAAAATTCAAAGAAAAATATTGACAAATAAAAAAAAAATTATCAAATTTATCCAAATCATACTGTAAGGGAGCACTAGTGATTGCCAGATGCAAAATTTTAATCTGAACATGTGGAATTTTGAAGTGATCGTTTGGGAAATGTGAAAAAGTGTCAGGCTACCGGCGATGGGCATTCAAACTGTGCTTCTGGTAGGTGAATTCAGAATAACTACTTCAAAACGCTCAACAAACCACAATTATCAAAAAATCCTTCGTGAGTCATTGAAATACATACATTTTTTTTAATTTTAAAAGTAAAAAAGATCCACCGACTGAATTATTACACAGGTCTGCAATTTAAAAGCTGTTTGATTATTCTCAACTAATTTCCATGTATTTTCGTGTGCTGAATGCGGACAAAAATTTGAAAAAAAATCCTAGACATCAGGATTTAACACAGAAAACAAAATTATCTGCAACTCAAGCAGATTTTTCTCAATTTTTGGTATTTCTCCACCTATCTTAGGGTTTTTAACTAAATTTGAGATAAATAATTCCATTAAGAACTTTCTACCAGAAAATTAAACCGACGAAAAAAGATACTGAAAAATAAAATGAACCTTTCTAGTCTCAATAGCTAAGCTCCTAGACTAATGTAAGTGATTAATTTTGAGTCGTCGCCAAACAAACAATCAAGCAAATTGATTACGTTGAGCGTAAAATCATGGCAGCAGGGTGCGTGGCGGTGGCGCTTCCCTTCGCCGGGAATTTCCGAGCGTTCTCGAAGTCAATATCAGCGAGACAGCTACCCAAACGGGTACACACGTGAGGGCACACGTCGTTGTGAGTGCTCGTGCGGAGAGCGCAGTTTTGGAAAGTTATTGTTTATCACTGGAGATTTCACGTTGCATTTTTATTTATTTTGTTTTGATCGTTTCTTTGAAGTACTTTAATGGTCTTCGTTGAATGTTTTTCTGCCGCCGTCCCAGTTACTTACATTAATAATAATAGTAATAATAATACTTTTATTCTCCGGAAGGACAATACAAGTATTGTATAGGAGTAGTCGTTCATCTAAAGTAAAAGTAAAAGTAAACAGTAAACAGTATATGACATTCAGTTAATTGTAACATTGTAACATGTAAATCACACACAAAACACAGTAGATTTACAAATACTTATTATAGTGCCTGAGTAGTCATTCATGTAAAGTAAAGATAAACAGTGAATAGTAAATAATATATGATAACATTCAGTTAATTGTGTAACATGTATATAACAGACAAATCATAGTGGATTTACAAATACTTGATCGACTTTATAATAACATCTTTCAATTAAAAATTGTTCAAGACATTTTTTAAAACTTGTTAAGGTTTGGCTATTTCTTTCATGGTCTGGTAATTTATTAAATAATGAAGGACCTAGTGAATTAGGACAGTTTTAAGATATTTGAACCCTAAATAAAGGTATATCCAGCTGCTTTTTTATATTTGTGTCATGTTTATGAATGCTAGATCTGGTTGAGAAGCTGTTATAGTGACTGAATACATGAAGACAAATTTCAAAGATAAAGAGTGATGGTAGTGTCAAAAATTAACATGTTTTGAATAAATCAACACAACTCTGTCGAGGAGGTAAGCTAAACATTACTCAGAGTATTCTTTTTTGCACAACCAATACATCATTTGCTCCCGAAGACCTTCCCCAAAGGCAGATACCATATCGGCTGGAGTCTACTTGAGCGCAGTAGAGCATCAACAACTGATCATTAGACAGAACTGTTCTCAAATTACGTAACTGGTAGGAAACAGAATTCAGTTTATTCATTGAAATTCGACAGTGTTCTCCCTAGGATATATGTTCGTCTATATATGAACCAATAAATCGAGCGGTCTCATCTACTGACTGTAAGTCACCAAAATCAATGTCACTAACTTCTTTTTGTCTATTTTGAAAGCGAATACTTTTGTTTCATTTGTATTCAGATACAGTGAGTAAGCTCTGAACCACTGGTCCATATCCAAGGAAATTTGATTACATTTCTGACGTATACATGATTCATCCCTATCTGATACAATAACTGATGTGTCATCAGCGTAAACAATGATTGAGCCATTACAAATCTTCACAATATCGTTAATATAGAGTAAAAATAAGATCAGGACCAAACCCTGAGGAACTCCTACTTCATAATATTCACTACACGATGACAGATGGTTACCAATAGTAACATGGTTACAACGTTTACTCAAAAAACTTTCTATCCATTCATGAGTGACACCACGGATTCCGTATCGAGACAGTTTACCCGATAAAATACCATGACTAATGCAATCGAACGCCCTGCTGAGGTAACAAAATACCTCAATAGGGCACTCGCCCGCATCAATGCATTTAATAACTTCAAGAACATATGAGTGAATTGCAGTTGTGGTTGATTTATTCTGCACAAAACCGTGTTGGTCTTCTGTTATGATATTAAAATCATTGAGGAAAGATAACAATCTCTCCAGGAATGATAATTCGAATATTTTGGAAAATATAGAAGGTACCGTAATTGGTCCATAGTTACTTATTAGGGAAGAATCGCCTTTTTTATATACAGGTGTAATTTTACCAGTTTTCAGAGCTTGCGGAAATATTCCATTAGCAAATGATAAATTTATGAGATGGACAAGTGGTGCCATAAGGTGTTTAAGAACACGTTCAACTATCAAATGAGGTACCTCATCAGATCCCGAGGAAAATGTATCTTTCAATTTTCTGTTGAGCATGACAAATAGTTCACGTTCACTATAGGGAAGGAGGAAAAAAGACCGAGACTTTATTTCAATATTATTCAAAAATTGATGAGCTACATCTTCATCAACAGATTCAATTTGGGGGATTAATTTAAAGGGTTCATTTTTGAAAAAACTGCTGAATATCTCAGAGATTTCTTCAAGTGACTCATATATTTTATTGTCGTATTTTATGGAGGAGACTGATTGTTAACGTGATTTATTAGTCAATTCATTCACTACACTCCAAGCTGCCTTGATAGGGTTGTCGGAATTATTTATTTTCTGTTGAAAGTATTGTTTTTTTGAATTATGTACTGTGCTTTTTCTTTTCTGCTTTATAGAAATCATTCAATAATGGGTGTTGGCTTTTGAGCGCAAACGGGTCCCTTAATTTGCTGCTGGACCACTTAATACCGTCAGTGACCCATTTGCAATTAGGCTGTCTAGTTCGGTGATGTTTATATTGTTTAATTTTAGGAAAGTGTTTATCAAAATAGAACAGGAAAATATTTAAAAAGTATTGAGAGGCACCATTCATAGTTAACCCTTTGCAGCCGGAATTATTTTTTATTGAATGAAAATAATTCTTTTTTTACACATGGGGGATTATATGGTAACACAAATAATTCAAAAACATTTATTGTAGTTTGTTATTTAGTGGCTCCGTATTATGACCACCAGGTCATTACGAACCAATTTAAATAGAAAATATAATTATATCTCATGAAATACAGTTCGACAAACTTGTCAAACAGATACCAACTTTGCATGTTTTTCAATGCCATCGAGTACGATGAGGCTCTGCGCGTGTGCTACAGAATTGGCAGATGAGCACACTTATCAAATTTTATTTCGTTCAGGAACCATAACTTCGAATGTTTTGTGCATGGTTTGGAGCTTTTGTTCATCTTCTAGAGGTACGTGGTTCTGCACCGATCAGTCCTGTAGCTACGAACAAACGAAATTCCTCAATCTTAGGTTTTTAGCATCCGAAGACAAGACAAATAAAGGATGTTTGAATGAAATATAATAATATGTCCCAATAACTTGGGAACTTTCATTTTAATTTTTCACCAACAGATATACACTTTAGGTCCTTTTGTAAAAACGCGGGGTAAATTATACCAAAATCGTTGATTCCTTCAGTTCAATAGTTCCATCACGCTTTTATTACCTTAATTACCCCAAATATTATATTCACCATTTATTTTCATTATATTTCAAATTCAAGTACATTTTCAATACACTCGGTATATTTTGGATTATTTGGAGTTTTGCATAATGGCGTATTCTGAGTCAGTACTTTATTGACCGATGAATTGATGCATAACAAGCAGCTCATATGGAATATAATTGGCTCAGACCCATTGGAAAATAGGGGATACCAGGTAGACCAGAAAGTTATAAAATAAAAAACTTTTGGGGACAAGAAAGGCAACATATTCCTTCAAACTTACCTGATTAGCATTCTTGCATATTCCTGCTCCAGTTCATTGTGCTTCAGTTTTTCAGCCAACAAAGTGGAATCCAAAGTTTGAAAATGCAGTAAAGTATCGGGACAAATAAACGAATTTCCCTGTTCTGAATAGATAAAAACAAATCATTTTTATTACCAGAGGAGAGAAAACAATGCAGAAGAATGTACTGCCACTTCCCAAAAAGTATTTAGACAAGGATGATCCAATAACTATTTCTTTTTTATGATATGATGATTTACGAGACCACACCTAACCGTATACAGAGTGGTCACTTTTTTAATGGGATTGTATTGGTAACTTTTAAACCATAAGAGTTAGAAGGTCGGTCAGATGGAGAAAAAGTTGCATTCATAGAAGCATTGTCAAGCAGTTCAAACAAATCGAGATTATCAGGGCCGGTTATTGAGATATCTCAATAAATCTCTAGTACTTTAGATAGCTTCAGTATACATTATTTATTCAAATACATTTTCAGTACATTAAATATATTTCAAATATTTCTTTAGTGCGTTTTTTCAAATATATTTTCAATATTGTTCATTATCAGATATTCAATTATGGTGTACATATTTTGGATAGTTGTTTCCCCCTCGCCTGGAACATTCATAACAATGTACGCAGATGACACGTCAACTATAATCTCTGACAGATCAAATTCAGATTTGAAAGAAAAATGTAACCAAGTTTTTGCTAGTATGAATAAATGGTTTTCTGCAGACACTTTGTTTCTGAATGCGAAGAAAACAGATTCAAAGAGGTTTCATCATCGGCAACGAGGATGCGATATCATTGGTTTCAGAGCTTAAAATTATTAGGCCTCCACAATGATGAACATTTGAATTGGAAGAATCACTGTGAGTTCTTAATGGAAAAAATTAACTCAATTTCATATCAGTTCAGAAATATAAGGCAGGTCTTGAATGTTGATCAGCTGCTGAAGCTGTACTATGCTCAGATGGATTCCAGATTGATATATGGAGGTTGTTTCTGAGGTCTTTCCTCTCGCTCCTCTGATGTTTTTATGGCACAAAAAAACTCATACGAATCATTAGTGGCATAAGTTCCCGTGATTCTTGCAGAATTGCTTTTGAAAATTTTAGAATTTTAACTGTTCCTAGTCTTTTGATTTTTGACTTATCTTTTTGAGAATAGGAAAAAATTATGTGTTCTAAATAGAAGTAAGGATAATAGTGATACAAGAAAAGAAAACAATGTATTTGTACCTTTTGGAAAAAACAAACTAGCTTTTGAATCGCCTGATCAGATGGTTCCACGTGTTTATAATTGGCTACCAGAATCCAAAACTGTGAATATCTTCAAACGAAAACTCAATTGACGACGCATATCGGATCGACCCTTCGCATATGCCAATTAAATATAGAGGGAATCAGTAGGTCGAATTCGGAAACCCCTCTCAAAATTAATGACCGAAAATAAGATAGACGTCATAGCCATCCAAGAAACACATGCAGCTACAGAATCAGATCTCTCCAAGCGAGGTAAGGTCTCAGGATACCGCATGATTGGAGCTACTTACAACGATGTCTATGGGACCGCAACATATGTACGCAATGGGATCCAAGATGCCAAGATGACGGACTGGAGCTGTGAGGATGATGTGTTCAGGATCACTACTGAAGTAAATGATCTGAACATAGTAAATATTTACAAACCCCCTATGGCCAATTGGCCGCCAAATGTAATTGAAACCCCAGACAACCTACCTACAATATACATCGGAGATTTCAACAGCCATCATAACCTTTGGGGTTATGGAAACAACGACGACAATGGTGAAAAACTTCTAGAATGGGCTGGAAGTAACAACCTCCACCTCACCTATAGCTCCAAAGATGAACACGCCTTCTTCTCCAGAAGATGGCGTAAAGGATATAATCCTGATCTCTGCTGGGTTTCGAGCAACTCGCAGATGCGGCCACTTCCTAGTTCCCGTACAGTGCTCTCAGACTTTCCCCACAGCCAACCGCCCCGCAGTAACTGAAATAGGCATACAAATTTCCATCATTGAATCCACACCGAGACCACGCTGGAACTTTACCAAGGCAAACTGGCCCGAATATGCCAGGCAGCTCGACACCTGCGTTCGTTTCATTGAGCCAAAGGCCAAGAATTACCACCGTTTTGTGGGAATGGTACACGCTTTAGCCAGAAAGCATATACCACGAGGTTTTCGGAAGGAATACATCCCGGGCTGGACGGAAGAGCGCCAACAGCTATATGACGAATTTGTATAGTCGGGAATCCCGGAGATTGCTGACAACCTGCTGTCGCTCCTGGACTCAACTAGATTGAATAAGTGGAAATCAACTGTAGAACACCTCAATTCCTCTCGCTCTAGCCGGAAGGCGTGGGGCCCACTGCGCAGACTGGGTGGAGCCAGCAGAGGACAACACTCGAACAACCCGACTATTAACCCGAATGAGAAAGCCAGTAGAATAGTTGAGGTCTCCCGCGCTCCATCTGACAAGACCCACACGGTGTCTACAAAAAAAGCCCTGAAATAACTTAAAGCAAATACCCCACCAACTTCGGAGTACTCGAACGGCTTCACATTAGATGAAATCAACAAAGCACTTAGTCAGACCAATACAGGGAAAGCAGCTGGTTTTGACGGAAAATACCCCAAATTTCTGGTCCATAGCGGCGCAAAAACACGACAATGGCTTAGGGATCTCTTCAGTGATATAATGGAGTCCTCTATGCTACCCCCGGAATTTGAGAAGAGAACAAAGATTATTGCAATCCTAAAACCTGGAAAACATAGCGATTTACCCGAAAACTACCGACCGATCGCCCTTCTTAGCTGCTGCTATGAACTCCTAGAACGACTTATATATAATAGAATATATGCCACCATTGACGCTGCTGTTCCTGTCGAGCAGGCTGGTTTCAGGAGTGGACGCAGCTGCTGTGACCAGGTGTTGTCCTTAACAACTTTCAATGAGGCTGGTTTCAAAAAGTGTGAAAAAACAGCTGTCACGTTTATTGACCTCACGGCCGCTTACGACAGTGTATGGAGAGAAGGCCTCCTCTACGTACTGATGAGGGTCATATCCTGTCTTAAAACTTGCCAGCTGATAAATAGCCTCCTGACCAACAGATTATTCCAGGTATATATTAATGGCGTTACGAGCAGCGTCAGAAAGCTGAACAATGGCCTCCCTCAGGGTTCGGTACTCGCTCCATTGTTCTTTAACATCTACACAGCTGACTTACCTGAAACAAAATCAAAAAAGTTTGCTTATGCCGACGACTTGGCCATTGCATTTCGAGATAGAACTAAGACAACAGGAGAGATGGCCTTAAACGAAGATTTAAAAGTTCTTGCCGACTACTTCAAACGATGGCGTCTTTGTTTCAACACCAGCAAGACTGAGGCCTGCCTCTTTCACTCATCTAACCGATATGCGTACGACACTCTCAATATTACTTTTAACGGCAGCGTCATAAAACATAACAATACCCCTAAATACCTGGGCGTTACACTCGACAGGACACTGACGTTCAGAGCCCACCTCACTAATATAGCCGCCAAAATGAGAACACGAAATAATATAATGAATAAGCTCGCCGGAACGTCATGGGGAGCTGCCGCGCCCACACTGCGAACCTCCGCGCTGGCTTTGGTATACTCTACGGCAGAATATTGCGCACCGGTATCACACCAATAAACTCGACGTTCGATTAAACCAAACGATGAGAACAATAACTGGACCCATAAAATCAACCCCAGTGAGATGGCTCCCTACTCTGAGTAACATCGCTCCGCCGGATATACGACGCTCGGCAGCACTGGCTAGAAAACATCAAAAAATCATGTCAAACGAGCGCTTACCGATCCATGAAGAAGCCCCACTCATTACACAAGGCCGCCAACGACTGAAATCCAGACACCCTCCTATCAGAACCGACTCCGAAATGACTGATGAACTCAATATGAAAGAGCAACGGACAGAAAGATGGCTGCCTACAACAGAATCTGACTACATCCAAATAACCAATCCTGAACTCGGCTTCAATGGCCCAACCCTCCCACGTTCCATCTGGTCTAAGCTGAATCGAATACGGACAGGACATGGTAAATGTGCCGACTCCCTACACCGATGGGGTCTCGCCGATACCTCGCGGTGCGATTGTGGATCACCAAGACAAACAATGCGCCATATCGTTTCAGACTGCCCAAACCGTGCTTATGATAGAAACCTTCAGGACTTCGTGGAGTGCTCTCAAGACGCAATCGAATGGCTGTGCAATTTGGACATCAATATATAGTTAGTCATAGAATCTGTGATATGATATGAAATATGTTGTCTTCACAGAGACTGTTTACATTTCTGTTTGTACTTTTAGTTTCCTATCATCATATTGCAAAGAATCCATACGCTAAATGAATAAATAAATAAACGAAAACTCAAGGAATTCCTTGTTGATAATTGTTATTATAGTTTTGAAGAATTTATGTGTATAAGTAGGTAGTTTTCATTCTCTTTTTCACGAGTTTTCTAATCCTGGATCTATTTTTTGACGATTCCTATAATTTTTTTATAACTTCGTCAAAAAGGAAAATAAAGATTATTATTATTATTATATTATTATTATTCAAATGCACTGAACAAGACAATGCTCAAATCTAAGAAATGCCAGAATAGCCTGTGCCCCCATTCTGTTAATTTCTGATTCAGTTAATGGAGGACTTGAAGTAATTGAACCCATATCACATGATATGGAATCAATAAGGGTGTAGACGTCATCGGAAGTTGAATTGCTCAAATCCATGAAGGTGTGTAAAGAATAATATTTCTGTCAAAATAATGCTTCAGACCTAGTGTTCCGTTTGGAACCACAAACTTTCCGAACAAATTTGCTATTTATTTTCTTTTATATTAGTAATGTAAATCAATAAAATGAAAGAATACATCTTTCAAAGGAAATACGAACGAAACTTCCCTAAAATATAATTAATTTTTCACAAATGAGCAACACTTTGTAGGTTAGGTCAGGCGCACGCCACAAACAGCCGAAACAATAATCATTTGCGAATAACGCGCATTATCGAATGCGTAAAATATATTGAGCGCATAGAACATGAGTGGAGGAGTTCATTGTAGAGTGTTAGCACATGTGGTTCCATATGACGTGGACTGGGCACATCTGGGAAGCGAATAAATTTGTGGTGCCTCTGCGGGACCACATGGCAACAAAGGGTTGAGGAGCTTAGTTATTAAGACTAAAAAGGTTCATTTTATTTTATGTTTTCCAGTTTCTTTTATCGTCGGTCTAATTTTTTGTTAAAAAGTTTTAATTTTTTAATTTTTGGTGGCTACTCAATTTGCATTACTTTTTGAATACTTACTCAACCACCTAACTTTAATTATCAACTGTTAAACAGGGTGATCCAAAAGTACTTTGACAAACTTCAGGAGGTGATTTCTCACAATATTCTAATATGAATTGTCCAAATAAATATATGTCCGGAAACGCTTCGTTTCCAAGATACAGGGTGTTCAAGTTTTATTTTCATTTTCGTTTTTTTTTTAACTTTCGAAATACTGACCGCAATTGAACGAAAATTGGTATTGAGAAGGTTTTTTGAGGTGTCAAATTCGAACTTGATGTTATTATTGCTCTTACTCGTAGGGGGAGCCACCTACACGTCTTTTTTTTTGAAGATTTATAACTTTCTTGAGCGTACTTCTAGCACATTTTTCAGTGAAAAAAATCAATTTCCCTATCATATCTACGTACAAAAGCTACCCCTGTTAAAAGTCGCTATAAGCAACCGTTTTCTAGATATTTGGACTTGAAAATTTCAAGTCGATTATTTGATAATCGATGCGTGTTGAAGTTATTACCATTATTTTGTATTTTTCACAAGAATGCTTAGGAAGTGAATTTTACGTTCAAGTAAGTAGTTTTGGTGATTACATATTATGTGACAGTTAAACGTTTTGTTGTTTTGTTGAAGTTTCTGTGAGTTTTAGAACACTAATTTTGAAAAAATGGATTATTTAAACGATAATGCCCATTTAGCCGATATGCATTTCGTTCATGGCCTTGCGGATGGCAATGCGCGCGAAGCAAGACGTATTCACCATGGACGTATAAATTATTTATACGTCCATGGTATTTACCAGGAGTTATTTCCTAATCGAGTTCTGCCTTCAGCTCCAACATTCACCAGTCTCCACCGTCGTTTGGCAGAAACAGGTAGCTTTATGAAGGCAGCTGATATTATTGGGAGACCACGAGCAGTCCGAACCCCAGAATTGAAAGAAGCTGTTTTGAACGCTCTCGAGGAGAATCCAGAAACAAGTACAACAATAATTGCTCAAGCTCCCAATTCTACTCAGTCCACAGTTTGGAGAATTATCCACGATCAACAATTTTATCCATACCATATTCGAAGGGTACAAGCTCTTTTGCCACGAGACTTTTCTCAACGTATTGCTATGTGTCAGTGGATTTTGAGAAAATAGGCTGAAAATCCCCAATTTTCAAGATATGTACTGTTCACGGACGAGGCAAACTTCTCTCGAAATGCTATCACAAACTTTCATAACAACCATGTTTGGGCACTGGAACATCCGCACGCAGTTAGTGAAAGACATTATCAGTATCAATTTTCTGTTGATGTATGGGCGGCAATAATTGATAATCACTTGATAGGTCCTTTCTTTCTTCCGTGCCGACTGAATGGCGCAACTCACAGAGACTCTTCAGAAAATGAATTGCCGGGACTACTTCAGAATGTGCCATTAGAAATTCGTATCCGCTTGTGGTTTATCCAGCCCGTTTTGGTGTTGTAGCCTGGGAATTCCTCAACACTGTCTATCCATATCGATGGATCGGTAGGGCTGTGGAAGAACCTAACCAAGCGTGGGCACCAAGGTCCCCAGATCTGAACCCGCTAGATTTTTATTCTTGGGGACATTTGAATTCACTGGTTTATAAAACTCCAGTAGCGAACGGGGTAGATCTAAGAAACCGAAGAGTAGACGCCTGTGAAACAATAAGAAGCACACCAATAATTTTTGAGGGGGTACGAGATTCAATTTTCATTTAATTGAGGTCAGTATTTCGAAAGTTATTCAAACAAAACGAAAATAAAAACAAAACTTCAATACCCTGTATCTTGGAAACGAAGCGTTTCCGGACATATTTTTATTTGGACAATTCATATGAGAATATTGTGAGGAATCATCTCCTGACGTTTGTCAAAGTACTTTTGAATCACCCCGTATATTATCTGTAGGATCATCATGCATCCACACATTGGCTGTGGATGAAATATAACAAATTACAGTGGTTAAAAATGAATATAAAATTTGTTCTTTATCAAATTCGACGAAATTTTGGAAAGCGCTCTTCGCCTAACCTCAGCTGACCTGCTCAGAGTCGCAAGAATACACTGGCAGCAAATATTTGAATAATGTGAAATGATAACTGATTGTATGGAAAATGTACGAAAAGAGTCTAAGTAAAATTCATGTGAGACGTATCGTATGAAAGTGCTCTGTAAAGAAAACGTGTTTACTGTGCGCAATCCTAGACATATCTGGGTGGAAATTAACTCCAGTGAACCCTGTAAAAAATGTGTTTTTCAAAGTGCATATTAATCTTGTAAACAATCATTTGAAAGTGGTTAAATTCCTTAAAATAATCAATCTACTATTGTTTACAATCCAACTCTAGTGTGTTTTTGTGATATAGAAGACGGGGGTGTATAGGAACAAAAAATCGGTGCCTTGCCTTAAAATAAAAGGAATAAATAGTCCAGCAAAAATAGTCCAAACTTCGCCTTGTAAAGAATTTTACTGTAGACGAAAGTAAATAATACGCTAATAGTCGTCTGAGTTATGGAATCAGCGATAAAGAACTTACGAGAAGAGGTTATAAAAAATAGAACAGAAATCAAATCTTCCATAGAAGCTAGTGAAACTAGACTTTTGCTGAAAATAAAAGAATTGAAACAAAAAGTCAACAATCTAGAAACTGAAAACCAAATATTCACGAATAAAGTAGAAAACTTAGAGATAAATTCTAAAAAGAACAACATTCTGATATTTGGTTTGGAGAGTTCGGAAGATATCTCAGCTGCATCTGTTACCGAGAAGCTTAAAACACTGTTGGATGTTAATGTCAAAGAAGCAGACCTGAATAATTTATACCGCCTCAATAAATCTGAGAAACCCCCCGTCGAAATTGAATTCATTTCTTACCTTAAAAAAACAGAAATATTTAAACAAGCCAGGAAGTTGAAAGGTACGGGTATTGCAATTTCTCACGACCTTACATTCAAACAAAAACGTGAGCAAAAAACTCTGAAAACATTCTTGAATAGAGCCCGAGAAAATCCTGCAGACCAGTCGTACATAAAAGGAAATAAATTATATGTAAATAGTAAAGCTTACACTGTGGAAGAACTACAGGAAATAAGCTATTCAGAAGAGCGCTCTGAAGAGCGTAACACTTACAGCGCACCAGCAACGCCAAATACCCGAAATTCAGAAAACGAACTCGAAGTGACGGAAGATATTGTACCATCCCAGAAAAGTACTGCAGAACCGGGAAAAAAATCGTCCGCCAATGGAAATACCCCCAAAACAAGCGAAAATAGGAAGGCCTTACTTGTTCCAATGAAAGAGAGAACACGAAGTCATCGCTTAAACAAGTAAATCTTCTTCTGTCCAATTTTTCATACACAATTTTATAAACTGAATATCAATTCAATCTAACTTTATATAAAATTTAGTTATCATATTGATGTGTTCATTGAATTATGGATCGATATATCAATGAATATAATAATGAGCCCATCAAAGCTGAATTCGTGGAAAATATTCATTATTTTAACGAAATAACAAAAAATGAAAATCACAATCTCAGTATTCTTCATATGAACATCAGAAGCATTCAAAAAAATTTCGACGAATTCATAGTTTTTCTGGATCAGTTCAAAAAAGATTTCGATATAATAGCTCTTTCAGAAACCTACAGAGTACATGAGTTGAGCGTATTCAATATTGAAGGGTATGATATAATATATAATAGTGGCAACTACAATAAAAATGACGGAATAATTGTTTACATAAAAAATAATATTACCTACAACTTCATTTCAGTTGATATTGGTAGTCTGAAAGCTATTGAACTAACTATTCTGGGATTCGGAAGTGAAGTCATAATAACTGTCTTATATAGATCGCCGAACACATGTCCCAAACTGTTCAATTTGGAACTCGCGAAATACCTCGAAAATAATATTGAAAAAAGTCTTATAATCACTGGCGACATAAATATCGATATTCTTCAGGAAACAGATTATATCGAGGAATACAAAAGCATTTTGAGTTCCTTTGATTTTGTCTCTTACATTAATCAATACACGAGACCAATGAGTGAGACCTGCTTAGATCATTTCCATATTAGGCGCGAAAAATTATCAGAGAATATCAAATCATTTGTTTTCGAATATACAATAACCGACCACTATCCCATTGCAGTACTGCTCAGTCTTGAAAAGCGTCATTTAGCTATTATTGAAACCAACCCCACAAAAAAATCAAAAAAATTTATAAATTACGAGAAACTCAGACATGATCTCGCCTCAGAAACATGGAATTCTATGTAGGAATTGAATGATGTAGACAAAATGACCGATTCATTCATGGATACTCTTTCCAAACATATAGAAAACAACACAAAACTAGTGAAAGTAGCAAAGAAGATTGAATCTAAAAAACCGTGGATTACAGCTGGACTGATTATATCTATCAACCACAAAAATAAATTATACAAAACGTCACAAATCAATCTACATAACATTATACTCCGAAATGAATATACAGTATATAAAAATAAATTAAATAGACTCTTACAGAAATCAAAAAAGAATTACTATAGAGGTTTAATAGAAAAAAATAAAAACACTTCTAAGAACCTGTGGCAATGCGTCAATGAAATATGTGGTAAGGCAAAAACTGAAACAAAAATTGAGCAAATAACAAACCGAAAAAATGAAATGATTGCTGATAGAAACGATATAGCAAATGAATTCAACAACTATTTCTGTGACTTGGGAAGAACTTTGGCCGAAAAAATCAATATCCCCAATAATTTTGAAGAAAAAATCAGTAACGTAAAAAACACAATATATCTCTTTCCAACTAATGAACCTGAAGTAATAAAAATAATCAAAACACTAAAAAATAAAAAATCACCGGGAAGAGATAACATACGGTCAGAAACATTGAAAGAAATATGTAATCAAATCGCTGCTCCAATAACGTTCCTAATCAATAATTGTTTCAATACAGGATTGTTCCCCAAACTATTGAAGATGGCAATTGTTAAACCCTTATTTAAAAAAGGCGATAAAAAAGAACTCGGAAATTATCGTCCAATCTCGCTGATTTCGAATATTGCTAAAATATTTGAAAACATTTTGAAAATGAGACTTGTAAAGTTCCTAGACAAACACGATGTAATTTCAGGAAGTCAGTATGGCTTCAGAGAAGGAAAGTCAACTGAAGATGCAATTTGTGCATTAACATCAAAGATATATAAAGCAATTGATTCGAAAAAACCTTCACTCTGTGTATTTGTTGACCTCTCTAAAGCCTTTGACACAGTATGCCACCAAAAATTGTTGAGAAAGCTACAAATATACGGGATTAGAGGAAATGCATACAAATTATTGAAGAGTTACCTCTCAAACCGTCAACAACAAGTCTGTATAGAAGGTACCATCAGCAAAATGAGAAATATCACATACGGTGTGCCACAAGGTACTGTTCTTGGGCCACTACTATTCACTCTTTACATCAATAGTTTATTATCAATGGATATAGGAGGTTGTGTCCTCAGTTTTGCTGATGACACCGCAATATTCTATCAATCTAAAGACTGGAAGACCCTCAAAACTGAAGCGGAACTGGATTTCAAAAAAATCAAAGATTGGTTCAGATACAACGAACTAACCCTTAATATGGAAAAGACAAAATATCTCCCGTTCACCTCATACGCAAATAACTTACCAAACCTAGGTTATCTTGTTGTTGATCATGGAACCATAATTCCTGAAGAGAAGTCGATGAAATACCTAGGAATAATTATTGATAGGCACCTACGATGGGACTTGCAAGCAAAACACATTTGTAATGAGCTGAGAGGCTTCCTTTCACGTTTCAAATACTCGAGAGAAATTCTGGACGTAGCTCATTTAAAAACCATTTATTTTTCTCTGATACAGTCTCAACTTTCGTACGGGATCCTAGGTTGGGGAGGCTTAAGTGACTGTCATTTAAATAACATTGTCACTTTACAAAAATGGATAATTAGAAAAAATAACCTACTCAGGTGACACACTGTATAGAGAATGTCAACTTTTCGACCCGAGACAGCTCTTCTGTCTCAAAATCATAATTGGCATCTACCAAAAAAAAATCAAAATTGAACACATCGAACATAGCCATCATACTCCGAGCAGAGAATTGAATTTTTTAGTGCCAAAATGTGAAAAAAGCGTGAGGCAACGTAGTATTGAATTTTTGAGTCCAAAGTTATATAACATCCTACCAGATCACTTGAAATCCATCGAAAACTTCAACTCATTCAAAAGTCATATAAAGAAATGCTTACGACATACGGAGAGATATATAA
Source organism: Gonioctena quinquepunctata (assembly GCA_018342105.1). NCBI lineage: Eukaryota > Metazoa > Arthropoda > Insecta > Coleoptera > Chrysomelidae > Gonioctena > Gonioctena quinquepunctata. The sequence goes on from JAFIRS010002150.1 coordinate 201,026, forward strand.
TACACGATATAGTTAACAATACATTACAAGGAGTCACTCTCAAGTACTGAATAAGCTCAACAGTTTTCAGAACTCTATTACACTACTAGTAATCATTATGTGACACTTTTGAACGAAAGCGTTTGTTTACATTTATAATTATCGTAACTCATATTTTTTATATTATACGTATATCTTATTTTCATTTAACTTTTACAATGTTTTTATATTAATATTTTATATTCATTCAACTTTTACATTATACATATTTATAGTTCCGTTTTATCTGTTTTCTATATCTTATAATTACGTCTTTATCCATATGATAAAGTCCCATATGTATACCTTATATGTTTATATGTGAATGAAATTCTAAACACCATCTATCACTCACAAGCTGTACCCAATACAGCTTCAGTGATTACCCTGTTCATTCATATTCGTTGAAATATTATATAACACACAGTTTGAAGATTCATGAATAAACATTATTATTATTATTATTATCATTATTATCATTAATTGGATTTCGCAGTGATGAAAACGAATGAACCCTGTTATATCCAAACTGGTAGAAAAAGTGATGAAGTCAGAATTAATAGATGAAGTCAACACACTTTGAAGTACATAACGAATCACACAGTATTTCTTTAAGAATTATATCGACGGCCATTGTGACCTAGTGATCCAGTGGTTCTAGTGATTTTAAAGAGAAGAAAACAAGAAAAATCACTAGTCACATTTATGAATGAATTATTTAATTTTAATTCTGGTTAGATGATGAAGTTATAGATCAACCATTTTGAATTGCAGAAGCTGTTTCTATAAGGAGCAAATCAAAAACTCACTTCGCTTGCACGGGCGAATAAGCGAAGTAACGGAACGAAAAATAATGTGTACTACTAGTGAACATTCTCCGAACAAGAGCCGACAGTCAACGTGGGTTTGAGTGACAGTTGTCTAGTTCTACACCAGATTCGACTGAGCCAATCAAAACGGACCGCAAGCCAATGATAATGTTAGTAGGTGTGTCGATACATTGAGAGACAAAGAAAACTAATGAATCACGACTTATACTTGTGTTTTGAGAGGTCTGAATAAATAAAAGCAAGGAGCGTCTCTGGTCTGGCATTGAAATAGGTTTTGAAATATTCTATAGTTCTGTTGTGTTTTGTCGGAAAATATGGCTTTTTTTCGAACATAGGAAAATGAAATTATGATGATCCGATTGCCTATTAATACATACTTTCTCGCTTATGGCATATTTTTTAATTTTCAACGTATTCTTTAAATATTTAAATATCTAAATAAAATTGGTTATCTCCGCCTATGCTGCTCAAAGGATTCCGCTTCCACTGCGAAACTTGTTTTTTATGCTTCTGCAATTGTAAATGGTTTAACTTATACCAATCACGGGTGGTCCGACATCAGGTGTCAAAGACAATGCTTCGGGCGTTTTCATACTTGAAATATCAACATGATATGAATTGTTTTCTGATAGAATGGCAATTCTTTTGAATAATATCTTGATATTGAGGCTTTCAGTTCAGTTTTTCTGGATCCCTACCTTATTCTTCTATTGTGCCCATGCCCGTGATCATGACTTCAAAGTCTTCAGTGAAAAACATTCGTGATATGTGAATATTATTAAATAAAATTCAATATAAATTGAAACAAGTAGTACATCACAAGTGGAAGACAACTACTTTCCTGGCAAATACCACGCAGAACGTTGAATGATATCCACCTGAAAATCCATGCAAACTTCCATTGACAATGAAAATTGATTGCAAATATTTTTTCCTGATAAACTTGATTATGTTCAATTTGTGCCAGATCCGCCTAACAATCCGCATACCGGTTTCAGGCTTTTGGCCCTCATCAGTACGGAGTAGTCACTAGTCAGAGATCCGAAGACCTCTGGTCGAAGCGAGACCCAACACAAATGAAAACTTCAACAAGTTTAATCACCTGTAGGTAGCCGGAAAAAGTAATTTCCAATCGGCGGTACCTAGCGACAGAAAGAAACATTCATTAACCACAAACTGAAATATCATTTATTTAAAGTCCATACAATATGGGTTAGGAACCTTCTTTGTAGGATCATTATGTATTGATTCATAATAAAATTCCGCTTTGAACTCACCGTGTATATTTAATGTTCAATTTGATATATTTGATGGCTCTTCAGAATCACTATACAGATAGTTGCATATCGGTTATTAATCGCGAATATACATACTTCTGACTTGCCCTGTAAATATCAGTCAAATATTGAATCTCTTTTCCGAATTTGATTAGAGGAACACAGCGTCTAGGTATGGTTAGTTGAAATCCTATTGAATTGCCATCACAGCCTTAGTCTCTCACCGATACCAATATTTCATGATAAAAAAACCCGATATGAAATCACGAGCATCGCTACTTGAGAAGCTCTTTCAGTGTCCTCGAGACGCTTTAATTGAACTCAAGTCAGAGTCTGAATCCAAAGTAGTGAATGCTCCCTGAGGAGTGGGATTAATGGACCACTTTGTGGATTGAATCATCAAATTATTACTTCCGTGCACGGAATACATCTTAACGGGAATGGCATAATACGTTAGATGGAAATTATCTCTCAAATGAACCAGCACAATCTCATTTACAACTGACATGAGAAGTATCACTTATTTACTGCTTATCAGATGAACTTCCAAGTGAACCAACACTATCTCATTCAGAAGTGAAGTGGGGAGTATTGCTCATTTACTGCTTTATCAGATGAAATTTTCCAGACTCGCGGATTAAGATCTTATTCTCTCCAGAATACACTTGAATTGAAATGTAGAATATTGGAGAAACGCCTTTGATTCAATGAAATTTGTTGCAGCGTTATTCTGGGACAAAAAACAATGTTGTTCACCCTTTGGAATTTCTTTCAGGACAAAAATAACCTATAAGAGTTGTTTCTAGAATAACTGATGAAATGTTCTTCCAAAATTATTGTTCCAATTAATTATTCGACAAGGATTACAATGAAAAAACTCGCAATGATTACATGAAATTCTGGCACTCTGGAAAAAAATATGCAGCTCTAAAAGATGGTTTGTTAAAGCAGGTCAAAAGTAACCTTGGAATGATAATGACCGTTATGAGTCCCGAAAATACTCATTGGAAAACAAGTCCAGATGTTTACGGACGAGGCGACGAAGGAGCAGAATCTGGAATTTCTAGACGAGTATTTTAATGATATTTCACGATCGGGTATCGTAAAATGTTTTATTCCGTGCACTATCATTTTTGTTTAATTTTTTTTTCAAATGTTGTTTCTATTTTCGTGTACATCTGCAGTAGATCTTCGGTCGCCTTTGAACAGGTAGTAGTATAGTCAGGATGGTCCCATAAACGTGGCAATGTAATGTGTAGATCTAGTCACCCTTGAATCGGTTGCTACCAGTAAGAGAATAATTTGTTTTGTATGTTGAAATTACGAAGGCGTATAAGGGCCAACAACAAAATATTTTTTAAAATATTAGGAATTGTCACTTCAAAGTGACAATTGTCAGTTCAAAGTGACAATTGTCACTTTGAAGTGACAATTCCTAATATTTTAAAAAATATTTTGTTGTTGGCCCTTATACGCCTTCGTATGAAATTCAGCGTCAGATTGAAAAAGTACCGATGAAATGTATGCGGCGATTTTGCAAAAAAGCACCGAAGAGACTGGGGAATTTATCCTTGCCAAGTCTTCAGACAGGTTCTGCGAATGGTGCAAAACTTTCAACTTGAAAAAAACAGAAAATATTATGTTGGCCTATTTGTTAGATGTAGTAGATGTAAATCACTTTCAATTTGAAAAATCTGTAATTATTATTGATAAAAAATATATTTGCCTTATTTTGATTATCATTCTTAGTAAAAAAAGTCCAGTAGTTCTACTTTGTGAACCAAATACTCTTTGGCAAAATCCAGATTGGTGGTGAATGAGAATCGAGTGAAAGGTCTACGTATCGATATATTCGAAGAAAGAACTTTGTATTTCGTGCAGAATAATTTATATAAAAATTCATGGCAGAGCGCTTCCGACTATTAAGTGATCATCAGTGCTACCTGAAAATAAGTAACCATTGCAACGAGTATTTCGTGTTATTTTGCAGATTGGTAATGACCATAACAAAAAAAAGATGTTTTTTGGGTAATAGTCCTCTGAAATGAGAAACTAATAATGCACCAGCGTGAACAGAGACTTTAATCTTGCGAACAAAAGTGAACATAAATAGACCCCAAACTGATGGAGAGCTTTTTCAGCTCATGGAAGAGGGGCTGTCAGCTATAAAGTTATTCATTGATGAGGTCAACGAGAATATTTTGGACACTTTTCCAGAGCCGTTATTTTAAGGTATACCGTACGACAGCATTATTTGATTGTGAATAGTACCCTAATCAATGATATTCTTTAGAGGAAGAAGATTCAAAGGCTGAAGTGAACCCCACTTCGAAAACACCAAATGATTACAAATATTGTAGTGAATGTAAAGTGTAAAGTAAATGTACTGAACGAAACTGAATTTCAAATTATCATTCTAAATGAACTTGTTTAAATCGCTATTTGTTGTTTTAGGATATTTAAAAAAAAAATACTCACTTAAAAATATGCACTACAACATTTACTCAGGATGTCTCAATTTTAACACTCCATAAAAAATAAAACTAGCAAAATCATAAGTATTTTTGAAATAACAAAAAAATTGCAAATGAATATATGGTTATATGTGCCAAGTTTGAGATTTTTATCCTTGCAAACCATAATTAATGAGCGAAAGGGTCAATTCCTATATGAATTCTTTCAAAAATGTATGTCAGCCTCAGAAAAAGGCTGTTTGTTTCCAAGATGTTTTTTAAAATCCTGCCATTTCTATCTTTTTTTCGATTCGTTTAACTCGCCAGCTAAAAATAACTATAAATATAACTCCTACTTTACGTTTTCCTTATTTTGGCCAATGTCAACTCTAATGGCAACACTGTTACTACCAAAGCTCATGAAATTCATTTTTATGTGTTTTCATTGAAAGTTGTGTGGATGGAGCCACAAGTAATGACGTGTGGGGTACATGAAAACTTTTTTCAAAGCTAGGAGGAGTAATGGTGTGTGTATCAATGCATTATTGAGAAAAAAAGTTAGATAATTAAATGGAATAGTGACCAGTTATTGTGTCGCTGAAAAATTGAACAAGTAGCAGCCCCCAGGATCGAGTATATATAGTGACGTTTCAATGGCCAATTTTTTCGATTTTTAAGGGCCATATTTCCAAAAGTTACTTTTTCTGTACAAATTTTGAGCCATCATAATCGAACTCTGGTACAAAGGCAGAGTCTGCTGAGAACTATCCTAGTACCAAAGTTTCCGACCAAGAAGATCAAAATAGAAGAGAATGAGAAAGAAACAGCACTTGTTTGACAAAAGAAAGACAGGAATTTCCAAAATTGGTCATTAGAATTGGCCAACTCATCATAGATACGTTTAGCATCCACTAGGGGATATTGATTGAGGATGGAAGTCCAACGATAACTTACCCCAAACCCAAAAGTCGAAGGCTAGCACAACCTTAAAGGTGTTAATTCAAAATAAAAAAATTTAAAAAAATTAAGGTTGTATTTTTCAAAGTCATAGCTTTACTCAAAAAATGAGTTCATGGGTCATCAACCAAACTAGTCCAAAGTACCAACAAGAAAAAAAGTCAACAAATTTATGAAAGAAGCACCACGGAGATATTCTTATCAGTAAAGGTAACATTTTTGTTTTTATTAATATTTATTTTGGAAAAATTCTCTTACAGATACTATTCAGAATTGATAAGTATGATTACAAAATTTGAATGTTGAATTGTTTGCAAAAAAAAAGAATACCACTTCATGGTTTTTCAAGTGATAGTGAGCATTGTTAGGTAAAACATGGGTCCCTGAGCAACAGTTTGCATCATATAAAAAAGGTTTATAGAGACTTTGTCTTGTTTCAGGTACCACGGGATCCCAGTTAGTTGTCAGTATCAACCAGACCAATAATTAAAAGGGTGTCTACTGTAATTGATAGAAGTTTCCTACAAATTTTTCGTCAGTATCGTAGGCTACGACCTGAGGGATTTTTCATTGGTTATAGAAGAAGTAAATGGATAAACCAAAAACTGGGCATTCATTTAATAGAAGGAGCACCCAGAAAATAAGAGGAATTTTTGGAATTGGCAATCCTGATGGAAGATATACAGGGCATTGTTCAAGAAGGACGTTGGCAACACTGTTAGCCAACGCTGTGTAATGTAGGAGAGTCTTTGAAAACGAAGGTGGCACGAATGATCCAAGGTGGGAAAACGTTTGTGCAGGTTCTTCATCAAAGCCGAGCTTCATCCAAAGATAAATCTAAGAATGAATCTGCTCCTTTGATCATTCCCAATCATTGAAATTGCAGTATAACTGTTAATATTTATGGGTAATTCAATTATAATTTGCATTTGAATATAATATGTGTTGAAAATCAATCCTGTGTTAGTTGAAATACTAAAATACATTTTCAGTCCGGAAAAATGAATTTCCCGGCCTAGTGATGTAATATATAGTTTCCCGGAATCAAACTGACAACGTAATGTAGTGAGTAGTGTATTAGGATACAGTAAGGAATGAATTTTTGTTTTGTAATAATTTACATTATATACAGGATATAGTTATAGGACACATTTAACGAAATTCTATCAAAAATTTCGTTGCTCCCCAAAAAAATTCTCACCCATTTGGATTCTGTCCAATATAATTCAAGAACTCGGGGACACAGCTATCAAGATATCCACACATTTTCATGACAATATTTTTTCAACTCGGATTTTTGGAGTTGGCATCAGGGCTCAGTCTTTTTGTCACAAAATATTTAATTATATTTTTTTATATCTATAACTTAATCTTTCATTTCATAATGAATTCCATCGATACTGATTTTTTTAATTCATTGTTTTTGGCTCCCATTCTATATGCAGCATTGTTAATTTTTCACCAAACGATTCTCTGTATATGAAAACATGTTGGATATAATCAAGTGTAGGAGCTTTCTTGGCAGCTAGATCAACACTTTCAATGCCCTCTTTACCAGAATTACCTCTTCTCCAAACGAAGATTATGCTACAGTTGTTCTGAAAACGCGTGGTAAACGAATTTGTTTTTCTGCAGATTCAGTCATTGTTGAAATTTGATTGTAGAATGCATTTGAAATTGCTAATCATTAATTTTTCCCCGACAAACCAATTCAACCATATTTCAATTGCAAATCTTTCAGCTGTGGGATTATCGGATTATCAACAGAATCCGCAGCCCCCTCAAAATATTTTGATACTATGCGAAAATACAACGGTATCCGCGCATGAGATTACCAGACTGGAGGTTTGTCGTGATTCAATGGAATAAGAGTCATACCATTCCGTGGGTAATTCTTTCTCCGTCAAGCAGGCTCGTTTCATCACGAGGCGTCCGGAATTAGATTATCTACAACATGGTGATGGATCCGATCACAAAGTAGTTTCCTTGGTGTGGTAGTCGTGAACACGTCAGAGGAGCGCTATATATCAAGACTACGCGAGGTTGAAATACTGTCTAACTACGTATAACAGGCACAAGAAGCGAGCATCATAATCAGGTGGTAGGCCCAGATCACAACCGGTATGGTGGAATGACGACATTGCCAATTCAAGAACACTCTGCACCAGGGCAAGAAGGCAGCTAACCAGAGCCCAAGGCAACCACCTAGACCACAACACGATTAATGAGTTGGAACAAGATTACAAGACACTTAGAAAGAGCACGAGGAAGTTTATGAGGTCATCACAGCGCTTGCAGTGGAACTTCCTATACGCCAGAAAGGAGGAGGACCCGTGGTATCGAGATAGTAACTGGCGCAATGAGACACCTGAGGATCCCTTTCGAGCTGCATCATTCCGTGAAAATAGGAAAGATCCAATAATTGTTCCCAACGGCCCAAGGCATAGACGCAGAAACCCAGCCATCACCCGAAGCAACCACCAGCAGTGATTGGAACGGGGCGCAAGAAAACACTCATGGCTGAAGCAAAAGTAGCTCTTAGCCGCATGGCGAGATGGATGACAGAAGCAATAGTCATAAGGGGGCCCAGAAAAAGGAACGACATCTCATTGGATCTTGCCGGGACCAATATAGTCCCCAAAAACACGTGAAATATATTGGGGTCTGGTTAGACAATGAACGTCTTTTTAACGAACACATCAAAAACAAGAAAGCGGATAGGCAAACGGCGACACTCTTCAAAATCCTGCCAAATGTACGCGGCCCATGCTTCAAAAAAAGGAGGCTGCTTCACGGAGTTGTTCAAAAACAGCGTTGAAAAATATAAAAACCTGGCCAAAAATGAAAGTTGAGAAGTGTTGCATCATGCTTCTTACAGTGAATTTTGTGTATGGGATTTTCCCCACCTACAGAATACCAACATATGCAGGGATCAAAGTCAGCTACGCTTCGCTTCATGTCAGTCCAAAGTTGACATTTGCGAAATGAAACATTCTAAATGACATAATTGTAGTTTTTTAATATTATAAAAAATGTGAAATGTTTTTGATTCAAGATGGAACGAGTTAGTGATAGTAAGTACATCGTTATACCATATATTGGAACAAATTTGACCAATAATATGGCAAGTTGTAGAATTCAAATAGAAATAATAAGAATATTGTTCAAATTTTTTTTATAAACTATATATTGTTGAAGGTTTTGTTCATTACGTAACATTTTGAAACAAAAATATCCACAACAGTTCGTATTCTGATACAGTCAGACGCTGAAAGAAAAAATAGTTTGAAAACTAAAGAACACGCTTCAATAGAAAACTAAACTGAAAAGTAGAAAATAATTTTAAATGAGTTTGAAATAAAAATACAGTGATCAACAACAAATTCATTTTATTGTAAAAAAGCGTGGGGTGCTTGATGTCAATTGTTGTTGATATTTCATGGACAGATATTGGTAAGAGTAGAATCATTATGAAAATATCTTAAAAAGCAACCCACGATTTTTTACGATGAAATAAATTTATTGTTAATCACTGTATTCTTATTTCAAGCTCATTTAAAATTATTTTCCACTTTTTAGTTCGGTTTTCTATTAAAGCGTGTTCTTCAGTTTTAAAACTATTATTTATTTTCAACTTTTCAGTTTTGTTTTCTATCAAAGCGTGTTTTTTAGTTTTTCAAACTATTATTATTATTGAATTTTTTAAACTATTATTTTGAATAGAATCGGACCATAATCACAAAACTCGTCCGCCATTTTGGACCCGCCATCTTGAATCCTACAATTTTGACGAAAAAATCATAATCTCCGACCCCAAAAATCTCCACATACCAATTTTGAATAGAATTGGACCATAATCACAGAACTCGTCCGCCTTATTGGAGCCGCCATTTTGTTAATCCTATCAAATTAGGTAATTATAATCTTCGACCCCAAAAACCCCCACATTCCAATTTTGAATAGAATCAGCCATAATCACAAAACTCGGCCGCCATTTTAAAGCCGCCATCTAGAATTTTTCAATTTTCACAAAAGAATCATAATATTGGACCCCAAAAACCCCCACATACCAATTTTGAATAGAATCGGACCATAATCACAAAACTCGTCCGCCTTATTGGAGCCGCCATTTTGTTTTTTTCTCAAACAAAAATTCCTTAATGCATTGTCACCGGATTGATGTACACCTGCCCAATTTCAAATCATTCGTACGTGTGGAAGTGGGTCAAAATCGCGCCCAAAGGAGTCGGTTACCAATAAACAAACAAACATACAAGTGAAGCTAATATAAAGCATGTAAATCAAAAAGATGCACGTTGCTTCCAAAATCATCACATAAATTGCATTATATTATTGAAATTGTTTTAGGAAAATTGGCAAAGTTGTTGTTCTGATTACGAATCCAAAAAGATTTTCGGCCTATTTTGACTCCTAATATGTCTTTTCGTAAGTATCGGTCGTTTCATTGCTGCTGGTATACAGTGTATGAACTTGAAATGAAACCTTCAAGTCAGTTAGTATATTTTTGGTGTATCTTTCAATTTAGCAAAAATCACAATTTCACCTTAACAATTACGGAACCTACGGGGATGTTTCCATGAGAAGTAGGACACACTGTATATTCATTAAAGTTACCTAATTTATCCACATTTACAGTCGCCATATTCATCCTATTTTCAATTCGTTCATTTTGATCTCAAATTAATACTGAGCTACCCCAGAAACCTTGTAAACCAATTTAGTTAGGAAAACATATTTTTTTCATTTAGCAGCCGCCATATTGCATTCAACATTGTGAATTTGTCAATTGTGATGATAAATTATTTCTCAGTGACTCTAAAAACATACTCATATAAACTTCGTAGGATATTTGTTTTTTGATTTTTGGCCAAGATTTCATGATAATGCAACACTGTGCGCTGCACCAGTATGGAAGCGCGCGATGTTGGTGAAAAAGTACCGGACAATGGCGATCTCGACGCAAAAAAATATGTTTCTCCAGACAATAATGGCTTACAGGATGGTGTCGTTGGAGGGCCTATGTATAATATCCAGCATACCCCCGATTGATCTACTGGCGATAGAGAGGGCCCGACTCGAGGAAGTACATGGAGGAAGTAAATGGGGTGATTAAAAAGCTGGAAAGGAGCAGAACCATCAAGGAATGGCAAATTAGATAGGTCAATAACATATTCTGCGCACAGTGGACTAAGAGGCTGATCCCAAACATAAAAACATGGCTAGAGTGCAACCATAGGTCCATGACTCACTTCGTAATACAGTTTTTATCTGGCTTCGGCTCTTCTAGGACTTTCAACCTAAAAATTGAAAAATCAACAGATGATCTGTGCATTTTCTGTCAACAAGTCGACGACGCCGACCACACGATTTTAATTTCTGAGAGATGGCACCGAGCAAGGACAGAGTTAGGAATGGAAAATGGAATAAACACAGAAAACATCATCGAAAATATGTGCAGCTCGAAAGAACTATAGCAGAAACACATAACATTCATACATAAGACCATGGGGAGCAAGGAGGCTGAGGAAAGCAAACATCAGAGGGCAGAGAGAAAACTGGATAACTAAATACGATTGCCGCCGATCTGAAGAAGTATTCTGAAGACGGTTTTCAGATGCAGGATATGGCACGGCCGTTTTTGTCGGAGTAGCGCCCGACTATCAGAGCCGATAGACTTCAAGTCAGGGGCTCTGGTTCCATGCGATTTCTCCCTACCATAAATAATGTATCACAGGCAAAATATGATGAACGCCCACTGTAGCCATGGAAACTCCGCTGGGATTGCCATTCCTTCACTTGGTGGTACGAGATGAAGCAAGGCTTGGTTGTTCCAGACTGAAAAACACACTGGATAACGTTAATGTCGGAAAAGTACAAACGAGCATCGTGAGGATCGTAACCCTAGACATGAGATCAGATCACATCGCGAAACGATTCTCTTTTGACGATTCCTCCAGAGTAGCGATATCAGACAAAATTGAGTGAAATAACGCAGAACTCAATACCATTCTACGGAGTGAGATCTGGTGAACATGTGGGTCTGAGTGTGAACAAAATACCCAAGGACTGGTTTCAGCTACTGACTGGGTAATGACACGATACTATTTCAGGCAGAGATCTACGCAATACTCCAATATGTGGAGTTAAATAGCCCAGAAGTTTCTTAGTTGCCAGGAAGTATCGTCCCAACTGGTACACTACAAGAATGATACCACGTAGGTAAAATTGATTAGGGTGCCAGGATATCGGAGATTTTCGGGTACCTAACGTAAAATCTGACGAGGATCGGAAGAAGAAACCGGGTACAGAACAGGCAGTTAGGATACCGAAGCGTTCACTACGAGAATCTGTAGAAGATTGGATTCCGTAAAAACACAAATAGGTACCACTGGCATAATATATGGCAGGGAATAATACATCGAAGGCTCGTGCGCAAAATGAAATCCACAGAACAGGGAGCAATTGAAAATCATAACAAGGTTCATGACCGGGTATGCGTCAGTGAGAGAGCACCTCAATGAAATTAGAGTGAACAATAACGACCTCAACTGTGGACCATGCGTGAAGGAACCAGAAATAGTATCATACAGATTATTCAACTGCAGAGCTCTGGATCGCAGTGGACCGTAAATTTTCAGACAACCATGGAGACCAAGTACGTACCCTTAATTTCTTGTCGGGGTGGGGATTCCAAACCCAGGCAAATAGGCAAATAATCAAGGAATCGCGTCAACGGATACGTAAAACAGTGGAGTGGATAGACAAAAAAATGAACAAGGCGGGGCAGACAGCACGGAATATTCCCAGAATATTCTCTAAACATCCGAAAAGAGAATATTCCGATTATACGTGGAATATTCCTAGAATATTCACATGCCTCTAGCATATTCCAGGAATATTCCATTATGCATATCCCTGGAATATTCTCGGGAGAATGTACCACGAATATTCTCGTGGGAATATAACTGTATGAATATTCGAAGAATATTCCTATGTGAATATTCATGGAATAATAATGTATGATTATTCATAGAATAATCAAAGTTGGATGTTCTGTATTGTATATTCATGGAATATTCTCCCTTATTCCTATGAAATGAACACCACTAACCATTTTCGAGTTCAGAATTTGGGAAAAGTATGAGAAAAAGGGCGAATGGATATATTTGATTTGCAAACAGTTTTTATTCAGAAAAGCTGACAAAAATACACTACTGTACTGTCCAAATTATAATTGGTTGGAAAATATCGAGGTGCACTTTCACGACCAATCAAAACCATTTCGCGCGCGTAAGCGTCTGTCGTTCATCCGTTAGGCGTAGCTTAACCCGATGGCAGAGCTGTAAAGTTGAGTGCATTTTAAATTGTCATTTGACATCTTTTGTTTTTTTCTACTGGTATGGGTAACTTTTGCATATTTGTATGTGCAACTACTGTATTTGGAATTGTTTAACAAATTCTTAACAATCACCACAGTGTGGTAAGTACACATTTATGTTACCATTCATTCCATTCCATAAAAGTTCCATTTGTATATCACTGATCATTTCATTTGCAAGGCATTTTCTAGAAAAAGCCTACAAAAAAAGAAGCAGTGCTTGGTATAAGGAAGAACACCAGGAAACTGAAAATATTTTTAATACAATTTTCACACAAACTCCGTCACAGCATGCAAAAGGACAGTTGAGTAATCAAGTTGAAACTATTAGTGATAGAATGGATTCAAGTTTTTCTGATTCAGATAGCAGTAGTTCAATCTTGCAATTCCTGTTTTTAAGAGATATCCCTGTAGTGACAGAAGAAACGAGTTAATAAAATATGTGTTATTATTATTATAACTCTATAGGAATAGAGCTGTTCGAATTCTCGTTGTTTTATTTCATTGTAGGGAAGGGGTGCGCAGTCTGCAGAAATCAAATGTTTTTTTTCTGAGTGGAACCTGCAATTCCAATCCACAAAAACTCTGAGGAAAACAATTACGCATTGCACTACAACATAATTTTTGATATGAAGTTTTGTTTCTTGGCGACTGTAAGCAAAACCATTGCTTGAATTGTCAGGCATAATTGTAGAAGTTCATATTGTTGATGTAAAAGTGCCATTCAAGATTTTATATTCGAAGATACTCATGTGGGGAAACACTTGTATTTTTCTTCATTTTCCTAATTTCTGGAATTTCAGGAAATGGTTATTTTGTTCGGAAAACCCTTCAGGATATTTAGGGCATATTACTATCATATTCCTGAATTACTTTGGATATGCTCGGAATATTCATAGATGAATATTCTCGGAATATTCATAGATGAATATTATATGTTCATGGAATATTGTAGGATTATCCTTTCTGGAATATTATGGAATATTTAAGATATTCGGATAGAGGATTTCCCGGGATATTCGGATATTCTGGAATATTCTGGAATATTCAATTCGGAATTATTCCTCATGGAATATTCAAAGAATATTAAAAATTTTCCCACCAGCACATTCTAAATAAAAAAATATATATATATATATATATATATATATATATATATATATATTAATTTGATCAAATATAGCTTTTTTCTTATTTTGATTATTAATAAATTTATAATCTAGATTACAGCACTCAATTAAATATTTTAAGTTAGGAGTTACTGCACACACAGTTTGTTATATTCTATCGTGCAGCTCATTGGATATAGAACATAATGTAACATAATAATGTAATGTAATATTGTTTGGTGTTCTATATAATTAAATATTATTATTATTATTATATATATATATATATCCCTGGCATATTTGAGAATATTCCAATATACCAAAAATAATATTCTATGAATATTCATGGAATATCCAGTGCTGTCTGGGAGGGCTCCAAATCAATCTCCACAAAAACAATATATATGTAGTTTTCTTCATGTCCAAAGTGTATGCAACATCGGTACAAATACGAAAAATTCAACAAATGGTCAACATAAATGAAATAATAAACAAATGGACTGAGGACAAGTTTCGTTATCTAAACTTTACATATGTGTTATTATTATATTATCTCTTAATTTGTGTATAAAAATAAAAAAGTGAAAACAAAAGCCACCGTATTCATACGAGTCTATCACTATGCCTCGTATGAACACGATGACTTTTGTTTTCACCTTTTTATTCTCATCGTTATACACAAATCAAGAGATAATATAATAATAACATGTATGTGAAGTTTAGATGGAGAAATTAGTCCTTTGTCAATTTTTTTTTTAATTTATTGATGTTGACCATTTATTAAACTCTTTGTATTCGTGCTGATGATGATGATATACAGTGCGCTCCATAGGTATGGAATGAATTCAGTTTTAGCCTTATTATGCATTTGTTAAAAAAAAAACTGAAACAGGTCGATTCCTATTGTCAATTTGACAATGAAAATATAACCCCCCTCCTTGTACGTCTGAATCATGAGCACCTCCTCAAAAAATTTAAATGAGAAGGGTGTTCATGTGGCACCTTTTTTGAAAGGGATTATCATTCTCTGTTCAGCACTATTAGGTTTTTCAAATTTGGTGCAATCATAACTGAGAAAATTCATTTTGAAAATATAAAATTTTAATACTTTACGTAGAATGAAGGAAATATTGTCACATAATGTTTAGGAAGTATTTTTCAATTTATTTTACAATCAAATTAAATGTTCAAAAGACCAACATTCACTTCTTGACAATAAGCAAGTCGATCTTGGAATTCTCGTACAACATTTTGTAGGACCTCAGGGGTTATGTTGTTAATTTCTTCCGTTATCCAAACTTTTAAATCTGCAATATCATCTGGTCTATTAGAATATACTTTCGATTTTAAGTAACCTCATAAGAGGTAATCGAGAGGAGTCAAATCGGAAGATCTAGACAGCCATTCAATCGTTCCATGTCTTCCAATCCATCTGTTGGAAAGAACTGCGTTCAAATAATCTCTAACAATACGTTTGTACTAGGGTGGAGCTCCGTCTTGTTTGTACCAAATTGATCTATCTATTGCATTCGGATCATCAACATCAGGAAAAAGTCTTTTCAATGTAGCCTGTGAAAAGTTCATCAAACAATCAAGATAAACCTCACATCAACTGTGCGTTCAAAGAAATAAAGCCCAATAATTTTGTTGTTAATGATACCAGCCCAAATACTCACTTCTTTAGGATATTGTGTGTGAGCCTCACACATCCAATTTGGATTTTCTCTGCTCCAATATCTACAATTTTGTCTATTAACCGTTCCATTTAAATGAAAAGTAGCTTCATCAGAAAAACAATTTTGTTTATGAACTGCAAATCTGCTTCCATTCTGTCCATCATCAGTTCACAGAGTTATTGCCTTATATCAGGATCATCCTCATTTATCTCCTGAACCAACTGAACTTTATAAGAATGGTATTTTTCTTCATGTTGAGCTCTCGATATCGATAATTTACACACATTATTGTCGGCGGTAAGTTGTCTACTTGTCATATGCGGATTTTCCTCAATCGCTAACAGTACATCTAACAATTTTTCCACAGCCTATTTAACATTTCGACCTGGTTTTTGAATAGTTTTTACATGTCCAGTTTCACGGAATTTTGCTTCTATTTTGCTAACTGTAGACTGTGAGACGTGTTGACCAGGGTATTTATTATTAAACATTTCACAAACTTCCTTTTGAGTTCTTGTTTTGTTACCGCATCCAATCATAATTAAAATGCATATTCTTTGAGTTTCAGATAAATGAGGCATAGTTATATCAAAAACACACACAAATATTTTTCAATACACTGACGTGTGTCAGCAACTTATACATTTTAAAATAACAGTACTCTACTAGTTTGACTACATTATTCATGTGGGTATTGTGAATAATTTTTTGGAGTCTTGAACGACTTTTTCCTGACGTTTAGCAAAACAGATAATAAAATACCTGAATATTTCTTATGGTGTTATTCAAAATCGAAAGTACATTTCAGTAGACCAGACAATATTGCAGATTTGAAAGTTAGGATAACGGAAGAAACATAACCCCCGAGGTCCTACAAAATGTTTTACGAGAATTCCAATATCGACTTATTGTCAAGAAGTGAATGGTGGTCATTTTGAACATTTAATTTATTTGTAAAATGAACTGAAAAATACTTCCTAAATATTATGTGATATTATTTCTTCATTATGAGTGCATCAAATTCGAAAATGAGAATGAATGTCCCTTTCGAACAAGGTGCCATACGACCCCCCCTTCTCATATAAATTTTTTGAGAGGGGTGCTCATAATTCAGAGGGGGTTCAAGAAGGGGGAAATATTTTCATACGGTAAATAGTCAAATTGACAATAGGAATCGACTTGTTTCAGATTTTTCAAACAAATACATAATAACGCTAAAACTGAATTTATTCCATAACTATGGACCGCACCGCATATACGATGAAGATTGATTTATAGAGACAGTTTTCAGGGGTATTAACCATCATTAAGTGAGGCAAAAGCCAACAGCAATGGTTTTATTTTCAATACACATGAAGAATTGGCCAGGGTTTTGCCATAAATACTTCAGTGTGTGCCGATGCAATGACAGTCGAAATGCCCCGCCACCTGCCTGCCCCGCAGATCGGGAATGTCTTAGATAGAAAGACATTTTTGGCGGTGTATTTAGGGATTTTCTGTGTTGTATCTAATCTCTAAAAAAATTCGGGGAGGAGGGGGATCTCTGGACTCCCTGAAACCCCCCCCACTGGGTACGTCCCTTATGAGCTATGAGTAACATAGAATAAATGAGGAAAAACGAACTTATACGCCCGTTTCTTTGACATTCTCATTGAAGGTATTTCGCCTTGGTTCACTTCTGTTTCAATTTCTCTTTTTACAAAACTACCACCCCTTCATTTCAGAATTTCTTCGAACATTCACACGGTATGAATATTCTTCTGGAAAATGTTGGCACCATGATTGAGAGTATGGAGGTTAAACTCCGGGATAATAATAGGCTGTCGAGATGGAGATATATGGCCTCAATAATAATGGTTTCAATGCTCTCATTCACGACGTGTTGGGGTTATTGCCACAATGATATCAGTATTACTGAAATATGGATGTTAAAAGTTTAAACGTTTTAATTTCACCTAATGATTAATACCTCGATTTGATTTCCTTTTGAAAACATTTGCAATCTGAATATTTTGGAGAGAAAACGCACTATAAAAAACTCCAATTTGCCATTTTTCAATAAGTCTGTACATATTGAAAGGGGTAAGTTGAATTTTTTGGTCCAAATTACAGGGTATGTCGCGGTTTGTGGATGTAAAACAAAAAAAAATTCCTGTTCACTGCAATATATCGAAATGGTTTGGATCTACAAGTGGAAATCATTTTGTATTCCACAGAGTGTGTCAACAAACTGGAATTATCATTTTTTTGTTTACTCTGTTTTTCATTATATATATATATATAGTATATATATATATATATATATATATATATAAAGCATCAGACTATAGATAGTGACACCTATAATCTGTGCGGCGAAGCTTGGACCTAATATCGTGGAATTTAAATGGC
The DNA here is from genome assembly GCA_018342105.1 of Gonioctena quinquepunctata. NCBI lineage: Eukaryota > Metazoa > Arthropoda > Insecta > Coleoptera > Chrysomelidae > Gonioctena > Gonioctena quinquepunctata. The sequence goes on from JAFIRS010002150.1 coordinate 219,136, forward strand.
ACGAAATTTTGTGTCACCAACAGATGTCAGCATAGGCCAACCCACGACACCAATAGTCGTACTCCTAGTGCGTTCAGAGTAACGCAAAACAAATAACGAGAATAAGGGAAATCTGTTTCTGTTTGGCCTATGCTGACATCTGTTGGTGACCTGTTAATGTGCACGAAATTTCGTGCCATTGAAATTCCACGATATTAGGTCTAAGCTTCGCCGCACTATCTATAATTTGTTGCCTTTTACATTTTTGTACTTGCCGATAGGTATTAACTCTACGAGATATCTGATACGAATTTGAAAGAGACCACAGGCCGTCCTGATGATTGGGAAACCATGAAACAGGCTGTAGACGGATGGTGGGCTCTCTTGGATTCGTAACAGATTTGTCTTATTCTCGATATATATATATATATATATATATATATATATATATATATATATATATAAGTTTATATTCAGGGTGTCCCAAACTCGATGGCCTATAAGACGTTTCTGGAGAACGTGAAACAAGATCATTTTGAAAATTTGGTTTCTTGGGTAATTAGTTCTGCTCTATCGATCTGAAATATTTTTAGCGCTGCTGATTTGCCGCTTATATTAAAGAGTAGCAAGAACATTGATATTTTAAATGAGACACCCTGTATATTATTACACTTTTTGCTTACTATTGCTTTACGATCATTGCTATACCTATCTCAAGCGGTTTTCGAGAAATTCATTGATATCCCAATTTTTTGTGCAAAACATAGCTCCCACTCAATGTTTATTACTGCGGTATTTCGACTCGTTCAAACCTGAAATTTTGGGTGTAGTTCACCAATTTTCCAAGCATTGGTTATGTCTGAGGGAAATTGTTTCCCATTATACAGGGTCGTTCAAAATTTGTGATTTTTTCGATAGATACAAAAATGGTAGAAAGTATTTCTTTTAAATGGAACACCCTGTATATTGTCGCATATCCTGAAAAAAAAGTGAAGTTCCTTTCAAATAATATATCATGTTTCTATACCCAAATCGTCTGGTTTCCGAAATAAAAGCAAGTTTCTATAAAAACTTGAAAAATCTGCATTTGAATATGTATTATTATCCATTTTGACAGAGACACCATGAAAATCACTGCTTCTCAATTTGTTTTTGGTATTTTTCAGTAGAATCCAAATATGGCATGATATACAGGGTGTCCCATTCGAATAAAATGACATTTGCTATTCCACGTGAGTTAATCGCAGCGTTGAACTATTCCTTCTTTTTTCAGAATGATCTATTTGTAACTGATAGATCCGAATCATTTAAAAAAGTTATGGAATATGACTTCGAATATTCTTTTTATCATTCTATTCACTGCACTTCGAAAGAAGATCGACTTTTTCCAGAAATTGGAGGAATCATGCAATATTTTTAGGTGACGCTCCAATTCAAACTGGTTGTTTCTAGCATCGAATTTTTCTATAGGCTATAAGAGCCGCCTGTGCTCTGTATTTCAGGGGCGTAAGTGGGAGACTTATTTCTATCACTGTCCAACTTGCTATATTACCATACCTTAGGTGAGGATTCTTGATATAATCCACTTACATTAAACATGTTCCAGTTTTTCAATAAATGACACAACTTCAGAAAAATATTATCTCATTTGGTTCATTGTACGGCTAGTGTTTTAATTTTCATTCATGGGCAACATATTTCTCAATATCGATTTCTGTGATATGCTTTGTTCTTTTTTTTTTATTCAAACGATGTCTCGTAATTCCCTCAGGAAACATGTTGTTTGTTGCTAATTGTCCCGCTTCTATTATCGGATACTCAAGCAAATTCGTCATTGTTCACGGAATGATTTCTTATTTAGTTTCCACCCGACTGCCTCTGAAGGAGGGGAATATTTTTCGAGTATGTATGTCTAGCTCTTTGGCACGCTCTCTAGCCTAAACTGCTCAATGGATTTCAACATTTGAGGTCTCGTTGGATTCGTAGTTTGTGGAAGTTACATACGGCGTTTTCAGAATGGTCGACACGACACCAGCACGATATCAGCACAGAACCGACCGGCTGTAGGGTGGGACACAACATGTGCCATGGACAATGGAGACAGGCTGCTACATGTCCCCTAGACACACGGATGCGCAGTAGCCTTCAGTCTTTACACGATGTCCAGATCCAAAAGCATCGTTTGCATCACTACAAATTTGTCCCACGGCATGTGCCGGCACATGCACTGGAACATGTGGCGGCGACTGTGGGGCTCAACATGTGCCTCGGCCAATGAAAACAGGCTGCCACATATACCCCACGCATGTGCAATTCGCTGTGTGTATTAGGCTGGAGGGGGTAGATATAATAACAATGAGCCCTCGCTATTGCTGTGTAGTCTATTGCAAAAATAGTACGTGTAAATTTTATACATTTCTAAATGCAACACAAGAACTGCAGCAAAGAGATAAGTGTTCTGTTATTCCACGATATTTCAATCTCTAATTCCGGTACGTGAGATTTTCATTCGATAAATATTTTAGATGTTTTTCGTTTTCTATTTGATCGTCCAGAAGTGGATAGTAAAAGTATTAACAAAGTTCCGTGGGACGGTGTTAGCCGGTGATGAAATGCAAATAGCGACTTGAACTGCGAGTTCGGGAATGCCTGGACGGTGTTGTAAACTGATCAATCAGCCTTATGAACAGAGGACAGAGATACTTTCGATGTCTTTCCGAGTTGTCCATCATACACGGCATTCTATCAGGATAAAGTACTTCGCAGAGGATTATCAATTTGTATTTTAATTTTCACGAACTGGTTTCGGTTACAAAAGCAATTGGCCTTACAGTGAAATAACGTTAAATATAATGCAGTTCAAGTACTAAGAGTAAACATCGTTACTTGTACTGTATAAGCAATATCCAATATTCTGTTGACAATTATACGTGTTAGAGACTGTTGAACGTGTTTGTATTATTTAGGGACCATTCAACGTTCCTACATTTCCGCAAGGGTAGAAGTGGGATCCCATATTCAGTAGTTTTGCGTTGAATCTGATGTTATTTAGTGCTTCCCCGTCATGTTCAAGCTAGACAGGGTTATATGGGTACTTCTTCAATTTGTTAAACTACTTGGCTCCCACACTTCTTTATGTTCTCAAGACCTAAGGAATCTTCGACCTCAATAAACTAACGAGCAAGCACATTATTTGCCGTATTAACCACGGAGTAGCATTACTTTATGATATTCAAAATATCATATAGACAATGTCATAACTGTACATGGATAACCTCCAAATGCGCTGAACTACCGTATCTATACACATATTTTTTATCATTTACTTACTTTTTTCTTCGACAGAAATAAACTTCCATTCATCTGGAATTAGTTGAGAGCACAAAATTGTTACATCGTGGTAGATCATTTGGAAATTGAAAAAAAAAAATTGTTATAGTGAGTATTGGAAATAAAACAGGAAAACTCCAGCTATCGAGTAACTAGAGGGCATAACCAGTCTTGCACACAGCGAATAGCCTATTCACACTGTCGATACAAGCTGTTCAGATTCTAACCTAACCTCAAACGTGCTCTGGTGGTATTTTTAGTGTTGTGTGTGTTAATGTTTGTTTTGTGATGGAGTGGTCCTATTGTAAAGTGGCGAAAGTCAATTCCTAATCATTTTGGTCGTTTTCGCATTTTTTTTTGTCCATACCGACAAATCACTCAAGAAATACTGGATGTCACTCTATCTGATTCACTATATGACCACAACTGAACTTAAGTCTTGAACTTCAAATCTCTGTGTTTCACAAATGTTGCAGATATCGTAGGAAATTGACAATATTATAAAAAATCGCGCAACATCTGCCGGCACATGTTGCGGGAAATGTCAGAATGGAAACATACCTCAAGCTTGCTCTCTTCTTTATTGTTGTGGTATTTTCAGTGTAGTGTGCCCTACTGTCAGTTTTGGATGGAGTGGTCTAATTGTTGAGTAACGAAAGTTATTGAACTATATGAACAGAAGACCGTGCTGTGGATTATAACAAATTCAAGCCATAAGAACAGTAACCACAACAGCAGAAGTAGCTAAGTTGTGCTCATTTGCTCTCAACCAACAAATCCCTTAAGAAACACTGGACAACTCTTCTCGTTCAGTGTAGGACTGCACTCCAAACCTCTGTTTTCCCAAATGTTGCAGATACCGCGGGAAATTGGACACAGAATGAACAAAAACGGACATGTGCCTGGGACATGTCAGTATGAAAATGTACCAACCCAGATGAGGCCAATGTCCTTTTTAAAGCCAACGGTTTTTTTATTGTGTTACTTTGGGGATTAAATGATAGAGGGCGATGGATGTAACACTTCAGTTAATATAACTTCAACAGTGAAATACAATTCGGTCGGTGTTTGTGGAATGAAACAGAATATTTTGGATTTTATTGAGTGGTCCAATTCAGTGAGTGAGACATGGATAATTGGAGGTGAGTGTTTCATGTCTTTTACATTATTATTTTTTTGATATATCACAGAAATAGATGGAGAAGTACCTAAGTAACTATTCTATATAAAATTGAGGTTATATAACATTCATGCTTTGCACTAAACTGATGAAAATACTCTTGTTCTTTTGGAAGGGCGATGGCTCAATCAACTAACACCGTTTCAATTTTCAATTATATGAAGCGTCCCCTGAAATTACATGATTTGTTGGAGGAACTTGAACGTGATGATATAGATGTTCCTGAAAATATTGTTATATTTTCTCCAGATAATGCAAATAATGAAAATGCGGATGAATACTTTGGCGAAGAAAATAATGTAGTGTTGAATAACTTACCTGGGAGTCAACTACGTGCGAATGCCGAGGCTGATTTTATGGTGGGCGATCAAGAAATGGGTTTATTGGATAGTGAATGGGACAGTGGAGATGATTTGCCCTCAACTACTTATGGTACTAGAGTGGTTGTTGGCAGAAAAAGATACAAGAAGAAGAAGCGAACATACAACTGGATCAAACAGGAAATAACTTCCGATTTTGCTTAATGGGAGAGTATGCTTGGACCAAAACAGCTATATACGCAGAGTTATGTATTTCTTTTGGAGCAGTATGGTTATTTCAGGCTGTAATGGAACTTTCTGAAAGTACCAGAATATCACTTGAAAAATTAAGACGGACCACGACAGATGGAGAGTCAGCAAATACCGGAAAACGGGGCTTTGGAAGCTATTGGAAAATCATTTGGGGCATGGTTTAATAACAGTTTGGCGCTGTTGTCACCATTCTGACCTTGTTATGGAAGCCGTACTTAGTAGTGTTCCAAAACTGAGAATCTGGCTTTCAAATCTGAAAGCGATACTATCCTATTTTCGATCGTCTCCTTCGAAATCGAAATTGCTACAGCAAAAATTTGAGACCTACAATTCTTTTCCCGCTTATTTCGAAGACAGGTTTGCGAAACATGTCAGAAACATAATAGTTGCGGTTCTACATAATCTACCAGGGTGTCGACTCACCTGTAAACATCTTAAATCCGACCCGGAAGTCAGTAAATCTGGTGAGGCAATTGCAAATGGAATGCTCAAAACCTAGAAGATCGACTCCCAACAAATCTTACTGACTGCTCTAATGGCCGACATCAAAATTGGTTTTCAGAGCTTACAGAAAGTTTTTCAAGAAACCAATTTGATTTTGCCTGATATAATCAGTACTAGGGATGCGGCTTTGAGAAAACTGAATGCTATCGAATCTGGCCCATGCCCGACGGAAGCATATCATGAAAATGATGATGTTCAAGACAATTCAGATTCTGGACCATCCCAGAGTACCAATGAACGTAATGTGCCCAATTTATATGTCACTACTGGAAGACGTAACTGGTCAGCTGGGAAAAGAGAAGTCGTGTTATCTTTGAAAAAAATTTAGATGCTAGACTAAATGTGGAGGTTGACCTTACCATAAGAAATATGATAAGTCTGATTTCTGCAACTTCCCAATCAGAAATGATCTCTGCAGGACGGCCACTAATTGAAACTCAATTCGGTGCACAAGCACAAGATGTCACGAACTTTGAAAGAGGCGTGTGCGATTGTTGGCCCAAAATTATTAAAATTAAGCACATTGCTGTTGATGCCAGCAAATATGCAGACAAGCTGAGAAAGCTTATAGTGTATACCAAAGGCACACTTCAGAAGTGACTTGCATCGTTGTTCGTAACCAGTCCACATTCCATGACAACTGAAAGGGTGATTTCACATTTTAATAATATGAAGATTCCGTCTAGAATATCTTCAAATGCAGACACGTTGGATGATCGTCTGATGATTGCTCTAAATGGCCAGAGAACTGCATATTTCGATCCCAGACCTGCCATAGCAGATTTTTTCAGAAGAAAAGATCGCCGATACAGAGAGCCAACACCAGAAATTTACCAGAATGGAGACTTTATTGAGAAATTCTGCAGGAAAGAGACAGAGTTCGATTTTTAAATTGAACTTTTCACTTGTTCATTTATAGGTGCAATTTTTCATGTACAGTTTGAAGTAGAGAGTTTATTTTTCTAGATGTTTATTATTGAAAATGAAACAGGAAAAGCGTTCATTCTTGTCATATTTTGTGTATGTGTGTGTGCTTGTTTCCTTTTCGACAATTCCAAGTGTCTGTTCCCCAAAGCCCGATTTTGTACGTTTGCCATTTCACGGCGTGTCTACCCTTAAAGCCCGCGTGTCCACTTGGACACGCAATGTATACCTCAAAAAATGGCTTGACTTCTTCTATGATAAAGAAATTTAAACTGATTTAGAATTGAAACAAGAACAACAGAATCAGGAAACAATGGTAGAAACTCTAAATGACACGTGCCGGCCATTGGTCCCTTCCGTCACGTATTTCTCCGGTTCGTTACGCTGACACCGGTAGTCGTTCTTGCAGTGGGGGCCTCCAGCTTTCCACACGATTAGAACGACAGCGGTGTATCGTTTGCCCAACCACGATAACTGTCTGGCAAGTGTGTGAACTGTCGTTTAGATTATAGTGTACACGGCCTCGTTCAAACGAATCCCAGGTAAATGTGAATTGAACCTGGATTGGTATTCTATTATTTGGGGACAAACATATCGAAATATTGAATGTTGAAAATGAAGATGAATTTATAGAAATAAGTAATCCCATTGTTCAGGTAACCAACCATGGGAATATCATAGGAATCAGGATAACTCGTTCATCAATGAAATTTTTAGGAAAAAAACTCTGTTTCACTGACACCCAGACCCAACCGCTGGAACTGAAGAGCTGAAAAAACAGCGCATTCCTATGATGATATAGATAACCACTAGAAACTTCATATTCCATTCCTCAAGTGGTGAAAAGTGGGATGAGAAAGGGGGTGAAAGTGAAAGTACCACTAGTTTTCTACTTACAGTGATGAGAATTGGTATTCGGTCTTTTCTTTTCAAATAAAAAGGCACATATTTGGGGTTTTTGGAAATTAAACCCTAAAAGGGCTCAAAAGGGGGTGTAAGTTTGTTTAGTAGGAGTACCGTTAGTTTTTGAGTTGGTTTCATGAAAATTGGTATTTGTGGTCTTTGTTACAAATAAGGGAATATGTGTTTCAGTGTTTCTAGAAGTTCAGCTCTCAAACAGGTGAAATGATGGGTTAAATGAAGATTGAAACTTTGTGTATGAGTTCCGTTAGTTTTAAGTTAGGGTCATTGCAATTGGTGACCATTGTTTCAAATAGAAAAATACATGTTTCGGTGTTTTTGGAAATACAACCCCCAAATGGGTGAGAATTTGTATGTGGAATTCGTTAGCTTTGAAGTGAGGATCATGAAAGTTGGTATTAGTGGTCTTTGTTACAAATGAGTGTTTCAAGGTTTTTAGAAACTCAACCCCTGAAGAAGTGAAATGGGTGAAAATGTTTTTATGGGGATTCCGTTAGTCTCATGAAAATTGGTGTTTTGGCTGTCTGTTATGATAAATAAATGAATCGTCTTGTAAAGGGGTGAACACAGGTAAGTGAATTTGTAATAGTAGTCAAAAAGCATTACTTTCGCTGGTAAAGCAATTATGGTACCAAAACGAGAAAACAGAACAACAGTATAACAAGATAACAGGAAACGAGATAACGGGATAACGTGAAAACAGGAAACGGCATAACGGAAAACGGGATAATGGTAAACGGGATAACGGAAAGCGAGCAAAGCCAAAAGCATAATAGTAGGAGAGCCCACGAGGCTGAATGGGGATTTACTCGAGCGTCGTGGGGACCTGGATTTTAAAGATTAGATGGTAGATAAAAAAAAGGTTATACGATCTATACCTTTTCACCAGTGGAGAAAGCGTCTACAGGTTTTCAAAAATGTTAAATATGAATGGTGTGTAAACCCCACGTGTCTCTGATAACGGAGGTATGTTAATCTGCCGGTTTGCATGTAAGGGTAGAAAATGGGGAAAAAATCATTTATTCGGGCGCGTCAGCTATTCAGAGAGGATGTTGAGTGGACCCGAAAGAAACTCCCATTCAAAAGACTGACGATTCGAACGTGACGCAAGCTCGCGGCGGCTTTTTGAAAATGCAAAAAAAATCGCCTTGAAATACTCGAGCGCGTCAGATTATAATAGAGATGGTTCAGCTTGATGTCCTAGACATGTTGACCCATAATCTGACATCTATTTGGGGGATTTTCTTAATCTGACGATTTGAAAAAAAATTGCTCATGATTTTTCTTATCATTAAATGTATCAAATAAAATGCACGGAAAATAACAGGAACATGTGATTTGGAACTCCTCCAGAAACTTCCGGTGCATTATCACATTCTGCTGCACTTTACTGTTGCTCCGAATTTTGGAAATCGGAAGGTATTTTGATCGCTGCGAATAACTTATAACACTGTGCGTGATATCCTTCATTTAATGATGTCTCAGCCGAAATTTCAATATTATTGTACGTTGTTCGTGTGTTCTTGGGAACCGGTTTGCTCTGACGATACTCCAAAACCGTCTTGCATTTTTTTAATGTTTTCGATGTAAATTTAACAATTTTTTCAGATGTATCTTGTTCACAAAATACACACTTCATAATAATATATATGTAGTATAGCAGATATTAAATTCAAAAAACTTATATTAAACACAAACAAGCCAGAGCATTGTGTATATAATGTCAAGGGAAAGAGAGGCGCGGAGTGGAGAATACATGCTTCACTGCAGCTGCACGCACTGAACTTTATTTACGTCTTTTGTTACTTCAGGTTGGGAAATCGGCAGATTATATTTTTCCCGTTATCCTTGAGTTATTTCCTTCTAAATCTCGAGAATGTCAAGGTAACGTTTTTTGGCAGGTAGGTAACCCAGCGACTCCCTTACAACGGGCTCAAATCGTCATATTATTGAAATGAAAACTTCTCAGCATGTAAGTAACCCACCTTACCTCAATATGACGCGCTCGAATATTTCTAATGATCGTTTTTTTTTACTATTCTGATCGGCTGCCCTGAACGCGTGGCTCTACTTAGAAGGCTTATACAGGGTGTACCTGGACTTCCTCTTTTCCTCTCGGGAATCTATGGATGGGGTCAAAATATCACCAGTACTTCATATAACTTTTGTTCCTAGGAGCCTTCGTTACCAAGTTACGGGCCCTCAAAGTTACAAAATGAAAACTGTTTTTCTTTTATAACTTTCAAAGTGAATATTCAAAATCATCCAAATTTTGGTGATTGACTGAACAAATGAATTACTCCGATGTGCTTTCATGCAGGAATTTTTCAAAATAAGGTTACGTAGACGATTTTATGAATAAAAGTACTCGTGTGGAAAGTCGATCGAAGCAACGATTCTTAATAAAAATGCAGTTTTACTCGACGACATCAAACCCGATCGTCCACCATTATTTGAAATGAAAAATGTTCACAGTAGAAATACTAATGCTAACGATAATTCAACAACATTTATAACAGGGATAATAGAAAATATGCTAAAATAAAGTCGTAAACAGAAAGTACAGTACCTAGTTGAAAGTTTCATTCACAATGTAGATATTTTTTCAAATGAAATATCAAGTTATGTACATTCGTGGTGTTTTTGAACTAACAAGCTACTCCACTATGAAATATCGAATTCAGTCCATATTTTGTATGTACGCGTGGAATAAGCACGTTTCGTGTTGTGTTATCTGAATCTCATGAAACTCAACATTTGGATGTTGCAAATTCGTATTCACAGCTTAAATGTTGAGGGGTTTCACTGATAAGTATAATTTCATGGGAGAAAATCTATGAGCCGAAGATAAATTTAGCTGAAAAATCGCCGACTAAGAAAATGTATCGAGCAGTTATTGTAGCGGATTTTGCATTTCTGTTTGCTCTTGAGGCTTGCGATTGATTATTTACACCACGAGTTTTGTAAGGTGGAACGTGTTTGCATGATAAAAATTCGTTATGAACATTGTACCTATCATTTCTATTTTCATTACAAATTAATCTTTTCGAATAATGGTAGACATCTCAGGTTGGATGTCGTCGAACAAAAATGCATTTTTATCAAAAATCGTTGCTCCGATCGATTTTTCACACGAGTACTTTTATTCAGGAAATTGTCTAGGTAACCTTGTTTTGTTACAACATATTGACAAATCCCAGTCATATCAAAGTTTTGGGGTGTGGACCATCGGGGGTAGTCCGTTCCTGACTTTGTAGCAATACAACTGACTCCTGCATGGAAGCTCATCAAAGAAATTCATTCGTTCAGTCAATCACCAAAATAAAGATGATTTTGAATATTCACTTTGAAAGTTATCAAAGAAAAACATTTTTCATTTTGTATTTTTGAGGGCCCGTGACTTGGTAACGAAGGCTTTCAGGAACAAAAGTTATATGAAGTACTGGTGATATTTTGACCCCATGTAAACATTCCCGAGAGGAAAAGAGGAAGTCCAGGGACACCCTGTATATGGTGGAGGTACCCAACAGGGAGCAAGGTATCCCCCCTATGTTAATCTGCTACGCTTGAGTAAATCCCAAAATTTCCTATATTATTGATGATTTCAACTACTTCGGCTTGTGGAAATCGGCAGATTATATTATTCCCGTGATCCTTGAATGATTTCCTTCTGAATAAAAAAAAAATTAACCGTGCTCGAGAATATATCCAGGTGACGTTTTTTTTGCAACTTTGTGATTCTCCTTTTTCCTTATGTCACGTGCAAATCATCAGATTATTGGAATGCACACTTTTCTGCATGTAATCAACTTACCTTGTTAATCTGACGCGCTGGAGTTTTTCTAACGATCGATTTCTTTCACTATTCTGATCGGCTGCCCTAAACGCACGACCCTATATTAAGGGTTCATGTATAGTGGGGGTACTTAACAGGGTGCAAGGTTTCTCCCCTCATGTTTTTCTGCCCCGCTTGAGTAAATCCCTGAATCCCCGCTTGGGCTCCCCTATTATAAGCTACATGGAACAGCACAAAGAGCAACAAGTAAAAAAATACAAATTCTGGGCCAGACGAAGTCGCGGGTACTAGCTATTATAAATATAACTTGAATGTTTTAAGGTATTTCAGGAGGGACAAATGAAAAACACAAATCGTATTCGTTGTAAAATTCAAAATATATTTTCACATGTTTTGGTTATTGATCTATCCCCACCTTATAACATTCAAGTTTGACTAGGTATTGAAATTTCCAATTCAAAACTTTTTTTCAAAGAAGCACAACACTACCTGCTATTACTTTGTGAATCTTGTTGATCAAGTGGAACTCACTTTATAAATTAATTGATAAAAACTATTTTTTTTTAATCATATACAGGGTGATTCGAAAGTACTTTGACAAACTTCAGGAGGTGATTCCTCATAATATGTCCGAAAACGCTTCGCTTCCAAGAAACAGGGTGTTAAAGTCTTATTTTTATTTAGTTTTTTTTAAATAACTTCCAAAATACTGACCTTAATTAAACGAAAATTGATATCGAGAGGTTTTCTGAGGTGTCAAATTCGAACCTGATGATATTATTGCTCTTACTTGTAGGGGGTGCAACCTATACGTCTTTTTATTTTTTGAAGATCCATAACTTTTTTGAGCGTACCTCTAGCACATTTTTTAGTAGAAAAATCAATTCCTCTATCATATCTACTTGAAAAAGCTCCATTGGTTCCAAGTCGCTATAAGTAACTGTTTTCTAGATATTTGGATAATCGATGCGTGTTGAAGTTATTACCATTATTTTGCATTTTTCACAAGAATGCTTAGGAAATGAATTTGACGTTTAAGTAAGTAGTTTTGGTTTTTTGTAGGGGTCACCACCTATTCTATTTATTTTTACTCGTTGAAATAGTTATTTTTGTACCAATGGTGCAAAATCTGTATTTATTTTAATAAAATTTTCAAGAAATATCAACATTTTATTTCAAGAAATTTTGAATATGTAGAATAAAAATAAAATATAGGAAACTAAATTGTATTCAAATAAATTGTTCAAAGTGTTCACCTTCAGCGAAGGTACAGGCATTCAGTCTTCTAGTCATCGAATCTCGTACCCGCTAAAAAATTATTGGTGTGTTTCTTATTGTCTCACAGGCGTCTACTATTCGGTTTCTTAGATCTTCTTCGTTCGCTACTGGAGTTCAATGAACTAGTGACTTCAAATGTCTCCAAAAATAAAAATCCAGCGGGTGTAGATCTGGGGACATAGGTGCCCACGCCTGGTTAGGTTCTTCTACACCACTACCGATCCATCGATTTGGATAGACAGTGTTAAGGAATTCCCTGGATACAACGCTGAAATGGGCCAGAGCCCCATCGGCAATTCATTTTCTAAAAAGTCTCTGTAAGTTCCGCCATTCAGTCGGAGCGGAAGAAAGGAAGGACCTATCAAGTAATTATCAATTATTGCCGCCCATACATTTTCAGAAAATTGAAACTGATAACGTCTTTCACTAACTGCGTGCGGATTTTCCAGAGCCCAAACATGGTTGTTATGAAAGTTTTTGATAGCATTTGGGGAGAAGTTTGCCTCGTCCGTGGAGAGTACATATCTTAAAAATTGAAGATTTCCAGCCAATTTTCTCAAGAACCACTGACACATAGTAATGCGTTGGGAAAAGTCTCCTGGCAAAAGAGCTTGTACCCGTTGAATATGGTATGAATAAAATTGTTGATCTTGGATGATTCTCCAAACTGTGGACTGAGTAGAATTGAGAGCTTCAGCAAATATTCTTGTACTTGTTTCTGGATTCTCTTCGAGAGCGTTCAAAACAGCTTCTTTTAATTCTGGGGTTCGGACTGCTCGTGGTCTTCCAATAATATCAGCTGCCCTCTTGGAGCTACCTGTTTCTGCCAAACGACGGTGGAGACTGGTAAATGTTGAAGCTGAAGGCAGTACTCGATTAGAAAATCGCTCCTGGCAAATAGGTCTTGCTTCGCGCGCATTGCCATCTGCAAGACCATAAACGAAATGCATATCGGCTAAATGAGCATTATTTTTCAAATAATCCATTTTTTCAAAATTAGTGTTTTAAACTAACAGAAACTTCAACAAAACAACAAAACGTTTAACTGTCACATAATATGTTATTACGAAAACTACTTACTTAAAAGTCAAATTCATTTCCTGAGCATTCTTGTGAAGAATGCAAAATAATGGTTTTAACTTCAACACGCATCGATTATCAAATAATCGACTTGAAATCCAAATATCTAGAAAACGGTTGCTTATAGCGACTTGTAACATGGGTAGCTTTTTACGAAAATAAGATGGAGGAATTGATTTTTTCACTGAAAAATGTGCTAGAAGTACGCTCAAAAAAGTTATGAATCTTCAAAAATGAAAAAGACGTGTAGGTGGCGCCCCTCACGAGTAAGAGCAATAATAACATCAGGTTTGAATTCGACACCTCAAAAAACCTCTCAATACCAATTTTCGTTCAAATAAGGTCAGTATTTTGAAAATTAAAAAAAACGAAAATGAAAATAGAACTTCAACACCCTGTTTCTTGAAAACGAAGCGTTTTCGGACATATATTTATGTGGACAATTCATATTAGAATATTGTGAGGAAACCCTTCCTGGAGTAAGTCAGAGTACTTTTGAATCACCCTGTACAATGTATCATGAAATATTGATGATATACGTGCGAGGAATGCGTTTGAGACATTTGGGTGATTTGCAGAACTCCCCTTGGACATTCTGCAAACACACACACGCACGCCTTGAACACATATTGTAAATATTGTATTATACCGGGATAACCTCAAGAGCTAACGACCGATAACTGCGGTGGTGGGTATATTGAGGACCAGGATTACGAGTTTCGGAAGTTCTTGCACGGATTACATGGGATCGTGACACTCGATATGGTGTCAAAAACTTATATGGTATGGAATAGTTCAAAATATATGATTTCGTTCAGGAGTTTACTCTGTAGCTCTACAGGATGGTCGATGAAATCGGTCAAAGGAATATAAATTTTTTTGGTATGAGATGTATCGGTTGGGTAACAGTCCAGAAGGAATATGTAGCAGTAATATTCAATGAATTCACGAATCATTTATCAAAGGAGTTATTCGTTCTCTACTTGATATAATTACCAAAAAACGATTGATTACTGCTCTCTTATCAAGTTAAACCATACAATTCGCAGGAATGCGGAAATATGTATATCTTATTTCTGAATAAAATTATAGTTTGAGAAACTAAAAAACACGCTTATGAAGCAATAAGGACAAACATTTTGAAAATAATAAGAATAAAGTTATTGACCAAAAATTTTTCCCTTTTGTGAAAGAGCGTGAGGTGCTTGATATTAGTTATCTTGATAGAATTATGAAAAGTAGGAAAATAGCACCCCACGCTTTTCTTACTTCGGAGAAAATTTTTTGGTCAATTACTCTATTCTTATTATTTTCAACATTTCAGTCCTTATTGCTCCATGAGCGTGTTTTTCAGTTACTCAAACTATAATTTTATTTCTAACTTTTCAGTCCATATTGCTACAAAAGACTTAAAAATATTATGGGAGAAAAACTCTTCGATTGATTCCTCCACTAAATTTCGGCGAATGTGCAAATTGTATGAGAAATTCCAGATACTTTGGTCACCTGGAAGTAGGTGGAAATTAATTTCAAAGATTCTATTACCTACATTCATACATAGATACATCCAGGTGAAGTTAATGAAGCGTGTATGAAAATAAATATTTCTTCATCGACTCTGTAAAAATTTGTTTATTATAATTATAAAAATGTAAATTATATTAAAAAAAAACTAATTCTTCATCGACTTTGCGGGAATTGAATTTGCAAAATATGAAAAAAAAATCATGAGAAGATTGACCGGTTGCATCAGGTGCATACAAAAAGATTCCTAATTGAATATATATCTTACTGCAAGATCACATGGTTATTACCAAGAAATTGGAGCAACTCATTTTGTTAATTTTCATACCTATAGTTATTTCTGGGTGGATTTCAAAATACTGAGCAAATCACGACTTCTATAAAATTTGGATATATCATCACCCTGTCGATATCTGGCGCAAAAAGTCTTAGAAAGAAAATAAAAATTATGAATTTTATAATATATTTGTTTTCTTACTTGGAAGCCTACTTCACGCAGTAGTTCGAGGAATACCCGACTCCACTGATACTAGCCTGGTGAAGGAGAGCACCAAACGCTCCAGCTTCACAGTCCTGGAATGTCACCGGATGAAATCAAGGAGAACGAAGAAGGTACAACCACTGTTCTTGGTGAAAGTGGCCAAAACTAAAAACTATATTTTTGAGCTTGACACCTGTGTCATACTGAAAGTGAGAGTAGAACCCCTGCGACAGAAAACCGGCGGATTCATCTCCCAATGCCACAAGTGCCAATGGTTTGGGCACTCGTAGAGATGCTGCCATGCGCCTCCCCATGGCATTACCTGAAGAACTCAAGACGAAACTTCTTGGAGAACGAGGCCCCCGGAAACCTCTTAATGGCAGCACAACCTCCAAAGGAACTGACAATCTGCTCCTGAAACATCAACAGCGCAACTGCCCACAAGGAAGAACTCCACGAACTTCCATCCAGAACAAAAGTGGACATCAACGCCATACAAGAAACAGTCTTGAAACCTGAGAAGAACTCGCACCTCCCAGAATTGAACTGCTACAGAACGGACAGACCAGGACATCGTTTTCACGGGGGGCATCTCTTCTAGTAATAACTTACCTCGAATAGCACAAAGCCGCCAAACCAGAACTCTCGCGAGGCACTGCTTTGCGGTGAAAGTGAAGGTTAGATGCATATAAATGCTAAGAATCTCCTCAAAATACATACTGCCAGGATGAAACAAACAAAAAGGGGACCTAGCAGAACTATTTCCTGACCATCATCCAACTGCAGTCATTGGTGACTTCAATTCGAAATCACAAACCTGGAACTGCAGAAACAACAACCAACGAGGCCGGAACCTGGAAACTCTAATAGCCGACTACAACGACATCGGAGAAAAAGCACCCTTCGTACCCACCCACGAGGGACCAGCAAACCAGACCCCAGACATTTTTGACATAGCACTGATACAAAATATCCCAGGCAATACTGAGATGGAAGTATTAGACGCAGGCTCTTCAGACTACAACCCTATTCTTCTTACAATAGTGAAAGGTGACGTGAAACCAGAGGAGCCAGCTACCAAAAAGATCGTCGACTGGAACTGATTCCAAAGAACCATACACGACTCTCTAAGAGAAATCCCTCAGATCCTCACAAAGATAGGCATCGGATGAGCAACAACACAGCTTCAACAAACCAACCAAGACGCTATAGAACGCAGCTCCAAGACGACCTGAGCAATCAAGTTCAACTACCAACTAATACTGAACCCGGAGGTGAATGAGTTAGTCAGGAACAGGCACCGCCCCAACGAGAAGCGCAAAAAACGCTGGCCTTCGAAGACAAGAAGAGGATGAACCAGGCAGGCAGGCAACTGCGGCTGGAACTCCGGAATCTACATACACAACAATGGACAAAAAAATTACAAAAATGAGCACAGAATACAACTCTGTATGGAGACTGGAGACAGTCGGGTCGCCCTAACCGACGAAGTGGAAGACATTGAACTACGAGTCAGCCAGACTGTCACGAGGATAAGACGGATTGATGCAGTGCTGAGACTCAGACACTTTACACGACCATGGAAAGAAGCCACGGTCATCATGATCCCGGAACCCAACAGAAACCCTGTGATTCCTCAAAACCACCTGCCCATCAGCCTCACACCCTCGATGAGAAAGGTGGCAGAGCGAGTCATCCGGAAGAGACTGGAATCACAGACGGAAGAACTCAACGTCTCACCAGACGAGCAGTTTGGATTCCGACAGAGATACCTACGGAAATGCAGATCCTGAGGATAGTGGACTTCGCAGCAGCAGGTTTCAACCTGGGCAGGTGCATTATTCCTAGACGTATCCGAGGCCTTCGACAGAGTCTGACGCGACGGTTTTATCACCAAAATGGCAGACTTTGGATACCCCACACCCATAGTGAAGCAGATAGATTCCTCCTTCTGAGGACGACGAAGTCAATGTAAAGTTGTTACTAACTTCTCAAAAAAGAAGCCTAGAAGCAGGAGTACCGTAAGGCATAGCACTGGTGGACAGGTCAGCAAATGCAGCTCAGGTAACCAGGTACCTGCAAGAACAAGCAGACAGACTCGAAGACTGGTTCAACCTATGGGAAATCGAGATCAACTCAGAGAAGAGCCAAGCCATTCTATTTACCATAAGATGAACCACACCATCAGGACATGTCAGGATGAACAACCAACGCATCCCTTGGGCAGACGAAGCCAAGAATATAAGAGTCACCCTGGACAACAGATTGACATTCAGATAACACGTGACACAGAGACTCGGACTAGCGAAGCAGCCAGAAGAATTTTCAACCCACTCATTGGATGTAGGAGCAACATCTGCCGCATGGGGCCAATGCGCAGAAATACAGGACAAAGATCCGGCATTTTTCGAACGCCGGCTTGAGAATGACAGTAAACGCTCCTAGATACGTCCCGAATAGATATAGATACATCTAAAGGGACCTGAATGACAATCCAAAGTCCTAAGACGACAATCTGGAGTATTTCCAGAAGACGGACACTCACAGGAACACAGTAATCCACGACATCCACGGAAACCTGAACCTGGGATCGTCCATAGGGGGACAAATACACGCGACCAGTCTACCAGAACCAGCGACCATCGCCGAGAGTAGCACTTCGCCGCATTAGGTGAGTAACAATTTCAATCCAAAACACGTTAGATAGCACAACCATACCCATCGGGTATATCACCTCCATTCACACATAGCATCACGTCAGGAAACACAAATATAGGTTTCAAAGCACTCAGAGGCTCACTTCATACCGAAAAATTTGCACACGTGCCAATTTGCAAGTTGGGGACAGCTCCATGGGAAGCGTGGGAGGATGGCAAGTGGCTTGTAACTCTCGTTCACACAAAAGCGTAAAGGGGATATATTATCCATGGGCACTCGGGGGCATGGTGTGCTTTGGCAGCCAGTCTACCTCTTTCGCCAAAGGCTATACTACATTCGGTATTTACTGCTTCGTCAGTCGCTTCGTACTACGAATACGAGCTTGAATAGCCAGAACTGGTAGATTCAGTTCATTCTACATATTTGGATTCCTGTTTTTACGGCTATTGCGATTCCATTCTGGAGTTTCTGGCCAGATTTCATTGGGAGAAATCTACAGCCGCGTAAGTTCGTAATATTGGAACTAGAATCATACTTCACTTATCAATTCATCGTCTTCGGTAGAACACCGTGGAGTTACAATCTCCGGTGCATCAAAAGTTCGTGGTGATATCAACTCCGGCCCCAGTTTGCAGGTAGCTGAACACCATTCGTGAGTTAAACTCTGGTGCCACAGGAAATTCTCGTTGAGCCATTGACTCCGACGTATTGTTGGCGTTAGCTGTTGAAAGGTTCTCAGGGTCACTTTGGTGTAATTCCTTTGCGGGTACCAGATACATAGTGCTCAACAATTTCGGGTCGCTGCTGATAGTGTGATCCCCTAGAACAACGAGAGCAACATCGCCTAGGCGTGTGTCGCATTCTGTAGTCTACCTCACGCAGGACGGAGCACCCATTCGTGGGTGCACGCCATTGCACTTCTGTGGTGAGCGACCCTTGAAACGAAATAATCGTCCGGGGTGATTATTGGCAAAACGAATTTGAGGATCGCGTTTTGCTTTGTGTGTCGTACATGATAGGCGATAGGGACAAAGTCCCCCGTGGCTCCTTGAAGGGGGTACGCGCTATTTGAGCTGTCAAGACGCGTCGAAAGAATTTCAGATGAGTTCTTTCTTGGGAAAACAAAACTCAATTCACTTCGAAATATAGCCATTTTCAGGGCAAACGTTCACAGGCAAAAATTTTATACCAGATTGATATTTACATTCGGTTCATAATGGTGTATTCGAAATCGAAAAATTTTATATTCGAAAAGTTCCAAAAGGGGGGGATTGGCCTTTCGGTCTCCGAATTCTCAAATAACGTCAGTTGAAAGATTCCAAAAATCCCCATCTTTCCTTTTCGCATACCAATATCGGCAGACTCTAGGCCTCACGATAGAGCTCTATGAGCACAACAACTTCTACCCGTAAAGTTTTTGTCCGAAATGTTCATACAAATAAAAAATCTCTGTAAATTACCATCTATGAAAATTAATAATTTTTGTTCATCCTGTATGCTCCTTACATTTGATGTTCATTCAAGTACATTAAAACTGCATATATTTACCCGGTTACACACTTCAAAATAGAATCTATTTGTCACAAATTTCTAGTTGTGAGATACACACAAAATGAGGGTGACTGTTATCACTCGTTAATGGAGAAAAATATCCAAAAAGTTCTGAGAGCAGGACCCATTTATGTACAACTAAAAGTTTTTGCTATCATTACAACTGCAAAGAAAACTGGGTAACCTATTGAAGTTCATGAATTGGTCCATGATTTCTTCCTCGACATAAAAAAATCAGCTGATGAAACTTCTGCCAATTTCAATATCGACGAGGAAGGTGATAAATTTAACTTCAATGATATCTGTGTTATTAAATTCGAGAAAACAAATCCGTATCGATTTCTGTTCAAGAGAAAAAACTTGAAAATCATTGAAGTTGCAGAAGGCTTATCCAGGTCTCCAAAAAATAAAAAATAAATTGACTGTACAATCTGTGGTTCATTCTGGGACAATATCCACTCGTCATAGTCAGTTTTTCAGTTGTTTGAATTATAAATGAGTTCACTCAATATTACACGTTGAAAGAAATGTATTTTTTTTATTACTCATAAGATCGTTAATATTGAAATATGGAACATTGAAATTGCTAAACAAGAATTACCCTCATTCAAAAATTCCATCTGCTCCAAGACGTTGAAAAAACTCAAACTCATCAACTTCTATCTTATTCGGTACATATGAAACTACCATGAAGAAATGATTATGATTTATGTGATATTTAATCAAAAAGAAATTATTCGAAGTACATTTTAATCAAATGTGCTTACGTCAACGATCTCTGATATTTTGAACTTCTTCATAGCTGGTAAAACACCACCTCCAGTTGTGTATCACTCCGATAAATTTTTATAAACTGAATGAGCATCTGGAAACAGCTTGGAAACACTTTTACTCGACCATATATTACCCATTTTTACTATTGTTTCGTACTGAGATAATACTTGTATATTACTCAGAACTGACAGACTGGAACTGTTGGAAGTATTTAGTTCAGAGCTTTCTTTATCCTAGGAATACCGGTAATATGTTTCATATAATATTTCTGCGAATTTCTGCCCTCGGCATTGTTAGTTTCCACATGTAGCTCCTTGGGATGCTCAATTGGTCTGGAATGGGGTACTCCATATGACAAAATGAGAAAATAAACATTTACGTTTACGTCTTAAAAGTGGTTTTACTGAAACCGTCTCTTCAATGGAAGTGAAACTGTTAATCTAACTTCATTTTTGAGCCACGGTAGGGAAAGTCGCAGTGGAAGGGGTGGTTGAGGATCCATCTTCATATATAAACAATAATGGAGAATGTACTAATATAATTATTATCGCTTATATCTAGTGAGAGAAACGAATTTCAATGGTTAAACTATCTATGTGTAACTTGACGGTCATCGTCTGAGATTTCTAGTGAAAACTTGAAAATTTTACTTTGACATCAGAATTCTCCACTAAAAAGTCGGGAAAACAAAATTCTATCTCATTGGTTGAAAGTCGGAATTCCGACATTAGAGTCGGGATATAAAATTCCGACTTGATTACTCTACAAATGTCTGTTGCGAAATGGATATACATTAACCACTTCACTCGAGCTAACCACCTCTAGACCGGTTTCGTGATATTTGCCCTTCATCAGTACAGGGTAGGTCAAGCAGACAATGATTGATGTCTGCGAACCCGAATGAATTGATCAAAATTCATCCATTTCTTGCTTCTTGTTGAGATTGCATCAACAAAATTGAAAACACCATTAGCCAACGCAATGTCGACTCAACAACATCTGCAATGTAACCTTGTAGGACTTTGCACGATCATTTATCGGATGTAATCCAACGACCGTCGAAGCATTAGTCAGGAAAGTAGTTGTTTTTATGGCTGTCCCAACACTATATACCTATTGTAGAGGGTTGTCGTGAGCTGACTTGAGAAAATGCCATTTTTTATTTTTAATGGAGTTCTAGCTTGCTATGGATGTGTTATTGATTTTTGTCATTATTACAGATTTCTATACTGAGGATAACATGTCGTGTTGGTAATGTTAGTCGAAGCAGTGAAGTCGAGTTGGCGTTAGCTGATGGAGTTTCCGATTTTGTTGATGTAATCTCAATTACAAATAAGAAATGGATCGATTTTGATCGTTTCATTCATGTTTCCAGACATCATTTGCTTGACCGACTTCAAATACGAAAAATTAAAAAAAAAAGTTTATTATTGATGATAATAATAATATTTATTCCAGAATATAAAACTTACAATGTTTTTGATAAAAGTGATTTCTACAATGGTGCATTTGTTCATTCGGCAAATAAATAGAGAGGACCTACAAAGGTTTAGCCTGTGGGTATGTATCAAAAGTGTTGGTGATTTCGATGTCAATTTCGATAATAACTTAAATTTCAAGGGAACAAAGGAAGAGAACATATACATATATACTTACATACACATGCACACATATACAGTGCTTCCCAAAAGTCCTCTCCCACCCTCTTATTTTCTCTTTCAAAAGGTATCGAAAAAAACAATTCAATGATACTAATTTTGTTTGTGTTTATGGCAGTTTTAATGGCTCATTAGTAAACATTAAAATTTGGATTCCATTCAGTATGATATTAATTACAGATTCAAGAATCAGTATCTACTTGAAGAAATCACTCGAAGTGACCTCCATCTACTTCCTGACAGTGAAATATCTTATTTTTAAACTCTTCTCGTACTTTTGCAGATGTGTCTGCGGAAACAGCCTCACATTCTGCAACAATACGTTGTTTTGAAACGTCAATATTGTCAGGTTCAGTGGCGTAAACCTTCGATTTGAAGTACCTCCACAGAAAAAATCCAAAGGTGTGAGGTACGGTGATCGAGCTGGCCATTCCGTTGAACCTCGTCGTCCAATCCATCTACCACGATACTCCCCATCCAAATACCGTCTTACTACACCGCAATAGTGTAGAGGAGCACCATCCTGGTGAAATGTTATTTCCAAATCGCCGAATTCATCTGGATTATCTTCCAAAATTTCAAGGATTAACGGTTTTATTGCGTTTTGCAAGAGCTCCAGATGAACCTCACCAGTTAAATAAGTATTTGAAAAAAGAGGCCCAACGATGTGGTTTCCCAGGATACCTGCCCAAACATTCACCTTCTGGGGAAATTGGGTATGTGTTTCACGAAAGAGGTGAGGATTTGCGTCATTCCAATACCTCACATTCTGTGTATTCACATTTCCATTTAGATAGAAAGTACTTTCGTCACTGAAACAAATTGTTTTGACATAGTCTGGCTGTTGGTTAATTTTAGTTTCCATATTTTCACAAAATTCCAGTTTCCGGTCTGGGTCGTCGTCGGAGAGTTGATGAACCATTTTTAATTGGTATGGATGATATTTGTTTTTTTTCAACACCCTGTGTACTGTACATCGACTGACTTCATAGGTAGATGCAACGTGAGTTGTTGAAGGAGTAGGATTAACTATTACTTCTGCCAGTATATCAATTTTTTTCTCATCAGTGATTTGTGGTCTGCCAGATCGTTTCGCATCATTAATACTACCCGTTATTTCAAACTCACGAAAAAGCTCCCTCAAATGAGTCCCCGAAACGGGGCGATCAGGAAACCTTCCATTAAAAATGCGTTCTGCTGTATGAATATTTTGTCCAGTTTTACCAAGAATTAGGATCGCTGCTACTTTATCACCTAAAGCACGTACCATTTCGCTTCTTGAAGCACTCAAACGTTCGGCTCTCAACAGTTTAACGGATTATTGAAATGTACAAGAATATTAAAAGTACCAAAAGCTGCTAAAACAGTTGAATATTCGATCAACAATACACAAATTATTGAATGTACAAAAACATTACAAAAACGTCGAATTAGGGAGACTAATAAAAATGTCAGCTCATTTGACAACCATTCAGAGGCGGAGCTTGAATTTGGAATTTCAGTATTAACTGATTCAATTCATCACAGCTTTGCGTTTTTTGAAAACGAGTTGCCAGAACTGCCATTAACAAAATAAGTATCATTGAATAGGTTTTTTCGATACCTTTCAAAAGAGGTGTCGCTTGCCGTAGGGTTCCATTCAAAATTATTGGTCACAATGGCCTTGTCGTCATCTATCATCACTAGTAGGGAAGTTTACAACCTTCAATATTCAGTTTCCAAATTTCACTTGTTCATGTATAATCGTTCCAAAAATAAGAGGAGGGGAGGGGACTTTTGAGAAGCACTGTATACGAATATATACACAAATACATACACACATACGTATATACATAACACATATGCACACATTCCCACATGTACATACAATTTTTTCAATGAAACATTTTACCTAATAATACAATTTTTAATAGTTATAATCAATTATTTTTTATATCGATCCAGTAATGAATATTGGCTGGAAGAGTATGTGATAACCAGTTTTTTATTCTAGATTTGAAAAGAGGAAGGGAGTTTAAAGATTTGAGATGGGCGGGTATGACATTTTATCACTTGAGAGAAAGATAATTGCATCTTCGTTGTCCAATAGTTTTTGACAGTTTTGGTAAATCAATCGAATATATTTTATTCCGTGTATGATGTGAATGATTTTTCCGTTGGTGTACCAGCAATGTCAGAGCAAAGATTTGTCGGATGTCCATCAGTTCGGCTTTAGGGAATAGATCGTCGCTTGGGTAAGTATAGGGTTCTGAAGTATTAAGTTCTTCAGGTAGTGGTTGATGAACCTTCTCCATGCGACAATACCATACAGCAGATGTGTTTGTACTAGGATGGTATTCAATTTTGAGGTGCTTTGGGTCAAGGATGTTTTTAAATATTTGAATTCAAATACCAAGTATCTCAGTTTTTTGTCAGATTATTAATATGGATGTTCCACTTCCAGTTGCTGTCAAACGCATACCTAGATATTTTACTGTGTTGGAAGATTTGATCATCTGAAAACATAACATCTGTAAAAGAATAGAACGGTAGTCTATTCATAGCTTATGGAAGATGTGAACATAGTATCATTCAGATTCACCCTGAGTAGTTTGCTACTGAACTATTCCATAATTATGGGGAATAAAGATGTCAATTGTTCCTTCAGAACCTCCCAATTCCTCTCTTTGAAGAAGGATACGGTGTCATCGGCAAAGCGGGTTATTTCCGCAGTAAAAGGTGGGTCGAATATCGAGTTGATATATAGAATGAACAATATTGGACCGAGCATTGTTCCTTGGAGAACCCCATATTTTACAGTTCTGTTTGTACTCATTCCATTAATAATAACGCATTGTTTTTGGTCATTAAGATAGCTTTCCATCAATCGGAGTGTAGTTCCCCTAAGTCCGATGTTCTCTAGGGTTCCCAGCAAACCTGGTTGGCTGACGCTATCAAACGCTTTTGCGAAATTAACGAAAAGACAGATGGCGGTATCTTCGGTATTCAAAGCATTGTACATGTATACTATGAATCGTATCACTGCGCTGTGATTTGCCAAAGCAAACGAGTCGTACAGACACGGAGCAATATTTCGAGAACCAGAGTTGACCAGACATTCAAGGTATTAAATTTGCTACTATTTCATTTCGAAAGTTTGAAATTCTGAAAGAGAATGACTATATGTTTTCCGATATTGATTTCGTGTATGATCTCCTTTCTTCGTGGATTAGGCAGGTTGGTCTCTCGTCACCATGTGAGATTTCTTCTCTAGTGAGAGATCCAAGCCCGACTTTGAATTTCAGCTTTGCCTTGATATTCACTGGGATGTTTTGATAATGAAGACGAAAATAGTTTGATTCATAGAAGTGAGGTGGAAACCTGGTTCGAATTATTGAGATCAGATTGTGTAGAGAATGGAAAGTGTAATACATAGTTTAGGATGTACATCTCCCTCTACTTGAGAATGACCGTTGAGGGGGGCCAAATCCCAAGAAGCTGAAAATTCACATGACCGTTAGGGATACCATTATAATGAAATTGTGGAAAAGTCCCCATCGATCACATGTGTGCAAAAAAATTTATGCAAAGTCAAAGTTTGCAAAAATGTTTTATTTTTTATTTTTTAACGAAACGGTTGATTTTGAAATTGTAGATTATGCAAATAACTACAAAAATTATTCCTACACTTTTTTTCCTAAATTCACCATTTCTGAGGAAGAGCGATTCTGAAATTTACTAATACATAATATCCACGACTACATAATATCCATCTTTGGACGCATAATATAACTAAAACTATTAGTCTGCGTGACTTTTACATTAATATTGAATGATAATTCTCAGAATATGAACTGAAAAGAAACCCAGTCCCTCATTTAATGTGACCATGTGGCCTTGAGCAAAAACTGTCTGCTGTTCAATTGTCTATCTGGCAGTGCCCGTCTATCTGCACGTTTTTCTATGGTCCCAACGAAATACCGTTAGGCTTGAAAGTTCCCTCATGGCGAAAACACGTGGTTATTGCTGATATTCTTTACTGACGTTTGTGCTGTATTCAGTTTTCGAAATATGTCGCAATTTTGCTTCATTTGTAATGAACTTTTGCCTGCGAGTGGAATTGTTACTGTTGATCGTGGCATGAAGATGTTGATTGATGCAATTGTTGAAAGAGATGATGAATTTACTGACCACAAATCAGTCAATGCATGGGTCGTAAATATTATACTCGATGAAGCATTGAATCTCACCATGGTAGAAATATTTACAAAATAGTGATGACTCTCAAGTTACATTGGAAGAATTAAAAAATTAATCTATGAATTCGAATGTAGATAACAGAACTATTAAACTACGATTGAAGTTGAATTATTGTGATAAAGTTAACATCGCTGAAAAACCGGGATACTGAACATTTATATGTTTTATTGATAATCATCATGATAATCTAAATCAAGCTTGGAGTGAAACAAAAATCTAACGACAATGAAGAGCGATTTAAGATCCTGGACGCAATCATTCGAGAAAATATTCAATCGGTAGTCATCGAAAATTCTCATAACCCTCCACCAGGCCGTTTGTTTAGAGATATACACAGTCATATTCCAGAGTCACTGGCTTATTTCTTGGAACAAATTATCGAAAACAAATAAACGGTTCCACTTAGAATATTCAAAATTAGAATGTACAAACTTCAGCCATAGTATTATGACTGCCGTTCGGCCTCGGTCTTTCAGTTTCAAGCTACAACAATTTATGTCGACTCAGGAAGATGAAGAAGGAGAAGAAGAAGATGGAGAAAGAGAAGAAGTTGAATAAGAAGACCTGGCATTCCATTAAACGTGTGCATATTATGGAGAATACAACTTCACTGAATTTTAGAATGCCTTTATCTCAGAAATGGTTGATCTTAAGAAAAAAATTGTGTCGTAAATTTTTGTAGATAATTGCATGGTCTATAATTTTGATCTATTTTGATCATAAAACTAACCGTTTCGCAAAAATATTCTAAAAACCCATTTTTGCGAACTTTGACCTTGCATACAATTTTTTGCACACATGGGATCGATGGGGATTTTACACAATTTCATTATGATGGTATCTCTAACGTTCTTGTGAATTTTCAGCTCCTTGGGAACTTATGCAAGGGTGAATGTAAATTTTGTCCGGATTATTGTTGAATTATCTCATGAATTACGAATTTAAGTTTGGGTTCCTGATCCCCTATGATAGGATGATATCGCGTTGGGCACGGCGATTTCTTGCAGATCGTCAGCCCATGGGTTTAGTAGGCCTGGGTATCTTAGGACTCCGCCAGGAATTTGTTTGATCTTAATTTTTCTATTATTGAACTCCATTTCAAATCAATATTCATTGTTTTTGCTGCACCCTGGCTTTTCGGGGGTTGTGCGAATTCATGAAGATGTTCTGTTTTTTGGTGGGTGCCTAGTGCTAACAGGTATGCTCAACACTCACTATAATAAGTCGGATGGTCTTGAGTGCAGTTGAAGCATTTCGCCAATATGTTGGGTGATTTCTTGCAGGTGTTCATCAGAAGCGTCATAGTCACATTTGACAATCGTTCTTGTGTGTTGCATAATTCACTCTTTCGTTATGCATATCATCCAAATCATGATATTATAGTAGCTGAGTTCATTTCTATTAGGTATTATTGTCAAATGGGACAAAATTCTTCATTTCAATCTCAAAAGATATAACACTTCAATCTTAGTAGATATGCTATGCCGGTACGAGCGCAACCCCTATTTTGGGGTGGGTTTTGGCGAGCGGTTGAGGGGGTGGTTTTCGGGTGGGGGTAGGGATGATGGTGGCGGTCATGGGCGGTTCGTTGTGGGAGGGGTTTGTGAAAAAGATGGCGGTGAGAGGGGAGGGGGAGGGTGAATGTGGGTAGGGGTGGGGATGAGTGGCCTGTGATTGGTCGGAATGGTGGCAGCCATGTTGTGTATGGGAGTGTGTGATTGAGAGTGGGAGGTGGGAGAGCTGTGATAGGTCGTGGCGTGGTGATAGCCGCCGGCCGTTATCCAATAGCCGAGCAGCATATTGAATAGGTGTCAACCAATATCCGTCAACGGCATTGGTTGGGAGGAAGTGTCACGTGATCAGTGAATGGCGGCGACCATTTTGGAAAGTGGGAGGAGCCAGCGATGATGCGGCTATGACTCAACCGACAAGTCTTTGCAGGAATATTATCTACGTCAGCACTTCTTATCAGTTGTTTATTTAAGCGACCGGATATCGGCGGCATCCTTTGTTTACATTGAGATGAGATATCGGCGGCGGCATCCTTTGTGAAAGAGTTTGTTTACATTAACAA